>CM053775.1:6400481-6450386 GCA_028658325.1 Potorous gilbertii
AGCTCACACAGGCAGCTCACTCTCTATCAATTTCAAGCCCAAGCTCCTCATTTCTCTAATTTTTCCCAGTCTGAAAATTGACTTCCTTTACCCAGTATACCAAAGCACTATCAGAGTTGAGTAACCCTGTTCTCTTACCTTGGATCTCTGGTTGGCATGTGTGTTCTGGGGTGTGAGGGTTGGTGTGGGATGTGAGGTCTGGAGTGGGCCAGGGCCAATGGTCTGGGCTGTGAAGGCTGGAGAAGCCAGGGCCAAGGGTCTGGACTGTGTGGGCCCAGGTCAAGGGTCTGAGTCCAAAACCTGTCTCTGCTACTTACTACCTGTCTTAGGGTGGCTAAGACACTCAGTGAATCTGGGCCTTAGTTTTCTCTTGCATAAAATGAGGAAGGTTGGGACTGGAGAACCTCTGAGCATGAAGTACTACTTTCCCTAAGATCACAGAAGGGTGATGATGGCTACTAGTATGTGACCATGATGATGATGATGATGATAGGACAGTTAGAAAAGAGGCCCCTGGACTGGGGCATTGGGCCACCCCAGGACCCCTTCAAGACTTATGGTTACCTGTTTTTACCATATCTTGGCCTTGAGGGAGAAACCAAGCCCCTGGCCTGTCTCCCAGACTCACAAGGGCCAGGCCTCAGAACTGAAGTTTAACTGAAAGGGGATGGCAGTCAGGGAGAGCTGCTGCTCTGGTGGTTCACTTGGGCCAGGCCAGCCTATAGGACATGGGGCCCTGGCTGGGCTGCAGTTTAGGGCCTTGCAGTGACTAGGTTTCAGTTGGGTTAGGCTTAATGCCTCCATTCTGGGAGGCTAATTTGAAAGTTCACAGGTCATTTATTTGTTGGGCTATGTGGTAACTTCTTCTCAGAGAGTATTTACAGTATCTGAACCTCTCCTCCTCTCCCTTTCCCTACTCTCTTCTGTTCTCCCTCTTTATCTCTTGCTTTTCTACGTTGTTGTCAGATCCCCTCCTCCCCCTCCTCCTCCTTCTTTTCTCCCTCCTTCCTAAAATGACCAAGGTCTCCCATTGCATCCTGGGTCATCTCCAGTCATCCTGAGGAGTATCAAGTCACTGGACTCAGATGACTCTGGAGGAGAAGTGAGGCTGGTGACCTGCACAGCCCTCCCTCACTCCAAATAAAGTCAAGTGCAAGTCATGTCATCTTTTCTCTGATGTCATGGTCCTCTTCGAAAATGAAGGATGAACATAACAACCCTCCTCTTCCTCCTCCTCCCTGTCCTCCTTCTGTTCCCCTTTCCCCTCCTCTTCCTCCTCCTTTCCTTTCTGCATTTCTGCCCTTTGTGAAATGCTCCTGGACTTAGGAAGACTAACCTTTGGCCAGGGGTCCTCCTGGTAAGATCCCAGATTGTTTTACTCCAAAGAGGCATTTTAATGGAATGGGGATCCCAAGCTAATTTGGTCTCCTGGCCTATGCTTTCATCCCTAATAAGGTTTTCAGAGGTTGTTAAAAAAGTTAATTAAGTTGTTGAAACTGTTTCCCAGAGAAGCTTGACTTCTCGGGCCCTCAGGTACAGATTGCCTGCAGATAGTGACTGGAGGACTCCCTTGGCATCCTTCCCTGATATTACTGCCCCACTCCCATGCCTGTCAAGAGGGCTTTGGTACAGTTTTTGGTGAACAGATTCTTTCATACAAATGTTACCTAGAGAATGGTGAAATGAACAAGTAATCACATTCAGTGGCCTGTTGACATCAGTGTGCTGCTGGGGGGTAATGGCATGGTAGTGAGGTATTGGGGGCAAGGAGACTTTTTAGCACTTGATGGCCAGAGGGATGTCTTCCAGCTGTACTTCTGCAAGCCTGTGATCTTGCATGCAAGAGGCCTGGACACATGGAGGGCATCAAATTGGATTAGCATGGAAGGAAAATGCAGAGCACAAAGACTTGGCTTAATGTTGGATCCCTGACTTGTGGTATTGAGACTAGCCAGTGATCCCTGGCTCTCTGAATCCCCTTTCCCTCTTCATCCCCTGGTTCCAGAGACTAAGGCTGTCTGTGACACTCAAGAACTGCAAGGTTGCCAGTCTCCAAGAGATCATTGCAGCCTAAGGTGTACCCATGGCATAAATCCTTTCTATAGGGTGCCTGATGTGGTCATTCATTCTCTCCAGGGATGGGCAAGCCACTGTTATTTGAAATAAAGGGCAGCTCTAGTTGTCATCAGGATTTTCTGTAAGCTTTTATGCCCAGGATTTGCGAGTAGAATTCCCTCTTCTGAGCCTCCAGCAGCTCCACCCTACCAGCACTCCTCCTCACCTCGGGACTGCCACTCAGGACTGAGATCTGGAGATCAGCTGCTTGATTACCCCAGGCTCTTTAGGCTCTTTAGGCCAAGGGCTCTGCTGTCACCCTGGGGCCTGGGCTAGGGCTGGACCCTGCTCTTTTCTCACCCAGGTGAAAGAGCTCTCACTGACCTTTGAAGCTGTCTTTTGCATTTATGCTTTGAGGAATCTGGGAACTGCAGCTGCTGCCTGTCATTCTGCTCCCTGAAGCCTACTCCAGTCCTGTCCCTGCCATAGTCCAGGCTGGGCTGCACTCTGCTCTGAACCTGGTGTGATAGACCTTCCCTGTCAGCCTTCCTGGCTATCTTGGGCTAGAAATCTCTTTCACTCTGTCATTTTGTGGCTTCTGCTGCTCTAGAATTTGTTTAGAGTCATTTTTTACAGGTATTTTATGGGTTATGGGAGTAGAGCTAGAGTAGGTCTTTCCTTCTACGCCACCATCTTGGCTCCACCCCTGAAATTGAATTTTTTTACCCAATTTAATCCAAACTTAATATTTAACCATTGTAGTTCAATTCAGTTGATAACCAACCCAGTGATGACTGCTATCTCTCTAGTGTGAGGCCCAGTCTGGCCAAACTGTCTCCAGGAAATGATGCTGGGAATGAATTTTTCTAACCCCAACAAGTCTTGATGTTTATTTACTATGAAGTAAAAGGCTAGAGCAGGGGTGGGAAACCTGAAACCTTAAGGCCACATGTGGCCTTCTAGGTCCTTGGGTGCAGCCTTTTGACTGAGTCCAAGTCTTGCTGAACAAACCTGTTTATGAAGGGAATTTGTTTTGTGAAGTTTGGATTCAGTCAAAGGGCTGCACTTGAGGATCTAGAGGGCCACATGTGACCTTAAGTCACAGGTTCCCCACCTCTGGGCTAGTGATCTGCATTGAGGAAAGGAAGTGACAAATCAAAGGAATCCCACATTCCTGAAGTACTGAATGAGTGGGGAAACAGTAGAGGTACATATAGCTTGCCCCTTCTTGACAGACTCCTTGCTGTGCAAGGCCTATGGGATTCCTTCCCAGCATCCCATCACAAGCACCCAGCTTGACTTTTCTCCTGAACTGGCCACTAAGTGGACTAGGGACCTGAGAAGCAGGCCAGGACAGCAGGATTCCCAAGTCTGAGCTGGGTCTCCCTGCATGCCAGTCTAGGCTGCTTTCTGGGCAGAGGCATGTATGTCAGGAGGAAATCTGAAAGTATTTCACCTCCTTCCCTGTCCTTCTGACCCGTGGAGCCCTGTTCTTCTCTAGGCACAAGCAAGGCAGGGGCTGCTTGGGGCTTTGAACTTCTGCCTTTTCTTTCCCAAGTCCTCTGTCCCCTGTAAGGCTCCACCCCCTCTGTCAGCCTCTGGGCCTGAGATGACACAGAGATTCATTTTCTGCATGAACAAGGATGAGCACAGGTGCCTCCCCAGATGGCAGCCTGGACAGACTTGTTTCTTTCACTTCTCAGGGTCTCCAGGATGTGATGGCAGATGGAGCAGGAGAGAGAGAAAGCATTCATGGAGTTCCTACTATGTGCCAGGGCCCTGCTAGGTGCTTTAAGATTCCAGGCAAACTTGACCCATAGGGTCAAAGAGTGTTTGGTGTAAATATGATGAATAACACATTCTAGCAACACAGGGAAATGTGTCACCATTTCACATAATACACCAAGACAATTTGCTACAGCATGGTATGTGGTAGAACTGATCCATCTTGGACACTAGCCAGTGAGTTTAGTTACCTGAAGCTGTAGAGGACAGGTAAGTGGTGCAGAAGGTAGAGTGCTGGACCTGGAATCTGAAAGACCTGGGTTCAAATACAACCTAAGATACTTTATGACCCTGGGCAAGTCAGTTAACCTCTTTTGGCCTCAGTTTCCCTAACTGTGAAATGGAGGTAATAATCCCTACGTCTCAGGGTTGTTATAAGGGTCAAATGAAATGATCATTGTGGAGCCCTTAACACAGTGACTGGAGCATAGTAGGCATTTAACAGATGCTTTTTCCTTTCCAGATAGCATTGACCTAGCATGTGTTGATATGGACAGTGAAGTACCTAAAGAGTGTTGTCATTTCTCCCTGTGTTGCAGGAAGTTAAAGAGTTATGTGTTCATTTCTGTGTTTTCTAGGGGAAAATAATGCTATAGAATTTTTTAAAATAGAGTGAATCGATGAAGGATCTATGACTGTGTTAAGAACTAGACCAAGCACCACGTGCACAAAAAAGCGTTCTGTCCCTGCCTTCAGTGGGGAGACACTGTGTCCATAGATCATTACATAGGTAAGACTTGTAGAGTCAATTGAAAATAGCTTTCTTTAGCTAAGAAGGAAGGTAGTGAGAGGTGGGGAGCCTGGGCAAGACCTTCTGTGTAAGGTGGCATCTGAACTGAGAGAGGTTTACTTGGATCCTGTGGTCAAGGTGCCACCTAGGAGCTCTTGGCTGATGCTGTGGAAGGAATGGAAGGTGCTTCTGCGATGCCATCTCCCTGGACATAGGCTGATTGATGCAATACCACTCCCTACCCACACTGCTGCCTATTTCACTTCTTGGTCCTGGTTTTCTGGTGTCTGAGTCTGCTAAGATAGACTCTTGGAGTATTTACATGACATTTACCAAATATGTAAAAGGTAGTTTGAGCAGGGAGGGCCCTGCTAACAGTGGGAGTTGGGATTGAGGTGGTCAGGAGCTATCCTCTAGAACATGGTCCTCAGGCCTTGGCACCAGGAATTCCAAGAGTTAGAGGGGGGAGGGAGTGCTTTCTGGTCATGGGGGCAACTAATGCAAAGGCATGGAGACATGGACAAGGATGGGGACAGGGGCACGCCCAGGAACTTCCTGTGTGTGGAATGAGAAACCAGCTGGGTTGTAGAGTTTGAAGAGAGGAGCAAATGAAGGAAGCCTGGGAAGGAAGGAAGGATTTTCAGTGCCCAATAGAGGACTTTGTAGGTGATGTTAGAGGCAATTGGGAGCCACTGGAGTTTATTGAACCAGGGAGATGTGATCAGATCAAAGTGCAACGACAGCTTTGATTTCCCTTAAAATGTTACTGATATCTTTGGTTTTTCTATCACCTTCATTTCCAAATACATCCCTCCTTTCTCCTCCCTTCACTAGAGTCACTTCATATAATAACAATTAAAAAAGAGGGAAACAAAGCAGTTACCAATATAGCAACTGAATCTCATGGTATTCAGCATTTCTTAAATTGTGGGTCATGGTCCCATGCACCATTTAAGAAGGGGTGGTGAGTGCAAAAAGTTTAAGAAGCCTTGGACTGTACAATCCAAGTTCCATACCCACAGTGTGCCATTTATGCAAAAACCAAACAAACTTGATACTCTTTTTTGTGGTCATCTTGGTCCTTAACATTTCCCAGGATTCATTTTCTTTTGTTTGAGACTCTTCTTCCCCTTCTTATTGCTGTGATCATGGTGTATGTAGTTATATTGATTTTGCTTGATTCACTTTGCCTTTGTTTATACTAACATTTCCTTGCATCTCCATGTTTTTCTTTCTCATACACATGCATTCATACATATATATGCACAACTTTCTTATGGCACAGTAATAGTCCATTACTGTTCAATAGACATTCCATCCATGTCCCATCATTTATCCATTCCCCAATTGATGGGCACCTATTTTGTTTCTGGTTTTTTTCTGACCCAATGTGTTACTCCTACAATTTTGATGTAGTATATTCCTTCCCAGAACTGTTAGATGGAATCTTGACTTCACTGTCTAGCAGGGGGCCATTCCACAGACCCTCCAGCAGTGATTGGGAGCACTCACTGGGGTTGGACTTGGGTGGGGGATGGACCGCATGCTACAATACCTCGGGATAAGAAGGTGCCGAGGTGGTTTGTGACCCTCATTGACAGACCACTTCACTGTCCTGTACTCATTGTTTCCATTGTAGTCATTCTTGACAGTTTGCAGATGGGATGAGAAACCTTCTATTTGTTTTGATGTGCATTTCTCTTGAGGCATTCTTTGTTAGAGTGGTAAGAATTTCCTTGATAATCAGGATCTTCCTCTCTTCCTAATGATAGCTATCACTTCTGGTTGTAAAAATTGTGAGTGAGAATAGTAATTGGCAACCTCATGGAAGGTGGAATCCCATAGGTTGTGTCTGATTTCAGGGCTCATCTGCCAGGCTTCTGATCTGTACATGTAATGAATCCTTGAAAGTTTATCTGGTTTTAGCATTTTTTTTAGACAATTTCATGACATCAAACTTCCAGACACAATTGGGAGTATTCTGGGGTATCGCAAACTTGACAGCTGTGGAGGTGTGCAGGGATTGATCTTTGTATACCAGAGAGGGCATGGCCCAGATGACAGGTGGTGCTTCTGTTAAAAATCTGATGACCAGGAAATCATTGATGAATGCTAACCACATGCCTGGTTTCTTGTCCTAGAAAAACACAAGAAGGAAACTGGCAGCCTTTCCCAGGTGACTGTCTATGACTGACCCCCATCTGAGCAGTCACAGTGCAAGCAGGAGAGGTAGACTAAGGGCTTCCAGGTTTCTCACGGAACTGTTAGATGGAATCTTGACTTCACTGTCTAGCAGGGGGGCTAGTTCTGGTGCCCATAGAAAAACATCAACTCTTCTTTTCTTGATTCCTTTGTTTCAAAGCTCATATCCTATAAAGCACAGTCACAATCCTTTTTGAAAAGCATTCCCACGAAATGCTCAAAAGGGTCTGTAATGGTGACGCCAATGTCTCCCACAACCTCTTTGCCTTCTTCCACAATGATACATTTTTTGTCAGCACTGAGACGAAAGGTGACTGCTTTCTGTCTTTTCTTGATTTCTTCTGGTGTGGAACATTTCTGAACCTTCATATCATAGAAAATGTGGCATACTTCATCAGCTATTTGCACTTCTGAGGCCATCTTTCCAAAGGGGACTATCTGGAGCACGGTCTGATACCTGGGCTGGCTGGGGCTGGAAGGAGGGGGTGCTGGGAATCTAAGTGCTGCTATGGTCCAGAGTGGGGAGGAACATCTTTTTCCTGGGAGCCTGAGGAAGGGAGAGAGGCAACGCCACGCAAGGCTGTCGGGGAGAGCGAGTGCTTGAGAGAGCGAGAGAGGGAGGGAAAGAGGAAAGGAGCAGTGAGCACAAGTCAGGTGAAAATGATATACATATCACACTCCTGGCCCAGCTTCACTGGCTAGTCTGGGGCTGGTCACTTTAACACCATGATGTTTTCAGTGATGCCATCTAGGGATTCATCATGGTGGAGCACTGTGTGCTTGGAATAGTCAGGGGTAAACCCCCCAAAGGGCTATGGGAAGTTGCCTGCTCGCCTAAGTAGACTTAAACATATTACTACCAGTGATGCTTGGTGTACAAGAAATGGCTGCAGACATCAGTGAGGACATGGGTGAGCAGAAGAGGAGCTAGGCTGCTCTTGAAAGGGGAAGCCTTGGTAAAGGATTTGGGGCTGGACTTGGTGGGGGAACTGCACACAAGGATACCAGGGATGAGAAGGTGCCAGGACAGTTTGGGACCCTCACTGATGGATGGCTGCCACGTCCTCTACTGATAGACTCAGCTCGAGCAGAATCCCATTGGACACCTAGGATGGAGGAGTGAGTGATCCCAGGCATAGGAGGTCATGGACTGCATGTTACATGTATGCAAATGAGGCCTGATGGTCATGGTACACTTTTATCTTTTAAAGATTCCAGTGATTGAGCGGTAAAGGTTAGTGGTCCCTACATGTATGAAAACATTTAAAAACATGTAACAATTTGAATGTTTAAATGTTGTTAATATGCTTTATGTCAGAACAGCCTACATTTTTGAATCATTTTTGATTACGTCAAAGTGCAAAGATATCATAGGATGGAGGATTATGTCTTCCAGTTAGAGAATTTTAGGGTAGAACAGTTTCATACATTGTGCACCTTGTGAGCCAGATGTGGCTCCTCATCAAGACCCTGTCCTTCATCGTGTTCATGGGGATCATGCTAAAGAACCTGGGCTTGAACCCTGGGGGTGGGGTGGGCAGGGTGCAGCCAGCATTCTGCCATCCCTGCCAAGCCTGGGCTAGGGAGAGGCAGCCAAGAAATGCCAGCTGCCCTTGAGAGCTGAAAGAAGGCCCTGCAGGGACTTGGACTCCAGAGGCTCTGACTCTACATGTGGGAAACCAGCATTCACAGTAGCAGCTTCTTTTACAAGTTTATGGGTGGGGGGAAAGAATGTTTTCTTCCTTTAGACCAATTTGGGCTAAATTGGGAAATCATGTGGGAACTGTGACGGGCTAGGGAGGATCAAAAGGAAAGCTGGCCTGGCTTTTCATGTTGAGAGTAAACAGGAAGGGGAAAACAAGCACTGGTGGAGAATCCCCCCTCCCCCCAACCCCAGTCAAGATAAGGAGGGCCTTGTGTTCACCTGAGGTGGACTTGTGATAGTTTTAGACAAGTATATGGCAATCAATCAAAGTCTGGGATTGATTCCCTTTGCTGGGTAAACTTATCAGTGCAGCTATTGTGTCTGAGATTAGGAGATAAGCCTGAGCCATAGTGAGGTTGAGTTGTGACCTAGGGTTGTAGTTGCTATTAGAGGAAGGATCTGAACCCACATTTTCCTAATTAGAAGTCCAACATTGTTATCTACTATTCCAGGTCATCTCTCACATAGGCATATATGTCCCTGAAGAATCCATGATTTAATGTTCATTGGCACCATTTCAGTTACCCATGACTCAAGGCAGTGTGGTGCAGTGGTGGACAGCTCAGAAAGCAAGAGGTCTGCCTTGTCTTTGCTACTAATTTTCTGCGCAACCTTGGGGGAGTTACTTTACTGCTATGGACCCTCTGTTTCTTTTTTTGAGTGAAGATAATGGACTATGTGCTATCCAAGGTCCCTTCAAGCTCTGATATTCTGAGTCTGACACACTTGAGGTAGTTTTCTTTTTTCCCAATTTCCAAAAAATTTTTTATTTTTAAAGTTGTTTTCTTTTGAAATTTTAAGTTCCAAATTCTTGCCCTCTCATTTCTCCCCCATTCACTGAGGTGAACAGTATGATATCAATTATATATGTGAAATCGGGCAAAATAGATTTCCATATTAGCCATATTTCAAAAAAAAGCAAGAAAAGTCAAGTGAGAAAATTCTACTTCAATTTCCACTTTCTCTCTGGAGGTAGATGGCATTTTCCCTCATGAGTCCTTTGGAATTGTCTTGGATCATTGCCTTGATCAGAGTAGCCAAGTCTTATGGGTGATCATCATGATGGCGTTGCACAATGATCAGCTGGTTCCTCGCGCTTTACTCTGCATCAGTTCTCGTAGGTCTTGTCGTGTTGTTCTAAAGCACCACCCCTTTCGTCATTTCCCTCCATTGCAATCAAAGGCCACAACTGTTCAGTCATTCCCTAATTGATGACCATCCCCTTGGTTTCCATTTCTTGGCCACCACAAAAAGAGCTGCTATAAATATTTTTGTACATATAGGTCCTTTCCTTTTTTCTTTAATCTCTTTGTGTTACAGACCTGGTAGAGGTTTTATAGCCCTTTGGACCTAGTTGAAAATTGTTCTCTAGGATGATTGGGCCAGTTCACTACTCTACCGACAATTCATTAATGTACCTATTTTCCCCTCATCCCATCCAGCATTTGTCATTTCTGATAGGTGTGAGGTGGTACCTCAGAGGTGTTCTCACTTAGCCTTTTCTCTAATCAACAGTGATCTAGAGCATTTTTTCCATGAATACAGTTAGCTTCAATTTCTTTTGAAAATGGCCTCTTTATATCCTTTGGCCATTCATCAAGTGGGGAGTGCATCTTATTTTTTAAATTATAAAATTTATATTTATAAAAATTATAAAATTTATATTATATATAATTATAAAATATATATTTATAAAAATTATAAAATTTATATTATATATAATTATAAAATATATATTTATAAAAATTATAAAATTTATATTTTATATATGTATAAAATTATAAAATTTATATTTATAAAAATATTTGACTCTGCAGCAAAGTGCTAATACTTTCTTGACCCCGGATCTGTGCCCAAGGCCCCTCTTCTCTTGTTCCTGATCACAAGCTCTTCTCTCTGCCCCTGGAAGTGTCCCAGAAGCCAAGGGAAGGAGGAAAGTTGGAAGGAAAGAGGGATGGAGAGGGTCAGACATGCTAGAAATATCTGGGAGAGAAACTACACAAAAGAAAGTTGGATTAAGTGAAGAGGAGACTTGTACTGTGGGAATCTGAGGAGGGTGTTAGGGAGTAAAATTTCATCGTTCTGAAGGAGGTGGTGATGCCTCAGTACTTGTGGAATCCCTGTACATCAGATGCCACCTCCTGGCTTTGTAGAGGTTACACACTGAGTGCTTCACCCTGTGGCCTTCCATTGGCCTAAAGCTCCTGTGCCCTTGCTCTCATCTGTGGTTGGTGTTTTAGCTGTGAAGTGGGATTGGAGTCAGGGTAAGAAGGCCAGAGCAGAGTTAGAGTGCCTAACCCTAATTCTGATTGGACAAAACCAAAGGGGAATAGACGTTGTCCTTCCTCGGGGAAGATGAAAACGGAAAGTAACTGCTGATCTCTTTGCACTGGTTGGCAAGGTGAGAGCCAGTGAGATTGTTGCTGAGTATGTCTGCATCCCAGCCCCCACCACTTAGTTCAGGTTCTGTCAGACCTTGGGGGATCAGAGCTACCTAAGCCTCCAGAGCTACTTAAGCCTCCTAGCCTACCTAAGTCCTGCACAGTCCAGGATATTAGCAACTTCCTTCAACTTCCTTGGGACCAGTGCTTTGTAACTCCCTGAAACTGCCCCTGGAAAGGGCAAGATTGTAAATATAAATGCCAAATTTCTAAGCACTTTGAAAATGACTTTTCTCTCTTGCTCTCCCAAATAATCCTAGGCTTCTGACCACTTCCTGGTGACCTTTAATTCTGAGCAGTGAGAAGTTGCTGACAGTATGTTGATTCCACTGAATTTTACCATTGATGAATGTGACAACATGAAAATGGAGAGGACCTTCCCATCTGAGAGTGATCAGGGTTTGTACAACTTGATAGAGGAGCCCAGGCCTGTGCTGAGCCTTGAAGGAAGAGCCTAAGTCTTAGAGGCAGAGAAAAGGAGAAGAGGACAGCTCAGGGGTGGGTGATGGCTTATGGAATGCTTTGAGGAGGGTTCAGAGCATATGGGGATGCTAGTAGCTTCCTTTGGCCTGGCCATTTCTTGAGGAATGACCTTTATGCCATCATCCTACCCATGCTGGCATTGGCATAATGTTTTCATCTCCTTATACCTGCTACGCCTCTTCCCATTGCCTCTGAGTCATCTGAAGTTTGGATCTGCCTGAGGATTGCTAATCACACAGTAGGTGTTCATGGCACTGACCAGTTTGGGATCCTTGAAAGCACCATGGAGTTTTCCAGATATGACCTGTCTGTATCTTTTCTTCCTCCTCCTTCTTGGTCTGGCTCATTGGTCTTCTGTATGCAGTGTGTGGCCACCATGTGCCCATGGATGCCCATAGAAACTATAGCTCCTAATTTGAGCAAAGTGCACTTGGCTTTGTCCTCTTTATATTAAAAGTAATTTTTATAAATTGGATATCAGTATAGCTAATTAAGCTTGCTTCATAACTCCTCCAATTTAAAGCAATTTCCAGACATAGGATTTCCTTCTCACTCACCCCAAGCTCAAGTACAATGTGCATTTTTTATTCAATGTGATTGTTAAGTTGATTCTTCTAGGTCAGGGGATCTTAAGCTGCAATCTGTGCAATTGTTTTTAAAAATATTGTAATGACTGTATTTCTGCAGGATTGGTTTGTAATCCTAGGTTTTTAATTTTATACATTTAAATGCATGCATTTAAAAACATTGGTGTCCACAGACTTTATCACCTTGCCCGGGGGCGCACCATGCAGAAATGGTTGAGAGCTGTGCTCCAGATTGGTCTTGGTGGCATTCAGGGCTTCATACAATTGGCACAGGGTCCTCTGGGAATGGGAGCATGATTGGGTGGGAACCTTTTGTGTTGTGCTCTGGGCAGGACAGCTTTTCCCTGACCCCAGTGATCTCCCTGTTGTCTGCTTTGCTTGGTGGTGACTCCGAGGGGATCACTGAACCAAATGAACTTCGTGCTCCCATATGGCGTAAATAAACTCTTTCATTCTTGTCGCATGTCACAAAGGAGGAGCCAGCCCATTGGAGGAGGGCCTGGAAGTGGAACGCACAATAGCTGCAGCAGCATCTCCTATTTTCTCCACTTCTCGGTTAGTTCTCTGCCTTGTGGCCTAGACTTGTGAGCTGGTGGTGATTGTAACCAGAGTGGACACATCTCTGTTGCTCTAAGGCTCTCTGGAGCCCTTTCCATCCGTCATCTCCTTTGTTCCACACCAGAACGCTGTGACCATGCTCCTGTGCACAGCAAGGAGAAGCTTCTCCAGTTGGCCAAGACCATCCTCATAATTTCCTAGAGATGACAAAGTTGGCCCATGGGTCAGTGGTTGCTGCTTTGGTCTGCTTTTCTTTGAGGGAGAAAGTAAAAAAAAACCATCTCTGAACTTTTCCATTATTTTCTAATCATCCTCTTGAGAGTTCTGGAGACTGGGTTGCTCCAAGTCATTTCTAGCGTGTTTCCAGCATTGACTTCTGCATGTAATTTGGTCAGCTCCAGCTACTCAGGAATTCCCGAGGGCCTTTGCCTCTGCTTGCTCATTGTACAACAGATATGGGTATGGAGGATGATAGAGGTCCCGTGGTGGGGCACGGGAGAATAACCCTAGGGGGCGACTCTTCTATTCCACATCTCTTTGCCTCCTCCTCATTCACTCCCCCTCCCCCCTCCATAGTTTTGAGGAGGCTTAGTTGTGTTTCTTGGCAAGTTCACTGAATTCTCTTCTCTCTGTGTCTTTTTCTCTTTTTTCCTCTTTCTGTGCCTCTGTCTCTCTTTTTCTGTCTCTTTCTCTCCGTGCCTCTCTGTCTCTCTTTCTCCCCTACCTCTCTTTTTCCCTCTGTGTCTCTGTCTCTCTCTTTTCTTTCCCTCTTTCTCTCTCTGTGCCTCTGTCCCATTTTTCCTGTGTCTCTTTTTCTTTCTGTCTCTTTTTCTGTCTTTCAACCTCAAATGCTTTTGCTGTTGCTTTGTTTTTTCCAGACTCACCATCAGCAGAGACAGATGCTCACATTTCCCTGCTGCCCTTGGCTTCTATTGTTCTGCCTTTGGCCCAGGGATGCTGTCTGCTTCCTGAGGAGGTTTTGGGGGCTTTTAAGCCTCCTTGACACGGCGACTGTTTTTCCTCAGTTTTGCCTCAGAGATGGTGCAAGTCAGATGCCTTGACTTGGTTGCTCTCTCACTTTGGGGAGATTATAGGTTACTTAGCTGGTGGCTTTGGCACTGCTGTAATCACTTGTGTCTTCTCACCTTGAGCTTCTCATTTGATTCTGATTTGGACTTTTCTTCTCTCTGTTGACCCAGGCACAAATAGCTGATTCCAGACTGATTACTGTCAAAGTCACTAGTCACTTCAGGTCAAAACTCTAGTAAGAAGAACTTCAGTTAGTTGACTGATGAATGAAATGCCCATTCAGAAGAGGAAGTAAATCAATAGAAATATATATGGGACAAGGTAGCTAAATATGAAGTTATTTGGGAGAATAAGTGGGCAGGTAAGTGGGTGTTAGCAGTTGGGAAAATGAGGAAAGGCTTCTCACACAAAGTGATACTTGAGTTACATATTGAAGGAAAAGGAGCATCCTAGGAGGCTGAGGGATGTAGGCCTGTAGCAGGCTGGCCATGTGACCCTGTGTAGATGGGGCTCTGGGTACCTTTCTAAGACCAGAAGTTGCAGAGAAGGTGCCAACCTTCATTTAGAGAGGGAATTTTCACTCTTGGAATTTTCTGTGCTAAGGAAAGCTGAGCTCCACAGATTCCACACTTGGACAATTGTGGTATTGGAGAAGACTTTTGATAATCGCTTGGAAAGCAAGGAGATCAAATTTGTCAATACTTAAAGACATTAAATCAAGCTGTTCACTGGCAGATCAAATACCGAAGCTTAAGCTTAAATACTTGGGCCACATAGTGAGAATCCGGGACTCATTGGAAAAAGACTGACATTGGGAAGGATTAAAAGCAAATGGAAAAGGGGATGGCAGAGGATGAGATAGATAGAGTGTCACGGAAGTAATGAACTTTGAGAGAAAAAGGAGGATAGAAGGGAAAGGCTTGGTATGCTATGGCTCATGGAGTCACAAAGAGTTGAACACAACTGAACAACAACAAATTGAATTCCATGTCCACTTTCTAATCCCATTTAAATTCAAACACTTTTTGAGCCCAAGATATATATACATGGAGCACTTACCACATCTGAATGTACCACATTGTGTATGTGTTCACCAATTTATGTGCATATATGTATATATAATATCCATAAATGGGAGCTATTGATATATCTTGTTGATCAAAGGAAATAAAAAGATATTGCCCTGTGGAGTTTTATTTGAAGTTTCTCTTCCAGGCCTGTGTTTTCTAATTAGTCAAATGATGATTAAACATGCTGAGGGAGGATCCAAAGAGTTAACTTTTATTTATGAAACACCTTGATATTCAAAGTGCATTCTGTCACTTAACTCTCTGTTTCTCAATGTCTATACTTGTTTCCTCTGGGGTGAAAGTAGCTTACATGCCCTCACCCCACTAGAAAAGGATTTTTTTTCCTTTGGAGTCACCATGCTGTTCATGGCAACATTTTGGGGGGTATGGGGAGAGGGAGGTAAGGGGTACAGTTTTAAATTGAACATTGGCCTTTTCCTTGCAAGTATCCTATTGAATTTACCTAGTGAATCAAACCTCTTATGCGTTCTACCCTTGACCCTGTTGCCCTCTTCAGCACTGAAGAGATCTGACCCTTCATTGTGAATTGATTTGCAAGCAGGGTCCTTCAGAGCTTGAACTCCTTTGTCCTTAGATAATGAAACACTCCCATAGGAGAGCCCTGGAGAGCTGGGCCCTTGGTGTGGGCTGAGCCTGTGTGTGTGAGTGGATGTGTGTGGGTGTGGGTGTGTGTGCGCGCGAGTGCATGTGGCTGGTGTGCTACTCCTGGATTGGTGTTTTCTAAGATGCCATTCATTGCATTTTGCTTTTTAGACAGCTTGCAAATTTCCTTTGTCTGACTCTTCTCCATTTTCTTAAAATGATTACCATGATATACCCCCACTTAGAAAGGAATTTGAACCTTGGGACACGGAGGACATATGCCTTCTGTGTCATTAGCCCCAGGAAGCAAGACCATTTGATAGTATGGAATGAAGCCTTAAATTTTAGGAACCAAGATTGATCTCTTTTCTGGTAGGCCTTGGAGACCTCCCGGAAACTTCCATAGAGGCAGGGGCCACAGAAAATCAGTATTTGGCTGACCCGGGCCCCTGTGGCTATTGGGCCATGTGCTGGATGTTCTGGTTGCTTCTTTTAAAAAAAACTGCCCTTACAACCTTTCCAGTTTCTGCCCCATCCCTAGGGAAAAGCTCCTTTTTGGCAGAAGTGGCTGAGCCATTATCTCCTTGCTGGGAGAGCAGGAAGTTGGAGCTGTTTGCTAGGCAGGAGCTTAGGGAGACTGTGCACTAGGCAGTTGAGTTTATGGGCACTTTATAAAGTGAAAACAAAAAGGAACTTATATAAAACCAACTGTTTCATGAAGACTTAAGTTCTGATTTTGTAAACTTCACATATTTTTTAATTTCCTGATGACTTGCATCTCCAGATGACTTTCTCCAATTTATTTGAATTCTGGCAGCATATTGATTGACCATTTTTCTCCGTTTTGTCCTGCTCAGGGTTTTTCTTCAGATCATTTGTCCAACTTTTATCTGGGTATGTAGTGGGGTCAGGTAAGGGTGAGGCCTGGCACTGACTCCGGTGTTGGTGGAATGAAGGAAGCTCTGCCCTGGTGGTGCAAAGACTTCTGGGACTCCAGTCTCTACCTTCTGTGTGCTGCTAGGTGACCTTGGTCAGGTCTTTTCCTCTTTGAGGAGCTCATATTTCCCTTCTTTGGAATAAAGGACCCAGACTGGGTGGGCTGTGAGGGCTTCCTGGTTTTCTCTCAATGTAATCACAGCCTGTGCATGTGGATGGTGCCTTGGTGCCAGGGCCTCAACTGGGTGGGCTGGGGTGAGGCTGAGAATAGAACTTTTCCACAATTGGAGCCACACAGCAAACATTCACTGAGCTGTCAGTCTCAGGAAAAGATTGGGTGTCCCCTTGTTCGGGGAGGGCTGTAGAGGGGATTCTTGGTCATATCTGGGTTGGGCTAGGTGACCTCTGAGCTCTCATACAACTGGGATCCTGTGGCTGAAGTTGGTACTGGGGCAGGGGGTGGGGGAGCGGAACTGAAAGCATTGCAACTCTGATGAAAGATAGGTTTTCCTTGTTGGCTCAGGTAAGCGTGAGAGGGCATTCTGAAAAAACAGTCTGAAAACATAGACAATTGTTTCTGGCTCATCCAATGTCTGCTACGATATAGATGCTTAAGAAAAACGTAGTAAAAATAGCTTTAGAATGAAATGGCATGGACATTGGGAGTCATTTTCTCCGAAGCCATTTCAGTAGCCTCAGCTTGGGGAGCATTTTCATCAGTTGATAGAAGTCTTCTAGTGCTTTTCTGTGTTCATCACCCAGATCATTTCTTATGGCACAATAATTACTCCGTTACATTCATGTACCACAACCTCTTCTCCCATTCCTTGATCACTAGGATCCTTTTCTAGTGGGGTGGAAGGGCATGCATGCTACTTCCACCCCAGAGGAAACAATTATAGACATTGGGAAACAGAGTTAAGTGACAGAATGCACTTTGAACCTCAAGGTGTTTCATAAATAAAAGTTAACTCTTTGTATCCTCCCTCAGCATGTTTAATCATCATTTGACTAATTAGAAAGCACAGGCCTGGAAGAGAAACTTCAAATAAAGCTCTACAGAGCAGTATCTTTTTATTTCCTTTGATCAACAAGATATATCAATAGCTCCGATTTATGGAACTGTTTCCAGTTCTTTGGTGCTACTAAAAAATACTGACAGAAACATTTTGGAGAATGTGGATCCTTTCCTTTGGTCATTGACCTATTTGTGGCATACATCTAGCAGTAGGATCTCTGGGCCAAAGGATAGGGTCATTTTAGTCACTTTAATTCCCACAGACATTTATTAAAAGTGCCAATTACTTGTAAGGCCCCATGCTGTGCAAAGACAAAGCTAAAACACGGACTGCCCTCAAGGGACTTAGGATCTCTCTGGTGACTGAGCCCAGTAATGGATAAGAATTCAAATGGTAGTTTGAGGAGAAAGGAGAAAACACTGATAACTGAAGGAGACAGGAATATGTTTTCCTAGGACATGAGTGTGAGCAAATCTATGAAGGAGGCTATGGATTTGAAGAAGTGGGAATGAGGAGAGTGTGGAAATGGGAGATGGGCTGTGGAGGTCAGGGGATAGTTAGTCATGATACCAATTTGACCTTTGCATCTGGCTTGTAGGGTTGGATTTTTTTCTTGTATTTTGATTAATTTTTTTAAGCGAAAAATTATTTTCATAATATGACAGGTTCCACGAGAATAACTTAAGAATTGGAAACTGAGGGAATGCCTATTCATTGGGGGAATGGCTGAACAAATTGTGATATATGATTTTAATGGAATACTATTGTGCTATAAGAAATGATGAGCAGGGGGATTTCAGAAAAACCTAGACTTATGTGAACTGATGCTGAGTGAAGTGAGCAGAACCAGGTCATTGTACACAGTACGAGCAACATTGGGCAACAGTCAACTTTGATAGACTTAGCTCTTCTGAGCAACACAATGATCTAAGATAATTCCAAAAGACTCATGATGGAAAATACTATCCACATCCAGAGAAAGAAGGGTGGAGTCTGAATGCAGATCAAAGCATACCATTTTCTCTTTCTTTTGTTGGTTTTTTGGTTTTTCCTTCTCATGGTTTTTCCCTTTTGTTCTGATTCTTCTTTTACAACATGACTAATGTGGAAATATATTTAATATAATTGTACATGTATTGCCTGTATCGAATTATGTGCCATCTTGTGAAGGGGGGAAAATTTGGAATTCAAAATCTTATAAAAGTGAATGTTGAAAACTAAAAAATAAATTTTAAAAAAGGAGAATAACTTTGCCTTTTAGTGAAATCTCATGTAAAGGGTAACAGGTGTGTGAATTTTGATGTTCAATTTTTTCCTTTCTTTTCTGACAGGGCATTGGCCCGTCGTGAGGGGATGGACCATTCAAACCACCGAGGCGATCTGCTGGCTGCAATCAACGATCAGTATGTTTCTGAGTACAGTTATTTTAGAAATGAGATCAAGGATTTATTAAGAACTCAGTGTATGCTAGGCACAATCTTTCTGCTACTCCAGCCTCTGTTTACCAGGGACTCTATAAAGATCCACTGATATGATTAGATAAAGGATACAAGTAAATAACTGTGAAGGACTAACATGGAGGGAGAGGTTGTACTTAAAAATCTTGATCAAGATAAGCTGAGTGTATCATTCTCAGAGGAATTTGATGTTAATAAGTTCAGACTCCTTCTAGGTTCCTAGCATGCGGATTATCAAGGGCTTCAGAGAGTTGTGCCCAAAGGGTGCAGGGCTTTGTTTCACATTGTACTAGTTATATCATGGTCTCTAGGAGAGGGCACAAGTCCACGGGAAGGCCTCCAGGACATTGGGGAGGTCGACTTTCTGGAGGATTGCTGGTGGGACATGGGCAAGAAGGGCATCAGATGAGAACCTGTCACTGGGCTGCAATCTGATGGAATTCAGGGGGAATGACCACACTGATGAGATTCCAGATTCGCCCAAGGCCACTTAGAGTGTGGCGTCTCCAGCCAAGAACAGACATTTCAGCAAAATTTTCTGTAAAGCATGACTATCCCTAGTATGTGAGTTAACAAACAACCCCCCTAGGAATGTCTGAACAAATTGTAGTATATGAATGTAATTGAATACTATTGTTCTATAAGAAATGATGAGCAGGCAGACTTCAGAAAAACCTAGAAAGACTTATGTGAACTGATGCAGAGTGAAGTAAGCAGAACCAGGAGAACATCGTACATAGTAACAGCCACAGTGTACAAGGACTGGCTTTCATGGATTTAGTCCTTCTCATAAATGCAAGAACCTAAAAGAATTCCAAAGTACTCATGATGGAAAATGCCATCCACATCCAGAGAAAGAACTATGGAGTGAGAATGTAGAGCAAAGCAGACTATTTTCTTTTTTTAAATTTTCTTTTATCTTTTTCTTTCTCATGGTTTCTCACATTTGTTGTAATTCTTCTATACAACATAACTAATGTGAAAATGGGTTTAGTAGGAATGTATGTGCAGAACCCATCTCAGATTGCATGCTGTCTTGGGGAGGGAGTGGGGAGGAAGGGGAGAAAATTTAAAATTTATGAAAGTGAATGTTGAAAATGAAAAATAAATTAATTAATTTTAAAAATTAAAAAAAAAAACTAACAGAAAAAGTCTACTCTATAAGTAGCATGGAAATCCCCTTCGATACTTCACTCTGGTGTGAAAGAGACCACAGTTCCTCAAAAGACTGTGGGTAGTGGTTAAGCTCTGACTGTGTTTCTCAGGTTGGAAAGTCTTTAGGGAGGGCCCTCGTGCCATGACTGGCTGCATGGCTTGTTCCTATAGATCAGCCTGTTAGCATCAGGGTTACTGTAGGGTACTGTGTTGGGGGGCCTGTGTGATGCCTAATGGGGTCCCCCCACCAAACTTGTTAAAAATTGTTCCTATATCTGGACAAAGTATGAGATATGAAAGCAATGGAATGTTATTATACTAATAGTCCATTACATTCATGGACCACAGTTTGTTTAGCCATTCTCTAGTCAATGGACATTTACTTTGTTTCTAGTTCTTTGCTATCTCAAAAAGCTATAAATGTTTTGCTATAAATGTTTTTTTGGGGGGAGGACTTTTTTCTTATCAGTGACCTTGGGGTATAAGTTTAGTATCTTTGGGTCAAAGGGTATGGATGCTTTACCACATATTTTGCCACTTTGGCGGATCTCCCACAAAAGTTCTGTTCTAAGGAGTCATGCTCCTGGAGACTCACATCAGCTCTGGCAGCATCTACCTGACCTGCAAGGTGTTGGCTACAATTCTATGACTGTGTCTGCTGGCTACAGACCAGAATAGCTGAGTCCACAGGCTAGCCAACATACTGGTGATCAAGGATCTCGTCACTGATCTAGCCAATGGCCTCCTCTCAGTCTTCATCCTTCTTCACGTCCTGGTAGCTTCTGACCTTGGAACACCCTCTCTTCCAGACTCCTTTCTCCCCTAAACTTTTCCTGATAATGTTCTTAATCCAGTTTGCCCCTACCTGTATGACTCTTCTTTGCCTCTTTTCTGCATTATCTCCAATGTCCAGTCCCTAAGACAGGGATCTTCTCTTATCCCTAAACTCTGGATGATGCTATTAGGCTGAATCATTTTTGTTTCGATGACTAAAAGATCCAGCCGCTTCTCTTTCTTGAGCTTTTATCCCCTGTTACTACCCAACTGTTAGATATCTCTACTTGGATATCCTGTTGGAATTTCAAACTCAACATGTCCCAAAGAAAGCTCAGCCAGAGCCTTGGCCCTGGCTGGATGACTGTGGCAAGCCACTTGTCCATCTTGGGCCACAGTTTCCTCCTCGGCAAAATGAGTGACTTGGATGAGATGGCCCTCTGAGATACTTTTCAGCTCTAAAGCTCAGATCCTGTGAACCTTCAGGTGGAGTAACTGAGGTATGGAGAGGTTGGGTTTTGCCTAAGGCCCCATGGCTAGGCAGCTTCTGTCTGGGCATCCTTAGGGAGCGGGCATGCAATACATGGGAAATCCTTTTCAATGATATAGTCTCAGACTTCCCCAATCAAACCATAGCCCCTTCTAATCACCTTTTCCAGATGTAGAATTGTAACTTCTATAGGGCATAAGTGTGTTTTAGTCTGTACAGGAAGCATCTGGTTCCTTTTGGCCTATTGGGAGAACGGGCTATTTCATAGAAAAACTACATTGGATTTCATTTTCTTGTAGATCACTGATCAACTTAGTTTTCAAATGCACAGCTTCTCACAAATTACCAGTTGTTTGCCAGATTTAACTCTTGAAAGTTTTCTCTTTATAATTTCATGGTCCAAACCCCCTTTCTTTGCCCCTGCCCACCACCAGAAGCTGGGGCAGCAGGTGGGGAGAGCATGTTGTTCCTTGAAGCTCCTTGGCCTTGGCTTTGCTGCTGGTGATAGGGGCAGTCCCCTTCAAGGCCCTGCTGCTGCATCATCTCCTTAGTTGTCAGGACTTACCTGTCATCACCCTTGTAGAGCTGTGGCCTCTGTGCTGACCTGAGTGCAGGAGAGTTTTATCCTCCTCCCCTCTCTTCCCTCCCAGGTCAGCATGGGGAGGGCTGGACTCAGAATTCATTCCTGGGCCATTTCCAGTCATCCTGATGAATATCTGGTCACTGGATCCAGATGGCTTAGAAGGGGAAAGTGAGGCTGGTGACCTTGCACAGCCCTCCCTCCCTCAAAACAAAATCTAGTGCAAGTCATGTCATGATTTCTCTGCTGGCATGATCTTCTTCAGCAACGAAGGATGAACACAACAATGAAGGATGCTTTCGTCACTTTATTTGCATAAGAACCAAATGCTTTCTAAAATGGTTGGTACAACCAACTCACTGTCTCCCCAGCTTTGCACCAGTGTGATTATCTTCCCATAACCCCTACAACTTTGGCTATTCCCATCTTGCCAATTTGCAGGGTCAGGGTTGCTTTGATTTGCATTTCTCTTAGTGGTGATTTGGACCTCCTTTCATGTGGTTGTGAATATTTTGCAGTTCTGCTTTTTGAGAACTGCTTGTTTGTATCTTTTGACCATTTAGCTATTGGGGAATGACTTGTGGTCATATATATATATATATATGTATGTATGTATGTATATGTAACTAGATCTAGACATGTTGGTACATTTTGGATACCAAGCCCTTATCATAAATTTGATACAAAAGACCTTCCCCCTTTATACCATATCTCTTCTTCTCCTTGCTGCATTCCTTTTTCCTGTGCAGAACTTTCTCAGTATTATGTGATCAAAGTTATCTACTTTTTCTTTAGTAAGTGTCTCTATTACTTATTTGGTTAAGAATATATTGCCTTTGGTTGAGAATATATTGGTAGGATCTGTTCTCTTTCTCTTCTATTTTTAATAGTCTGATCTTTAATATTAAGGGCCTCTATCCATTTGGAAGATATTGTGGGATTGGGGCAAGCCTCATTTCTACCAGATTGCTTTCCACTTTTCCCAGCAGTTTTCATCAAACAAGGAGTTCTTTCCTAAGTAGTTTATGTTTTCTACTTTATTGAGTTCCATTGTTTCTGATGCCGAAGGGAGAGTATTAGAAGAAGATATGTCAGTTTTTCTCAATACTCTGCCTCTGGAGAATATTGTTGTCATCTTGGGTTGTGCAGGTGACCTGGGATCGCACTTGGTGATGTGCTGTTCATTCAATAATATTAGCTGCTGTTTGTGTAGTGACTGAAGGTATGCTGATCCATGGAGTACTCTATGAATTATCAGTGCAATTGTAAATGGGGGCTCTTTTGTTCCAGCCCAATGCTAGGGACATGGAACCAAGCACTCAAGAAGACTGACCAGATGTGAAACTGAAGGATAGACAGCAGAGATTAGGGTGGTTGCCCATCTACCTCTCAGTGGCATTCATGAGGGTGACTGGATGGGATCTTTTGTCAGCACTTGCTTCCTCTGCCCCTTTGAGGTGCTAGCTGCTTTATACGTGAATATTGATAGATTTGTTTCCACTCTGTAAGCTTGTGGACTCCTGTTTATTCTTGCTTAGGTCAAACTGGGACAATGAATCAGAAGGGAACATCTGAGGCTCGAAGATGCCTATAAAGATGAGTTTATGTAGGGCCGTTTACCTAGCGGCAGTAGGTAACCTCTGATCTGTTGTGTTTGGATAACTAGAGAGGGGAATGCAGACACATGGCTTGGGGCCTGGTGTCTTTGCAGAGTATCATTGTTATTTCATCCCAAAGTTCTGCAGGCTTGCCATCACTCCTCGCCATGGTCCCTGGAATGCTTCAGCTAGGACAGCTTTCAGCCTAGCAGGATAGCTGCCTCCCCACCCTCATACCCCTCTCCAGGCAGAGTTCAAGGTCATCCCAGGCCATCCATCAATTGACTCAGCATTTTTTATAGGGTATAGATGGCAGGGTGTTTCATAGTGAGGTTCCAGCGAAGATACCCTCTACCAGTACAGAGTCCCAGCAGCTCTGACATTTAGAGTGCTTGGGAATGGCCAGAAGATGCTTAAAGGTTAAGGGCTAGGCCCAGGGATCCACAGCCAGGATATGTCAGAGGCAGGGTTCTTTTCCTGCCTGGAGGACTTACTGTCTTCATTTTGTCTGTCTACAACCTAGGTGACACAGTGGTTAGAGGCCCAGGCCTAAGTCAGGAAGATCTGCATTCCAATCTGGCCTCAGACACTTCCTAGCAGTGTGACCCTAGGCAAGTCACTTCACCTCTGTTTGCCTCAGTTTCCCCATCTGTCAAATGAGAATAACAGTAGTAATAACACCTACCTCCCAAGGTTGTTGTGGGGGTCAAATGAGGTCATATTTGTACCTGCAAATGATTATTATTCATAAATAGAAAATTGCAGCATCTTATTTTTTTCCCAAATCTATTACTGACTGCTTAAGAGAATAAGCTAATGAATAGGCAAGGACCCAGGTGTCTTCTCTATTTTCAGTATGCCCAGCAAAAGATCATTTCAGCGCTGTGTTATGGCCCCCAAAGACAAGATGGGAAAATGTTCCTCCCTTCCTTCTTTCCAGATGTGGGGACCTATGGCTGTGGAACACTGCATACACCAGTCATATTTAGGTGATGTGTTGGTTAGCTTTGCTGAACTGCTTTTTTCTTCTTTGTTGCAGCGGGGGAAAAGGCTCAGTGTGTGGAAGGGGGGGAAGTTCTCTTTGGCATCTTGCTGATGTAAAAACTAAAGACACAAAGAAATTAATAAGCATTTATGAAACATGTCCTATGTGTCAAGCATTGTGCTAAGACAGAAATGATCTTTCCAAAGAGTCACAGACCCTGAGACTTGAAGGCCTAGAGGCCCCTAAGGCCTACAACTGTGGTGGAGCCCTTCCATTGCTCAGCATTTTGCACGGCTTATCCTGGGAAAGCATGAAGGATCTTGTTTCTATCATCTTCCTGCCTCCTTGGGTCCTTCACTGATTCAACACCCACCCCAGGAGTGCCTTTTAGGTCAGCTCAGAGTGACTTGTCCAGGGTCACAAAGCCAGAAAGTATCTAAGGCTGGATTTGAACTTAGGAGCTTGTCCGGACTACAGGCCCAATACCCTCTCCACTCTGGTGCCACCAGATACCTAATGTATTGCTTCTGAGATCTGCATCCAGAGCATGTGGGAGCACCTTAAGTGGTTCCCCTCCTCCCTCCCCCATCTGTCTACCTGAGCCCTCTGACCCCTGGGCTCCACTGCACAATTTCTCAGAGGAGGGTCCATTCAGAGCTGAGTTAGCTCAAAGGGTTAGACCCTTCAGTCCCTCCAAGCTGGCCTGTGTAGAGCACAGAGGCTCTCTGTCCTCTGGGACTAGACCCCATACATCGCCTTCATCATTGCCAGTGTTGGTCATTGCTCCTGAGGCCTTGGTCGGAGCCCCAACCCCTCCTCCTGGCCCTCTTGGCCTACCAGGCCAGCCTTGGCCATTGGTCACTCTCTTTCCACTGTTCGCTGTCCTTTTTTCTTTTCTCTGTTTCCATGTCTACTACTTTCCCTTCTGTGTTTCTGTCTTCCCATTGTCCCTCCCCTTCTGGTAATCAGTCACTCATAGTGTGTTAGGTGTAAGTGAGCTCCGACTCCTTGCCTCTGGTTGCCTCTTTTTACTATTTTCGGCCACATTCTTGCCAGGGTCTCCCCCCTGCCCCACACCAACTGCTGAAGTCTGGTGGCATTCCATGGGCTTCCCGTCGCCAGATGCCAGACTTTGGACAAGTGAAGCGCACTGCTGATCAAATTAAGGAAAGTTTGAGATCATCAGTACCTCTTCAGTAAAGGCAACCTACTCTTGGACAGTTTTTTTTTTGCTGTCTGATGTCTTCTCCATATGAACGAGCTGGTTTTTTTTTATATCATTTGAGTTTAGTTATGGCATTTGGCTGACCATCTCTAAGGCTCACTGAGAGATCACCCTAGACATTGATTGCTTATCCTGGCTTTACAATTCTCTGGGGTGTGTGTAATCATCGGGACTGGTGCAAAACTCTCCAAACAGACTGAAATTTCATTTACTGTAATAAAACAAATCCCACAAAGCATTTTTAGAAGGCTTAAGGGAGAGGGCAGTGTTGGCCCAAATACTTGGTTGGGATTCAGCGACATAGGGCATAAGAGCAAGTCATTAATTCCAGCCAGTTTTGGGACGCACCCACTGGACCCTTGCACTATACAAGAGCCAGGAGTCCAGCACAAAGATCAAATAGTCCCTACCTGAAGAAGGTTACTTCTCAGACACTGTTCTTGGTGACTCTCTTTTGGGCCATCTGAAGAGAAATTCAAAAGAAGATGAAACAATGATGAAGGCTCTCCTGTAAGTTCTATGGAGACAAAACTTCTTTCATCCATTGGTCTGGTTGGCTAGAGATATTGTCGGCACTCCAGAGGAACAGGGGCTCTCTTGTTTGGGGAAAGCTGATTGGTACTTAGAGGAGGAGCACTGGCTTCAAAGTTTTCTTTGTGCATGGATAGTGGTTACTAATTGGAGATTATCATTTAAGATGCACCCTACCTAACACATAGTCAGGTTAAACCTGACCAGGCAGCCTAGAGATGAGTGAAAATCAGGCTGGCCTGAAGTGATTTCCAGATCCTGTCCTCTGCATGGAAGAAAGCCTTGGTCAATAGCTTGCTTAGAACAAGGTCCCTCTTCCGTCCCTTTCTGCTGTCAGCCTGGGAAGTATCTTCACCATCTCTACAGTGACAGTCACGGAACCCATTTTAGTTCTCTGTTCCTTCCTCAGGGTTTGTCCTAGGTTATTTCTGTCTGTCTTATATGATGGATCAAAGTTGTGTAGAAGTGAGGAGTCCCTGACTAGAGAAGCTAGATCACCAAAGCACAATAGTCTGGACTGGGGTAGAGAATCTGTGGCCTGCTCTGTGAAGTTTGTATTCAGTTGGAGGGCCACCCTTGAGGACCTAGAGGCCACAGGTTCCCCACCCCTGGTCTGGTCCAGTTAGAGATTGTGGGGAGAGCTACCTCTAAGAGGTTATGACAGTTAGATTTTGGCTGAGATGGCTTCTTGGTGGCATCAGATGCTCTGAGGCTTGACATAGGATCATAGATGCTCCCAAAAGAGAATTCTTGAGCTATATATGTTGAAATATATCGGCCTTGAATCCTTTTATAAGGAATTTCGCTAATCTGCTATAGATCTCAGAATCTCTGAGGAAGCAGAAATGTAAACTCTCTCTTTCTGTCTTCTCTGGACACTCTTGCTTCCCCTCATGTATTGTAATTTTCTGAACTGGCATCTATGGATTTCTAAAATGCTTTAGTAATGCTAAAAAACTTTCCTCCCAATCCTCAGGAAACCCACTTAGCAGCCAGGGCCCAGCCCTTTATTACACTTAATTAGATTTGAGAGCTCCTTTTTCCCTCCCAGTCTCCTAATTGAATTCTCCAGAGTGTCTCTATACCAGTCACTTAGCTGGAGGGTTTGCTGGATTAGAAAAGAGCAGTTTTTTTTCCTTGTTTTCACCTTCTCTGCTTTCTTTTCCTTGGGGTTCTGCAGATGCTTGGTTTGCTGATGTCTTCATACATCTTCTCTGGCTGGAATGTCCAGGGTGGGGAGTTAGAGTGTCACTTGCCATCTTGATACCTTCTATATTGGCTGCTCATTTTTCCTGCTCAGAAACATTCCTACAGCCCTTTGGTCTCCATTGTTCTCTTGGGCCCTGGAGAGCACACGATTCTGACTCTGGGAAGTAAGGCAGAGCTAAGAGAACCAAGGGCCAGGGGCCAGAAGTGAAGTGGGGGAGAGCAAGTTAAGAAGATGTTTGACACTTGTGCAATACTCAGAAGCCTTAGGACAAGAAGGAGAAGGAGATCAGGGCAAAGCACTCTGGCAGGTTTGCTATTCTGCCCCCCAGGAGGCAGAGGGCGGGGCCTGGGTCAGTGCTGTCTCTGTATCCCTACTGCCCACCACCAGATGCTGTACAGAGAACATGCCACACAGGACCTTGAAAACAAGGCCAAGTCATCCTCAGACAAGAAGTCTTTCCCATGGGTCCTGCACCAAAGTGACCTTGTCATTGGCATTCCAGGACCAGACCAGCTCAGTCACCAGAGCAGTAGATTTGAAGTCAATGTCCATAGAATATTAGATTACTCACCATGAAACTGAGGCCAGTTCTTGTTTAGGCAAACTGAGCACACATAATTGGTAATCCAATTGGACAAGCATGTATTAAACTCCTACTTGTTCAACTCACTGTGCTGGGTGCAGGAGCTAGAGAAAGCAAAACCCAATTGTCCTTGTCCCCAGGGAATTTCTAACTGGAGAATATAGCCTATGCTTAATTTGATGAACTGATCTCATTAGCAAGTGGATACTCCCATCTTAGGCCATCCAGTCCCTTCTTAGAGGCTGGATCTCCAGTGTATTTACTTCTTTGTTGGCGCCATATTGTGGCCTGCTCACTCCTCCTAGGTACCTCTCCTTCTCTCCTTTGCTTTGGAGATGCCAGGCAAATCTCATTTTTGTGGGACTAACTGGGATTCTGTGGCTCACCATCACAAAATGTCACCAGAAAAAAGTGTTAAAAAGATGAACGTGTTTCATGGGGAGAAGCTTGGGCTCATTAAAGCCACAAAACATACATGCACAGAGAATTCAATTGCTCCAAGGTATTTAGAGGAGGGAGGGACCCCTAACACAGTGGGAGTGAGTGGGTAGGAGGCATCAGGAGATGTTTTCATGTAGGAGATGGTCCCTGAGCTGTGGGCTAAGGAAGAGATGCAGGCCAGCCAAGGGAGAGGGCCTAGGAGAAAGCACAGAATGGGCAGGGGCGGTGCCACCCAACAGACCACTTTGGCTGGAGAATGAGGGTGGGAAAAGGAGTGACAATAGGAAAGAAATGTGGCCAGTCAATGGAAGGCCTTCAGTATTAGGGTGCCAGGGTAAAGACATGTATGTCTTTGCATTTCACTTAACACCTGGTTGTCTTGTTAACTTACCCCTTTCCCAATGGCATTATCTCGTTTGGGTTTGGAAATCACTCGATCAGTTGTGTCCTAACCAGTTCCCATCACTACACTACCCTGCCCCCATCAGGAAGGGAGAGCTCACCCTTGGGCCTCCATTCCATGAGCTACTAGATCATCACTAGTTAGAAGTGATTAGCATCTGCACAATATTTCAGAAAGAGAGCTTCATTGGAGAAGTTCTAGAACCATGTGAAGGGATGCCCTCTTCCAGAGGAAAGATCCTGGATTAATGATCTTGCCTTAGATTTTTCCCAGCTTGCTCTTTAAGGTTGAAGAGAACAACTTCCTTTGAACATTGAAAAAAAATCCTAGATGTAGACCCTTGAGACCACTGTCGGTCCTTTGGAATTCTTCCTTCGTTTTTCTTGTGGCTGCTCAGGAAAAGACATGCTTCCTGAATGGAACACTCCCTTTAGCACCCAGTGGGTGCTCCTTCCTCTTCTCCTCCCCCTTGTCCTCCTCTCCTCCCTTTCTTCCCCTTTCTCATCTTCCATCCTTCCTTTTTTCCTTCCTCCTCCTTTACCCTCCTTTTTCTCATCCTGTTTCTCCTTTTCCTCTTCTCCCACTCTTTCTCTTCTCCCACTCTCCTCCCTCTCCTCTTCCCCCTCTTTTCCTCCTCTTCCTCCTTTTCTTCTTTCCCCTCCTTTTCCCCCTGCTCTTCCCTTTTCTCTTCCCCCTCTTTCTCTCCCTCCTTTTCCTCCTCCCTTTTCCTTTTCTCATCTTCCAGCTTTCCTCCTCCCACTCCTCTGACCTTTCTCTTCTTCTCCTCATCTTCCCCCCCTCCTCTTTCTCCTTCCTCCTTTGCCCTTTGACATCATATATGGACAAAGGGGAAATTGCTTTTTTCCTTGGCTTTCTGCTTCATTCTATGTGGCTTAAGCATGAAAAGCAAGAACTTCTAGCCATGTTTGTCCTTTTCCCAAAGTTTTTTCCCACTTCTCATGACATTTGCCCTGTGTCTGCATAGGACTGTTTGTTATTTTAAAATAAACTCTCCAAGTTTCCAAGAGTTTCACAACCTTGTGTCTGCTGGAGTCCTCTAGCACAAGCTTTGTCTAAAGAAGTTAAGTTCTAAACTGAACTTTGAAAAACACTTTGCTGGGGTGGGAGTGGGCGGGTGGTGACGATGCTGGACTGTAATGTACTGTACTTCCAAAGTACACCATGTTCTAAAATTAACTCCATCCCCTCTCCTCTAATTAAAATGGAACTCTCCTCTAGTGTCCCTGTCTTAGCTTGCTGTTAGGTAGAGAGGCATCTTATACAATTGACCTACTAGTAATATAGAAATGAATGATAGTTTCACAGTTACACAGCTTCTTATATTTTCAAAAGATGATGCTTGATATCGCAAACGAATTTCTAAATGCTAGATTATCACAAAAAATCAGCAAATGGGGTGAGAATGCCAGATACAGAGTGAATGATATTGAGTGGAGTTCTCCCTTTCAGCCCTTTCTTACCACTCTGTATTCATGTTCTCCGGGGGAACAGTTGCACTGGATTCAAAGACACTGTGGGTTTACAGGCATGAGCCCCCATTGGTATGCTTATTACTTATGGCAGTTAACAAAATCAGTATGGCAAGTAATGACAGAACATTCTTATTGGCACCCCCATTAGATTATAAATTCCTTGAGGGCAGGGATTATGTTTGACTCTTTTTGCATCTCCAAGCACTTAGCACAGTGCCTAGCACATAGCAGGTATGTAATGAATGTTTATGATTGATTGCTTGATTGTGCTGGGCCCCATGGAGTTTTTATCAGCCCAGAGATTCAGCTCACCTTTAGTGTGTTGGGTAGAGCCTCTGTGGACAGTTGATTGGAAAAAAGTGGCCACACTTTTCTCAGGGTGAGCTTTGTACTCAGGGAAGGAAATGCCCTCCCCCGCTTCCTTCAATAAGATTTTCCTAATTCTCCCAGTCATTTAGTACTTCAGCTGCTGTGTAGCTTGGATCAACCCATGTGTCACAGATAGAATGGTAGAGTGTCTGCTCCTGCGGGGCAGGAGATGGTTTACTTTTGTCTGTAGCCCTGAGCCTTGCTTGTGGTGAGTAAATGCTATGGTTACTTGGGGATGGATAATCAATGAGTGGACAGATTTGTTGCTGTATTATAAATGGTAGAACATTCCAGCTACCTTTGATCCTTGGGGCTCCTCACAGAACTAGAAAGGGTGTGGCAGGGCAGGGCAGGTTCACTCCTTTGTTATGGATCTTGTCTCCTGTTGGGGGAGGCCCTGGCCTCTCCCCTGCTCTGGGTGCAGGCATGCTCACCTGCTGGGCTACGCCAGCTGCTTTTCCTGCTTGCTTCCTGTCAATCTTCCCATAATCCTCTTTCAGCTTTTACAACTTTTGGTCTAGTTTGCCCATGGGCCTTATCCTTAGTGGCTCAATCTGAACTTTGTTAGTGAGTTAATCCTGGCCTCCAGCTGCCAGTCCCGTTGGCACCCTGGCCAAAAAATTCCAGCATCGTCATAATTGAGGTGACCGCCTTGGTTATAGTCAAGCCAGTCAGCTTCCTTTTGACAAGACATCATTTAAATGACCAGCCTTAGCCAGCTGTAGCTCTTGAAGCAAAGCTGGGAATCTGTGCCATCCCAGCTGCAGGGTATCCCTATGGCCCCATAGAAAGTTGGAGATATTCATGTGGTGATTCACTCCCTATGGAAAGCTTGTACTCCCTAGCATTCCTCTAGCTGCTCTTGGCTCTCTCAAGCCTGACTTCCCTGCTTGAGGGTCTCTGCCAGGCATCAGGGATGTAAAGTGACAAGGTACTCAGGCCTCTCTCTTAGGGAGTTTGTAGGCTACTAGGAATATAGGCCAACTGCTCCATGGGCAAGAGGGGGAAATGCAAAAGGGCAAAGGGCTCTGGGAAACAGTGGGGACCTTCCTGGAGAAGCAGGGGATGCATCGCCAGGGGCCTGGGAATCCTGGGAGAGACTTGGACTTTTGACTCAGCCTTTCTTCAGACTTGATTGTGAAACCTGGGGTCCCCAGAGCCCAACAGTTGACTCTGTGGTTTTTTAAATTGCAGGTGTTCTCCCTACCCGTCCCCTACCCTACCCCCACCCCAGGAAGGGGAAGTTAGAAGGACTTGTTGTCCTTGTTTGCTCCTGGGTGTCATCCCCCCCACGTTTCCCTCCCTCTGGTGTGTTCTGGTGTGTTTTCATCCCTTGATTGGGCAGCTCCATATGGATTGTGCAGCTGGATATGGCGAGGGGCCTGCTGGGTGACTTCACTCTGGATCTCTTGGCTCCATCTAGTGGATCACTGACTGTCAGAACTGAATACTGTGGTTGGGGATTTCCTCATTCCATGTTCTAGCCATTGTTTAATAGAAGATGACTGCAGAGAACATTGTGGGTTTTATTTTCATTCTTTTGTATTACCAGTGCTCCCTGCTTTCTCTCTCCTCTACTACCCCTCTCTACCCCCATGTCCTGACCAGTCTTGCTCGAAAGAGAGACTAAATTTCCTTCTGATGTGACCTGGGTTGGTTGTCAGAAAGCCAAACAAATCAGCTCTACCAGTACCATTTGGACATAGGCAATGATCCCTGGGTTTTCTTGCCTCAGTGTCTTCATTTGAAAATTTGTGTCCTGCTGTCACTAGTACTATTGATAAAGCTTCTTGTATACTTGACAGTGTGTTATAGGTTTGAAGTAATGCTACATTTTAAAGGAAGACAGATTGGATACAAATAGAGGAAATTCCCTCCTCCTTCATTTTCAATTATTTTTTTCCTGTGAAATTGAAGCCATGTAACATCCATGTGACTAGTGTGCGCAGCCAGGATTGCCCCGCTTGGTCTTAGAGAGGAAGGAAGCCAAGGGAATGAGCTCTGTCCTCTGCTTTTCCCAGAGAGACAAGGTATAGATGCATGAATTAGATAGCAGTATGAACCGGTGATGGAGGAAGCACCAGATAGATGGGACTTTAGGAGTCGGAGAATAGCTGTGAGCAGCCTGGGACTTGAGGAAAGCCTTGCACGGTGGGCAGGATGGGGATAAGCAGAGAAAGGGACTTGAGGGAGCATTTGGGAGAGTGATATCTGTGAGAAGGATTGTGGGATACTGAGAAGGAAGGACAGAGATGTGATTGGCTTGTGCAGAGACTTTCCTAGGTAGAGTAGTAAGACAGGAGGCTGAATAGTTAAGGGTAGGACCTGAAAAGCTAGGTGCAGATGTTGTGGCTTGCTCCTCTAGCCGCTGAGGAATCACTGGAGTCGGGGTTCAAGCAAGAGAGTGCCATGACAGAAGTGGAGTGTGAAGGAAAATGAATACGGCAAACGTGGACAGATTGGCTTGGAGTGGTGGAATGCTGGGACTTGGAGACCAGGAAGAAGCTTAGATTGTAAGAAATCACATGGGGGATGTAAGGTTGATAGTAACAGGATGGGAGATAATTCAAAAGCAAAAATAGACATTTTTGTTGACTGATTTACTATCTGAAATGGAAAAAATGGTTGGAGACAACTTAGTGGGGTTGCCATGGATAAAAGCAGGGCAATTGGGCCAATGGATTAGTTTGAGAGGGAGGTGAGAGAGACAACTTGGAACTCAAAATGTAACCAAAAAAAATAAATATAAGAAAAAAAAGAATGATTGGAGTGACCCTGGGGAGAGACTGCACACATTTAGGGCTGTGGAGATGTCAATAGCTAAGTGGTTCAGTGGGCAGAGCACTTGGCCCGGAGTTAGGAAGACCTGCATTCAAATCCAGCACCTCAACCACTTTCTAGCTGTGTGATCCTGGACAAGTCACTTAACCTCTGTTTACTTTAATCCACTGTAGAAGGAAATGGCAAACCACTCCAATATCTTTGCTAAGAAACACCCCATAATGGAATCATGAAGAATCAGACATGACTGGACAAATCCAAGATGTTCTTTTCACAATTGGAGCTTTTCTTTTTTTTCCATATAATTCCATATGATTTGGAAGGGCCTTCAGACCAACTTTCCCCAAAAGTTGGCCTAGGAACGTTAAGGAAGTTGAGCCTTTTATGATGCCTTTGTCATACCCTGTCATCCAGGTCATTGCTGTGATGTGGTTAGGCATTGAGGTAGAAAGAGCCTCCCTCCCATCTATCTGCTGCTGTCCCCAAGACTGCCCTGGGAATGCCCTTGTGGTCATTTGATCTCTTACTTCTTGGAGCTCTCTGAGGTCTCTTGAAGAATCCATCCTCTTTGGGGGTTCTGGGCTTAGGGTCTCACAGGGAGGAACTCTGATGGTATAGTATTCACCCCTTTGGGTAATCCTCTGGCCTGTTCCTGTCCAGGTAGGGTAGTGATTCCCACTTTTCCCAGAAACCTTATGGGTCTTTCTTTTTGTCACTGATGTTTATGCAAAGAAAGGGAGCTCAGGGAGCTCTCCCAGTGGTGCAGGTGGAAAAAAAGGGAGTCAGGATATTGGCATGGAAAGCACTGCCCCACTTTTGCTCTTACACTTCTCCTGAGGGCCTCAGGGACCCAGTCAATTTTTCACACCACTCTTCAACTTTGCTGAATAAGTGTAGAAGACTTTTCCTGGGAGTTTTGGAAGATCCAGAAGTTCAGTTTCTTTCCAGGAATACCATTATCCTAGAGTTCAGTATATGGAATTTCAGGGAAAGAAAGCTGAGCTAGATGTTAGGAGACTTGGAACTGACCTTCTAGTTCTGGGATTTGTGACAAATGCTGTCATCTGTTTGCTTAGTTTTCCTCATCTGCAAAATGGGGCTTACAGTTGGGTTGAGGATAAATGTGAGAGAATAGATTTGAGAGTGCTTTAGAAAGGATAAAGCCAAAGCAATGAAAAGTATGGGCAGTAGAGTCTACTCTGTCACCTGGTGTTCCTCAACAGCTCTCTCTGCACTGGCACTCTACCCTGCCCCCCATATTAACCAAATGCTTTTAGATGGATGGTCATAGCTATGGGAAAACACGGGGTATAAATGGAAGAAATGAATCTGTTCTGTTCTGGAATTACTGAATGGTTGCCCAAAGGTTAGCAATGTCTGTGGCATCTGCGATCACTGGGGGAACCTAGCTGCCAAGAGTCAGCTGGCAAATGTTGGGATGTGGGCAATGACTGGTGGGAGCCTCCACCAAGGCTCCTAGGCCCCCCTGCTGTGGGGGAGATGATGTTACCTGGGCTCTGTCAGTCTATGTGCCCAGGGGAAAGCTGGCCAGGCTTGGTGGGTAGACCTGAAGAGGGATTATTTGGCCATTGTCTGAGGACCAGTCTGATGATGGTAAGAAATACACTAATAGGCTCTTGGCCACAGGAAGAGGGATCCACAAGCCACAGCACCTTCCAAAGATACAAGTTGCCAAGAAGATGTAATTGGCATTGGTGGAATACAGGGAATGGGATGCCCACCGTGAGAAGACCACAGATCAGCAAAATGGCAGCTGGGAGGGGGGAATCGAAATGTTCCCTTTTCCTTCTTAACTTGATTAGTTTCTCCTCATTTGTGAAAGTCATTTAGTTTCGCTCCATATGGTGCCTTTGAGACAGATGTTCTGGCTTAGTTCTTCTGAAGCGTTAGCTGACCTTCCCAATTTTGGATCCTGGCTTCAATATCTCACTAAATTTCTTGTATTGCAATGTGTAGTGCTCCCAGGGCCAATGCTGACCCTCGTCAAATTCCACTTGTTACATGCCACAGACAGTATTATCTAAGAAGGTGGCCTCTTAGTTCTGTTGTAGAATGGGACAGTCTTTATTGGGTTACCCTTTAAAAGTCCAGCAGACATTGTTGGCCTAGGGAGGGCTGTCTGTGCAAAGGCCTGTGATTTGCACATGGTGACTCCTAAGTTACTCCTTGGGTCAGCTCTATGACTTCTCTGTCATAAGTGACTAGAGCACTGGTTGTCAGTTTCAGGGACTGGCAGATCCCTTTTTGCCCTCACATTGGTGTGGGTGGTAAGAGATCTTAGTATTAATGCTGATACATGAATGGAGATGACACCTCTCAGCAGTAATGTTTCTGAGCAGCCCAGATTTTTAGCCTTGTTCCTTATGGTTTGGACTCCGAGGAGCTTTCCAGCCACTTTTGGTGATCTATTACGACCTTAAGTTAGCAAGATATTATCCTGTCTTAAGCTACTCCTGTTGTAAGGGACTAACTGTGAATCCCCTTTGTACTTGGGAGTCATTGCTTTCGGCTTTTCCCCACTAACTTGTGGATGGGGTCCTGGCCCTTAACTCAAAAGTTTAAAGGAGTTGCCTACGTAAAAGAGAAGTGACTGATTTGTCTCTGGTCCCTTAGTAATGGCTTGGAAGCATTAGAGGCAAGGTTTGAACTCATGTCTTCCTCCTCTAGGGCCATCCCTCTCTCTGCTGGGCTCTATAGCCTGTTAACATTCTGTGATATCCATTCAAACGGCATCATGAAATGCTGAGCTCCTCTCTCCACCAGGCCTGCTGCTGTTGTCACTGAAGGTGATGCCTTGGCAATTGATCCATTTGTCAGAAAACTGAGACAGGGAAAAAGTGTGACTGGGATGGAAATTTCCTTCTCAAGAGCTGATAGATTTAATCACTTGTGCTTGTATTTTCCCCAGGCGCTCCATTGGCCTGTTGACAGGCTTGTATTCTTTTTTGTGTGTCCTGTAAAAAGAAGAGTCTTCTTATTACAGTTAGAAACAAGAAGAGGAGATTGAAATCAAGCTTTTTATAGGCATGCCCCCTCCCCCCAATTCAAGGCTTTGTACTTTTAGGGGTGCTGGAGGCTATGGATAGTTTTCCATGAGATATTAAGAGTGTCAAGCAGCAATTAGTTGTTTGGATGAATTGGAAGCAAGATTAGAAAATAGTGTGGATAAAGCTCTCAGACTTCAATGTGAGATGTTCAGCAGAGATGTTAGTTTTACCTTTGAACAAAAAGCTCCTGAACTGGTACCTAAATCCCAAGGTTTGTGCGGGCAGGAAAGACCAAGGAGACTGAATGGTCTGGGGGGCTGACCACATGCCCACATCTAGGCTGAGATTGGAATTAACTTTGTCGTAAGCGCTCAACTTCCTCCTGTACCAAGGCAGTCTGCCTAGCTCTTCTGCCTTCATCGATAGCCCATAGCATGTGGGCCCTGGTGGACACATAATGCCTTCTTTGGAGTGAGGAGCATCTAGAATTCAAATCCTCCCTCTGCCCCTTGCTAACTACATGCCCATGGGCAATGGGATAGTGACCTCTCTAAGGTATAATCCCTGGAGTACTAAGTGTATGGGGTTGATGTGAGACACCCACAAGATGATGGTTGGAAAACCCAAAACTTAAAGTGACTCTGGAAATGGCAGCCATGCTTTTTCTGATTTGTTTGATGTGTTTTTGCACTTGATTATATTGAAACAAATCCTTGGTTATTTTTCTCTTACATCATCCCATAACTGCTCCATGTTTTCTTTCACCCATAGAAGACTATAAGCTTCTTGAGGTCAGGTTCTGTCAAATAATGCTTTTGTTTCAGGAAGCACAGAAATATTGATTGAATTGAAGCTGGAATCTCTTAACAGTAGCTTGGGTTACTTGAGTCACTCCAAATATTTCCTGAGTACTCCCTAGATATATAGCTCTGGGAGAGATGTTAGTGCTAGTTGGGGAGAGTAGGCCCCTCCCAGACCGAGTTAATAGCATAAAGCAACATGAGGTAAGGTAACCAAAGAGGTTCTGGGAACAGCACATGCCTGAAGCTTTGATGGTGAAGGGGAGATTTGGGCTCAGCATTCTTGATGGGTCCTGGATGGTTGGGATCAGAGGGAGAAAGGGTTTTAGAGCTGGTGATGTCGCATGAGTAAAGGTGGGAGTGACTCAAGGCATGCTTGAAAGTTATTCTACTAGAGAACAGGGGGGTCAAGGAGGTCCTTGCATGCCAGAGTGAAGAACTGAAAGGTGTAGTGTGGTACAGTGGAAAAGGCACTTGAGTTGGAGGCTGAGATCTGAGTTCAAATCCGGACCTTGCAAATTCAATCAACAAACATTTAGTGAATGCCTACTATGTGCTTCTTACTTTGGATGGGTACTCCTCTTTGAGCCTCCCTCTCCCATTTTCTCAAATTGAGGGCATTACAGGGATGGCTTCTTTAAGATCCCATTCAACTTTTTATTCAGTAGAAAATGCAGGGGAGGGACTGGAAGAGATGACAGGATTCATTCATTCTTGGGCAGCCCTTGAATGTCCCCCATGTATATTTCCGTTGTTTTGTTGTTTTTTCCATTTATGCTGTTAAAGGTGTGTTTGAGTAGATGACCTGGGCAAGTAGATTGAGGATGGGAGAGAATGGAGGGAGGGCAACCAGTGAGGGGCTATCTACTATAGTGCTCCAGTGGGCAGACAAAGTAAAGAATCCATGAGACTTCAAAACAGACTATAGGGAGCAGTGTGTGTGTGTGTGTGTGTGTGTGTGTGTGGGTGGGTGTGTGTGTGTGTGTGTGTGTTTGTAGGTACATGGCATGTCATAGTGACAAAGAATTTCCACACTGATGTTTGGAAGAGGGATGGTCACTTTACAGTAAGCCTGTGTTTCTGCAAGTCTGTGGGTATGTTGTGGCTGACCTCCCAGGAGATGGATGGGTAATGCTAGCTAGCGCTCCTTATTTCAGGTCACTTGTTCAGATACAGGTCTCCTGTGAGTCTGCCTTTAATCCAGTCATTCCTGGTGGAGATCTCTTCTTCCATTTGTTCTCAACTTGGATTCTTGACCTCCCTTTGATCTTTTGGTGGGTTGGAGCAGTGGAAGGGAGAACCAAGCCTATGATGCTGGCCCTAGAGGGCACCATACCTCAACATGGCTTCCCCTGACCATACCAACTCTTTACTGTAAATTTGGAGTGATTGCCTGGAAAAAGGGCCTGCCCTACCAGGACAAATGATGGGAGGTTGGATCTTGAACCAAGTCACCTTACTGCGCTGTAATTTTGCATTTTTGAGTATTCTCTTGTGCTATTTGTTGTTTCTTCTGATACCAGTCAGATTGGCAGATGGCTTTCCCTTGGGTAGAAATCGATTCTCTGGGCTGCTGGAATGCTGAGAAACAGAGTCTGGGCAAAACAAAATCCCCAAACAAGGCCTCCAAGGCTCTTTTCTCTGCTCCTGATTGCATCACAGCATTGCAGTCACAGCCAAATGGGTTTCTAGGGGAATTGTGTAGAAAGAGCCATGGAGTTCTGTGAGGCCCCAGAAGATGGCAGACTAATGTCTTCTTAGAGACACAAAGAAAGAGCTGAGCCTTGCTAGGAACATCAAATAAGCTCCGCTTAAGGATATTTTCTTAATGATCTTTTTTAACCAGAGCAATAATGAGCTTGTGAAGTACTTAGTCAAGGCCAGACCTTCAGGTTGAAAGTGAACTTTCAAATGCAGTCCATTGAAGCCATTACTTGGAAAGGCCGATGATCCGACACCTCATATGTGAAAGTACGCTTGAAATAACATTCATTGCTGTTTTTCACCTTCACATTTCCTCTTCTTCCAAGGCTGGTCACTTTAGAAAGGAAACCACAGATTTGCCCCCTCTTTTTCTGCGTAGGATGTTGGGTTTCTAATGATATTTGTAAAGGCCTTTGCTAAGATCTTTAGACGTTACTGTTAGACTGTGATGCTTTTTTGTCCACTTAGGAATTTAATCTAATTCACACAAGATGATTTTGGACCTGTCAGAAGCACTACAAGGTTAAAGCCTAATTTCACAGATAAAACTGTCAGTTTGCTCTGAGAAAGTGATTGATCAGATGAGAAGGCAGTCAGGAGTTAATGGCGATCTTTGCTTTCCTTAAACTACACAGACCGCTTTGTGGAGATGGGGATTTGCAGTAGTCAGTCTATGAAGAAAAAAATGGCGGAGTATACAAGGGTTTGCCCAGGGCCTGTTTAGAACCAGCCTTCTTGAGGAATCCTGAGAAGCCTTGGGTCACCTTGGCCTGACCTGTTGGAGGCTGTATTGGTACCTGGCAAGAACTGTGCTTGACTCTCTCTCACACACACAGACGCAGACACACACACACACATACCCACGCACACACCCACATACACACCCACACCCACACACATACACACACACACCCACATGCATACACACACCCTGATTCCGAGGAAGGTGGCTGATTTGCATGTTTCTATTAATTATAGTAGATAAGAAAATCATAAATTGGTAGTAAATGAAGCTGGATGGTTATTAGCCATCTGCTCTCTGAAGGCTTATCCTTGATGTCATGTACTTTCAGGTTTTCATGGCTAAATAGTGTATCAGCAAAGATTTGACCTTTAGGGAGAGAGGAATAGAAAAAGAGAGAGGGAAAGGAGGGAGAGAAAAAGACACAGGGAGGGAGGGGGAGGGAGGGAAAGAGGGAGTGAAAGAGAGAGAGGAGGGAAAAATGGGGGAGGGAGGGAGACAGAGAGAATGGCATTTCAAAGGCAGATTGTAGACTTTCTAGAAAATGATTTCCTTATTTCATGGTTTGACCAATTGCAACTTTTATAGCAAATTCCAATAAGTATTATAGATAATGTCAGTCTTTTATCCAACTTTTGTGAAACATAGAGAGAAAACTTCTACAGATGAACAGGAAATGAGATTAGAAGGAGAACCAAAGGGTTACTGTCATGGTTTTGAGTTCCTTTCTGGGGCCTCCTAGTGGACCAAGATTTATTGTGCGAAATGGGTGGACAGGCACCTGGGCTTTCTGAAGGAGATATTGTACAAAGCGGAAATTCCTCATGGGAACACCGTGGCTAAAGAGACCCTCAGCCGTTGGTTGGCTTGTTTGCTGTTTGATTTCAGCTCTCCTTAGGGTCTCAGGGACCCAGTCATTCTCTTACGTAATTCCTCAGGTTTCCTGAATAAGTGGGCAAGGATTATTTGGTGATTTTTGGAATTCCCGAAAGTCCATTTTCTTTACAATGAAAGTTATTGTCAGGAGGTGGAGGCAGACACCAACAATATTAAGCATGAATAGCAGGGATTGGTTTTAAAAACCCATCTCAGAATCTGGCCATCATCTGTGCGGGCAGCCCTCTCACCCAGATGTCTGTGACTCCCCTTGGAATACAGCTTCACTTCTGTCTTGTCTCCTATGCTTAGATGGAAAAGTAGAATGATCTTTTTAAAAAAGTTTTCCAATAATAATAGCACTTGATCCTTTAGGTATCTATGTTATACACACACACACACACACACACACACACACACACACACACACACACATATATATATTTATACACATACACATATGTAAACACATATCTATCTGTGGAAGCACTTTCTATTTGTCCCAACTCGTACATCCATGATCCTGATCTGCTTCTCGAAGCAATGCTGTGCAGCCCATGCTATCAGGTTCTCCAAAGGGGGCACAGGAGAAGAAAGGAAGGAAGTATAGGAGGAAGGAAGGAAAGGAGGAAGAGAAGAAGGAAGGAGGTTAAAGAGGAAGGAAAGAAGGAGGTAAAAGAGGAAGGAAAGGAGGAAGAAGGTAAAAGAAGGAGGGAGAAAGGAAATAAAGGTGGGAGGGAGAAAGGAAAGAAACGTATTTACTATGTCTATGTATCAAGTATTGTGCTAAATACTTTATATATATCTTATTTGATCTTTCCAACAAACCTGGGAGGTAGATACCCTTAGGATTCCCATTTTTACAAAATGGGACAAAACTGAGACTTGTTAAGTGACTTGCCCAGGGTCACACAGCTAGTGTGTATCTGAGGCTCAACATCTGGGACTAAGAAAGTTGCTGCAGGTTCCACAGGCTAGGTTGAATTCACAGATTTCTAGAGAGTTAGTGTTGCTGGGGGTGGGGGTGGGGGAGGGCTTTCAGTTCATAAACCTATACCTGTCACTTTAGTGGGGGAGGGAATTCAGGAGCACAGAGATCAATTGACTTGGCCAGGCTCACCTAGCTCATGGTAGAGCTTGTCCCAAAGTGCAACTGGATCCCCTCCTAGCACATCCTGGGCTCTGATGACTGGTGATGCTGTGACATCTCAGTGAAACAGGTCAAAGCCAAGAGGCTTCTTTTTTCCCTTTGCACCAGTGGTGTTATTGCCTAGGCCCTGTGCACCCTTAGGTGCTCTCCTGTGCTCGACTACCATATCCAATCCCCCTTCTACTTTCTCTGCATCTTTATATTCATTAGGCTTGTGGGACACGGGACTTTGGGAGGACTTGCCTACTTCTGGACCCAGTGATATCTGCCCCAGTGATAACTTAGTCAGTTCCATTGCTTGCCTAAGGCTTACAGAAGTGACCTAGCTAGGGTCACCCATCCAGTCTGTTTCAGCAGCAGAATCTGAGCTCAGGGCTTCCTGCCTGTGAGCCCAGCACTAGCTCTATTCTCCCATCCACATATGGATTCATGAGATTTCCTGATCTCCAGTCAGTCTGTCCACATTTGGCTAGTTATGGGATTCTCAGCAAATCACTTTATGCCTTTGTCTCCTCATCTGCAAAATGGGCAGAATGACACACATGGGGTCAAGTGAGTCTCTTTTGGGTTATACATTAATATTAAACTCAAGGTGTGGTTTTTTTTTAAAAGAATAGCCAACTGTGACCCTATCTTCAGTAATTCTTTGGTTTGTATTAAGTATTTTTTTTAAAGAAAAAGCAGATCTGGTTGGGGGTGGGGGCAAAAGAATTGTCTTCAAGTATTGGAAGGGTATATATATATATATATATATATATATATATATGTATGATATATGTATGTGTGTGTGTATATGTATGTATATATTCATGTACATATGACTAGTTTGCTTGACTCCAGAGGGCAGAACTAGGAGCAGGAAGTGAAACAGACAGGAGAGGTAAACTGAGACTGGATAGCAGGACAGACTTGCTAACATTTGTGAGCTGGCCCAGGCTACCTGGGAGGCTACATGACCACTTACCTGGTAATGACTCACCAGAAATGTTGAGAAGGGGCATCCTTGCTGACCTCCTTTTGAGGTCACATCTAGTACACTCAGCTAAATATATATGGAGGTATGGAGGTATGTATCCGAATATGGGTTTGTACATATATATACACATGTGCACACACATGCCCATGTTTGAAGATGTATACATGTGTACACACAGCTTGAGGGTAAGAGCTTGGGAAGCTTTGAACAGAAAATCCCAACACTTAATGAGTAATCCAACTATACCTGATGGTTAATTTTTTTTTCACAACGAATTGAAGTATTTTTGCACGTCTTGTCTGTAGGGCAGGAAATCCTCTGAGACCAATGGTTTCTGAGAGTCTGCCGCCTTTGTTCACCAAGGGAGACTTCTTCTTGTCATTCTGACAAATTTTATAAAGAAGGGGGAGGTCTTTCCATCTTGGGGTTTTAAAGAAATTCTGTCTTTTGTAATAGCTGTTGGGAAACTGAGCTGGTTCAACTTTTCTTTTCCCTTTGTGATCCTGAAGGGGTGATGCCATTTTGTGTGACCTAGTGGGAAGGTCAGGGGAAGAAGTTAGCTGGTTTTTATCAGGGGGGTGGGGGCGGGGGAGAGGAATGTGTTCTTCTTCATGTCCCAGTCTGGTTTCCAGTTCAGTTCTGCTCTGGAGCCATTGTGGGATCTTGGGCCTTTTCATCCTCATCCTTTTGGCAGTGTTTATCCATCTGCAGAGTTGTTGCAGCAGAGGAACCCTCCCCCAACCTCACATCCCCACCCCCAGCAGTTCCTGGAAAAGCACTAGTGAGAACTGAGAGAGGGAGAGAGAGGAGGCCTGGCTAAGCTCTGGTCCCTCCTCCAAGGTGAGCCTAGGCAAATTCCTTCAGTTCTGTCCTCTGTCAAGAGAGCAGCAGTTGGAGCAAATCTGCAGGGTCTTCCTGGTTTGATGTTTCCTCTCCAGGAAGAAGCTCACGGCCCTGGCAGTCTTGGAAAGAAAAGCGCCAGATTATCAAAACTGGCATCATGCCTTCTACCGTATTCTATCGTATTGTTACCAATCTGAAAATGCCACCCCCCCAAACCTTTCAAAGCCTTAGTTATCAACATAGTGCTGTCTCTGCAAGACTACAATTAATGCTCAACTTGTTTCAGGAGAATCCCTTTTTAGGGTGGCATTGATTGGTATAGTCAAAGTAAGCATGTTGGGGACTTTCTAAGAAGCATCTCCACTTGAAAAGAATTGAGTGTCAGGGTTACAGGAGTGTGTGTCTCCCACCTTTGGCCATTATTTTGGGGTGCTATTATAATGGAAACTGAATAGTTCATTATAGTTTTTCCTAGATTTCTTAAAATTATCATGAATATGCTTATTTGGACAGTGTAGACAGGTTGGTAAGAGACAAATGCATTTGTGTTTGTCGTTTGTGTCCTCTTCATGGCCCTATGAAAGCTGAAGCCTCTAGAGAGGACTGGTGACATGTCTCAGCTGCTTGGACAATTCAATCTTGGGATTAATTCAGTGTGGGCTCATAAACAAGTATAAGCATCCTTTTTACCTTAGCATGCTTCCTTGTAGCTTATGACCTACCTTCTCACACATTCTCTTGTTTGAGCCGACCACCTGTGAGGGAGGCAGGCAGCCAGCTATATTCCCACTTTAGAGCTGAGGAAATGAATGGATGGATAGAGGAAACATTTCCTAAGGACTCTGCACTGGGGATGCAAATGAAAGCATACTAGATAGTCTCTGCCCTCAAGTAGCTTACCTTCTTATGGGGAAGGGGAAGCTGGAAGGGGCAGGAGACATGGCAGTTGATAAGGAAGTAAGGCAACAGAGACATCTGGAGAATGGAGCTGGGAGTAAATGTCGGGGCCCCTAACACGGTGGACCGGGCCAACCAGGCAGGCATCCCCACTGAAGAGAAGGGGGCCATAGTTGACGTCTTGCTTGGGACTCTGGTCAGTATGTGGCTGAGCTGGTGGTAGAGCTTTCTTTTACACTGTATTACTTCAGAAAACCCAATGATTTGAAAACGTGCAGGTTGATGCTTCTGCTTAGTTCCAAGGAGTCTTCGTTATCTTATTCCATACTCCTGCAAAAAGCAAGACAATGCTCTGCCCATTTTATTTACCAAAATGAATGGAAGAAAGTACATGTGAAATGATTGGCAGGGGAATCTTCTGGTTAGTGGAGGAGCCCCAGAGAACAGATGAACTATTTGACTTCACTAAAACAGCATACTCCTGCACTTTGGATAACTCAATTCAAAAAGCATCTATGCTCATTGTAAACAAAAAAGCACATAGTCTGGAATTGTTTTTAATTACAGCAAAACCTCAAAGAATCATAGTATCATAGATATGAGACTATCTAGTCCATCTTTCACTTTACAGATTGGAAACTGAGGCTCAGGTTAAGTGACTTCCCTAGGATCACACAATTAGTATCTGGCAGAAGTGTCTTGATTCTGACTCTATTTACCACCCCATGCTGCCTCTCTAGCACGTGGCAGGGATGGCGTTTGAACCAAGATCCTCACGATTTTTTCTTCTTGTAGTCTCCTTTTAGGAGTGTGGCAAAAACAGCAACAAACTAAGTGATGTCATGGCCTCAGTTGTCTCATCTGTAAAATGCAAGGGTTGATTGGGTTGACTGCTCCAGGGCCCCTAGTACTGATGTACTAGTATTCCTTAGTCACAACAGTATCAGCAGAACACACACTCATCATCTCCCAGATACTCAAAATTGAGAGTTGTAGCAGGGGAAGTGAATTGGAAACGGGATGAAGTCCATGCCATTCCCGCTGCCCTGTCTGCTCCTAGGATGGTCCTGAAGGTGCTCTCTGGGAGTCTGGAGAAGATGAGTGTCCGGGCCAGTACTCTTATTCAGTGTCAGAATTCAGCTGTTCTCTCCCCTGTCCTCTGCAGAAGAATAATGTCCAGAGATTGCTCTCCCAGGACTGTTTCCATCTGAACATTCCACAACGGTGAAGGGGACAAGGAGAATCCTAGTGCTAGTAACAATAACTTCTCTTCCATCCAACAGACTGTGAAGGGAGAAGTTTTGAATACTGTGGCTAAGTTCACTTACCTTGGTAGTGTCTTTTCCAGGGACGTCCACAGAGATGATGAGGTTGACACACACATTGCCAGAGCTAGCTCAGTGTTTGGGAGGCTCTGAAGAAAAAAGGCATTAGACTGACTACCAACCTGAAGGTCTACAGAGCCATTGTGTCGACCTCATTGTTGTATGCCAGTGAAACATGGACAGTCTACCAGCACCATGTCAGGAAACTTATTTGCTTCCACTTGAACTGTCTTACGAAGATTCTGAGGATCACCAGGCAGGATAAGGTTCAAGATACTGAAGTCCTTGCTTGAACTAAACTACTAAGTATTCAAACTATGCTTCAGAGAGTGCAACTCTGGTGGAGTGGGCACATTGTTCGAATGCAAAATGTGTGTTGACCAAAAAGAGTATTTTATGGAGAACTCACACAAGGCAGGCACTGACATGGAAGTCAGAAGAAGCAATACAAGGACACTTTCAAGGCCTCTCTGAAGAACTTTGGAATCGACTGTGAGACATGGGAGACGCTGGCACAAGAGTGCCTGGCATGGTGTGCCCCACATCAGAAAAGGTGCTGTGCTCAGTAGCTCAGAAAAATGTTGAGATATGCAAATTTAGGAGTATCTCCATCCCAAATGTTCTTATAGACTATTTGTGCCCAATTTGTGGAAAAGTCTTTCTAGCTTGTATTGGTCTGCTCATAGTCAGACACACTGTACACTGACCCCAAACAGTGATATCATTTTGGTCCTCTCCAAATATGATGGAGAAGAACCCTTGTGAAAGTGTGTAATCATGTTCAGAAATACTGCCCTGAACACAGAATGATCCTCCATTATCAAAGAAAGATAGAGTTATTAGCTGGTGGTATCCTGGGAAAGGGGATCAATTTTTCTTTTAAAAAGGTTTTGAAAAATAAAAAAGTAGAAACAGAAAGTCCTTCTGTATAATGAATCCTCAGTTAATCAGAAATTCACCAGAATTCCCCATTCTTTAAACTGTCTAGGAAATTGAAGTTTCATTCTACAAATACAAAAACTGGTCATCTGAATTTGGGAGGGGGTTGTCTTTTTTTTTTAAATAAAAATTAAATGAATCATTTTAGTCAGATAAGATGAGAAACTGAGGAGATTTGGTTGTGTAGTCAACTCAAGTCTTTAGCTTCCTCCCTGGATAGAAAAGTTATCATCTTTCTGTTATCAGTTTTTTCAAATGCTCAGATGGTTTTTCAACATAGAATACATTAGTTCAAAGGAAGAAAATCCACTTTTTACACTGCTATAAGAAGCTCTGGCTCTTTAAGCCTGGCCTCTTACTCCAGGAGTCTTGGCCAAAGGCAGCTCCTGAACTAATTTCTTTGCACCCTCACAAGCAAAATGATGTTTGTGGTGAGTTGGGGGATACTATATGCTTGGCCCGAGCTCTTTCTAAAAGGGTTTGATAAGATTATACTTAGAGAATACTCTCAGGAATTCATCACATGGAATGCCAATTCCCGTGTTTTTATGCTAAGTTTTCTCTATATGGGTTTTTCTTTCAGCAACCGTTGCTTTCTCCAGCCATAGTGAGGCAGTAAGATGTGGTGGGGGCCATGGGAGAGTACATTCTTGGCACCTGGGGTCTCGTTCTCCTGGCCATTTTCAGTCTGTGCCTTTATTCCTTTCCCTCTTGACCATCCAACCCTACTAATTTCTTACCTTTCCCCTCTTTCTTCCTATGTGTCTGTCACACATGTGCCTGTTCTCATGTTTGGGTATGTGTCAACAGATCTCTGGGGGTGTGGCCTTCTGTTCTTTTACTGTCTGTGATTATGAATGGGAGTGGAGCTATGAGAGGGGAAAAGGGATATAGAGAAACCAATATCTGATCATAGCATATTTTTAAAAGATGCTTTGAGGGGACATGATGTCCATGCAGTTTGACTAGAAAAATTGAGTTAAAGACAGGCTGTTTAGAAAAAGAGAAAATTCTTACATTTCAGACAGTTAAACATTGCCATTTTGATCCAAATAAGAGGGTGCCTCCTCTGAAACAGAGGTGGGATGAGGCATTTGTACATCCTAGGTGAGGATTGCAAATCTAGCCCCCTGTAGGGTCCTCAAAATCTCTGAGTTCTCACTGGAACACACATAATTTGACTTAGTTCAAAATAAACGTGTCTTGTGAGGGAAGTGGAATTTTCAGGCATGGAAAATCTGATCACTTGCAAAAATTCATTAAAAGGAAACCCCTATATTGTGTATTGTGCCCTAGCTGGCTGTTCTTCTTGCACAGCCCTCGCTCATTTTCTGATTGATTATCTTGTGAAAAATTCAGAAAGGAAGGGATCCAATGCCAAGTTCCTCTCATAAGTCACATGTATCCACCAGACTGTTTTTGATAAGAAGTAAACAGATGCCCATATCCGTCATGGATTAAAGGCTTTTGTTCTGCAATAGCCAAAGGGAAGCTTTTGATTTTACAAGGTTTACCCTTGGACTTATTTGTCTTTCATATTCTTTACTGATCCATCTACATTATCAAAGCAGTGTGCCCTCCAGTGTGTTCTGTCTGAGCAAAACCCAATGCCAGGCTCTTTCTGTGGAGTCTGAGGGGCACCTGTGGGGTAGAGTTGTGGGGAAGGTCACCTGTGGCCTGCTTCCAGAAGCCTTGACTCCCTCTTTTGCTTGGGGAGGCTGTTACATCATGGGATTAACAAAACTGCCCAGGGAGAAAGAGGAAGATAGGCTAGACCCAGCGGAACTGGGTCGGACTGGTGATTCACTACATCTTTGAGTTGGTAGGGCCCTATGAGGCTGTCCATCTAATTCATGCTGCTTGTGGAGGCATCCCCTCCACAACATTCCAGAAGAGTGGTCTGTCATCCAGTCTATATTTGAGGGATCTTCCAAGAATGGCACTGACTGACCCTTGATCTAAGGTGTTACTGCTACTTCTCAGCTTCATGATAGCCTTGGATTTGATGAGCATGCCAACTATACCTTTGGCCAAGTCATTGACTGAAATGAGCAATCCCTGGAGTGCCATCCCTGAGGCATTCCACTGCAGACCTCCTTCCAAGGTGACATCAAACCAGCAATGACTGTTTTGGATCAAGCATTGAAAGTTATTGTGGAAGCCAGATTAACATTTGGGTAAAAATTATTTGGGTAACAATTATATTTTAGAGAGTACTTATTTGGATATTAAATGCTTCATATTTTGCATGATTTTTATATGTTCTTTTTATAAGGTTTACTTAATTCCCATCTTTCCTTTGGCAGTTCCCATTCTCATTTGCATTACACTACTGTGTATGTTTATTTCCCCTTCTTACTCTGTCTCTGGGAAGGTCAGTCCCATTTTTCATCTCTGTATTCCCTGTGTCTACAGCAGGAACCTGTGTGTAGTAGACACTTAGTAACTGTGAATTAATTAAATTGCTGAATTCCTTCGGTTTTCCCTTTCTGTATTAAACACCTTCAGAAAATTCAAATATTTGAAAACAGTTGGGTTTCCTAATGTATTTTTTGGTGTTTCCCTAGGGCCATTGGATGCCCTGTCTGGAGGTGTTCACTTAGCCCTTCACCCTGGGGGTCAAGGTCACTTGTTTCTTTAAACCACCAGAAAGGCATCCTGGAGTAACTATTGGTGCTGGCCATTGTGATGGGCTGAGCAGCATTCTTAGAATGGGGTTGCCAAGGAGGTGAACATAGCTCAATAAAACGGAGCTGCTCACTTGGTTGCCAGCATTCTAAGTGTAGCTCACATGAAGCAGTCCTTTACTAGCAGGCAGCTCATTACCTATCCATTTCAAGCCTGAGCTCCTCATTTCTCTAACTTTTCTCAGTCTGAAAACTGGCTTACTTCACCTGGAAGACCAAATCTGTTATCTTAGATCTCTGATTGGCGTGTGTGTCCTGGGGATGTGAAGGTTGGTGTGGGGTGTGAGGGAGGGGGTGGGCCAGGGCCAAGGGCCTGGGCTGTGAGGCCTGATGTGAGGTGGGAGGGCTGATATGGGATAGGGCCAAAGGTCTGGGCTGTGAGGGCTGGTGTGGGCCAGGGCCAAGGGTCTGAGCTGTGTGGGCCTAGGTCAAGGGTCTGAGTTCAAAACCTGTCTCTGCTACTTACTACCTGTCTGAGTGGAGCTCACACAGGCAGCTCACTCTCTATCAATTTCAAGCCCAAGCTCCTCATTTCTCTAATTTTTCCCAGTCTGAAAATTGACTTCCTTTACCCAGTATACCAAAGCACTATCAGAGTTGAGTAACCCTGTTCTCTTACCTTGGATCTCTGGTTGGCATGTGTGTTCTGGGGTGTGAGGGTTGGTGTGGGATGTGAGGTC
>CM053775.1:6450886-6472429 GCA_028658325.1 Potorous gilbertii
CTCTATCCACTGTGCTACCTAACTGCCATAATGCATTTTTAAATCCCCTCAAAATACAGACAACATGAGAAACCATTGACATGTTTATCCTTCAATCTTCTAATGGATACGTAGTCTCATGAATATGGGGTATTTCTTCCAAGGATACAGATCACAACCCATCCATGCTTGCCTGTTTGGCTCAACTTATGTCCTCCCAGATGTTTGGCCCCCAACGGATTTGTTTGTGGCCATCCATCATGGAGTACCCTTGGACCAGCCAATGATGGTCCCTCAAGCTTGCCTCTTCTTTCTGGATCACACATTCTTTGACGCCATCCTTTATGCTACTTGTTCTGCCGCATGTCCTTGTTTGTAAGGTGTTCACCGCCTGCTCATACTCACCATGTGGCTGTCCTTTAAGCTATCCTTAACTTTGATTCCTCAGATACCTTGGCACTCTATGACTTGCATCCACACAATATCAATAAAAGAATACTGACATTAAAAAAAGATGGGCATCTTTAAAAGGGCATAAATTCACCTACCGGGATTTGTCCGTGATTAAGAAACATTCACTCTTTTTAATATTTGAATTTCTGTATGAACTGAGGCCAAGAAAAATCATTAGAGCCAGGAAAACATTCATAATGACTGAAACAATACATATGGAAAGAGAAACAGCAGTGAACCTGAAACACAAAGCTGTGAGATGGTCAGGAGCAAGGCCTGCCTCCAGAGTAGACATATGAGGATGTGCCCCCATCCTTTCTGGGCAGAAGTGTGGAACACTGTATATGATGTTGGACTTCGGCGATGTTCTTGAATAGCTTTGCCAAACTGTTCTCCCCCTCCTTTTTATTACTTGTTGTAAGAGATGGCTCCCTGGGGTGGGAGAGGGGAGGTGAGTGTGGGGTGGAAGGAGCAGCGCTAAAGTGAAGCCAATGGGCAGATTATCTTGCATCGAACATCTGGGAATATATTGGAAAACGAAGGCAATATACAAACAAATAAAAGATAAAGGTTTAAACCAAACAGAATACTCAAGTACCTAGCCTAGTTAGAAATGGAAGGAACTGTACCAAAAATAGAAAACAGACCCTCGAATCAGCCCATGTTGGTATGGTGCAGGGGATTTGGAGTCAGAAGATCTGGATTGACATCTCGGCTCTGCCACTTATTACGTGCATGACCTTGGACAAGTTACTCTCTGGGCCTTCATTTTCTCCTCTAAGGTCTCTTCCAGCCCTAAAGGCAGAAGTAAATGTCATTTACACTCATTTACTAATCACTTCATTCTGGTGCCTGAGCTCTCCAAAGGGAAGAGAAAAAGTCATTTCTCACTTCCTCTAAAGTTCATTTTCTGAGCACATATGTTTGTATTGCTATTATGGACCCAAGAGCAAACACTTGAGTTAGAAGACTAATGTTTCATTTCCCTGAGAGCATGGCATGGTAAATGAGCTGCAACCAGTCATCTCCATTATTTGTCTGGTCTCAGGATTTGTGAAGATGGCAATTCAACTACTTCTTAGTTTCCAAGTCATCGTGATGGTCAGACTTGGAGTCAGTGGCCCTTCTTGGTTTGGGGGCTGATTTGAGGTCAGTACAAATTAACATAAAAGAGATGAGGAGGAGACCTGTTGTAACATAAACCTCTTTTTGTTCAACCAGACAGGAAAAATCAATAAGTCATTATAGAGTGAATGGTTAATTGGAGGTAAGAGACTTAGAGTACCTGTAGTCCTGAGTCACTGGTTGGAGGGCCAGATGTTTGCTCCCAAATCATGAGCATGTTTCCATGGAGAGTCTCTTCTAAGCCATTTTTTGTTTATATGCCTTGGCTCTACGCTTGTTAATTTTCTACAAATTGTATGTAATGTGATTCTAGCAACCATGTTGGTTTGTTATTCTTGGTGCTAGGTCCTTTCAAAACTGCTCTATAGCTTTCCTATGGAGCTCCTATAATTAATGTTAAAATTCATGTAAAACCTGTCTTCCACAAAGTTTTTCAGTCTTGAATCAAACTGAAAGGACAGATATTTGGAATGAATTTCAATGAGGCCTTGAGGAAGGGGAGGAGGAGTGTAAAAAGTGAATGTGGACATCTAAAAGGAGATAGGTAGCCTCGCTTGCATGAATCAGTTCTGTACATTGACCTAACAGGTGCACTTATGTATTCAGCAATAATACCAGGGCAAAATGACCAGACATTACCCTGGGAGAGACTAGGGATAGATAGAGGGAGAGAGAAAAAGAGATAGTATATATGCACATATATACACACATATATACATATATATGCAAATTTATATACATGTATGTATATACACATATATGCATATGCATGCATATATACACATACACACGTATACATAATTGGGGGTTGTAAGTACTAAAAAGAGAAGATGCAGGACAGAACCTTGGGGGACACTCATGGTTAGTAGCTATAACATGGATGAAGATCCACCAAAGAACTCTGAAAAGGAGTGGCCAGACAGGTGAGGGCAGTGTCCGGAAAATCTAGAGAGAAAAGAGTATCAAGGATCAATGATGTCAGGGGTTACAGAGAGATCAAGGAGAATGAGCGGGGAAAAAAGCCACTGGATTTGGCAACTAACAGGCTGTTAGTTACTTTGGAGAGAGTAGTTTCAGTCAAATGATGAAACAGAAGCCAGAGCGCATTGGGTTTGGAAGAGAGAGGAGAGAAAATGGAGGTTCTTAGGAAAGATGGCTTTCTCAAGGAATTTAGTTACAAGGGGGAGGAAAGATTTAGAACAAGAATTAGCAGAGATGGTCAGATCAGGCGAATGGAGGGAAAACCAGTCAAGAAGATTCTTGGGCAGAAACGGCCTGGATCAGATGACCTTTGAAATCCTGTCCAACCTAGAGGCTCTGGGATTCTGATTTTATTTTAGTCTAAGTTGCCAATGGGTTCTTCCTATTTTCAGGCAAGGCTTACTAGATTGGCCTTCTCCAGCCACCCAGTCCTTGATATTTGGGGGAGCATCCTATTCGGTCTGATTCTACCTTCACTGTCACCTCACCGATGAGAATTTCACCATGGGACTGGGCCAAGGTCACAAATCGGTATTTGTAAAGGCAGGACTTCACCCCAGGTCTTCTCAACTCTGGCTCTCCATCTACCGCTTCTGTTACTAGGATGAAAGGAAGTATTCCTGGCTAAAATGAGGTAACTTTCTCCTTCTTGCCTGGCAAAGGTTATGAGAAGGACTAAATAACTCCTTCTCCCTCCCCAGCTGCTTAACTTTCCAACCATACATACAGTTGGGGAGGTAAAAGAAACCAAGAGCTAATTCTTTCCAAAGGAAATGAAGCTGGATATATAAAGCAATAGGCAGGTGGGTGGTGTCTAACAACAAGCCTTTCACTGAGCAAACAGAAGAGGGAAACTGAGTAATCTGTGAACACATAAGTGAAATTGCACACTTGATTGAAGAGTCGTTTCCCAGCAGCCTTCCAGTTACCTTCTGTCTGGTGCCCTTTGAGGGGCCCAGCTAAGTCTTGCTCTTTCTCAGAGGGCAGAGCAGAGGGACAAGAATCTGAGGAATCACTTTTTATGCTCTCAGCAGCTGTACAGTTGGCACAGTCCATCTCCAGGCCACGAAAAAACAAGGGAAGCAGATACACTGCATCTAGTGTAAACGTTCATCTCCACGTGCCAGATTCCTCCAAGAATGTCGTAACAAATGAGGAACCTCTAATTAAGCCACATTCTTGACGAACGGCCTCCATGCCAATGAGAGGTTTGGTTTTTTTCCCTTTCTCATCATAAAATCAGAGGATCAGACAAGCAAAGCTAGAAGGGGCCTTCAATCAATCAATCAACATCAATTAAGTGCCTACTATGTGTCAGGTGCTGAGGATACAGAGAAGCAGACAAGATGTAGTCCCTTCCCTCAAGGAACTTATATCCTTTTGGGGAGACAACAGACACACTGATAGTTGAAGCATATTTCAGTCGTATCTGACTCTCCATGACCCCATTTGGGGTTTTTGTGGCAAAGATACTGGGGTGGTTTGCCATTTTCTTCTCCAGCTCATTTTACAGATGAGGAAACTGAGGCAAACAGGGTGAAGTGACCTGCCCAGGGTCACACAGCTAGTAAGTGTCTGAAGCCAGATTGGAACTCAGGTCTTCCTGACTCCAGGCCCAGCACTCTATCCACTGTGACACCTTATTGCCCATACACACATAAGCATATACTAAATAAATACAAGGTCAATTAAATTACTTTAGAGGCCACCTCTTCTAACCCCCTTCACCTTACAGATGAGGAAACAGAGGCTGAGGAGTGAAGAACTTTCCACAAGGCCACATAGGTAGTAGGTGGCAAAGCTCCGATTTGAACTCACATTCTCTGCCTCTGCATCCAGGGCTCTTTCCATAGGACCATCCTAATATCCTTTGCTAGAGTCTTCCACTTGAAAGGAGAGCCCCTGACTTGTGGTCCTTAGAGACTTTCCCAATTTCTTGCCCCCAGAAAGTTTCCTTTCAGGTAAATCAGGTTGAGTCACAGTCAGTTTTTACAGCCATGTGATGCTCTGCCCAGTTGAGCATGAGAGTGTTTGCCCTCCCTCTGAAATGGACCTAGCAACCCAGGTTTTGTCCCCCACCATTTCTGGAAAGAGGAAATAACTGGACTTGTGGTTTCACTGAGGCTGCTTGAAGGACTCAGGCCTCGGTGAAAAGCTAGACTGGGCCATGTGTCACCATCATTCTTTTCTGGGAGAAAAAGAATTTTTTTCATAAAAAGTGTAAGAAATACACTTTATGTGAACTTGATGAAAATAACCAGTTAAGTATGGCAAGTTTCATGGATAGAGACTTCATGCTCATACAATGGGAAAAGCTGGTATGAGCTGATCATGTGGTGAGAGTGACAGCCAAGGAGCTTCCCCATCACTGGGAGCCTGCAGATGTTGTCTGAAGTCAACAGTTAGTGGGTATTAGTTAGTGTAGTTAGTGGTGGGTGTATGGGAAGTTGTGAACAGAATGGACTTTGGCTTGCATTGTTGGGAGGGGCACCCATGATGATGGGTTCCCAGATCCACTGGATTATTATTAGACATTAGAAATGCTTTTGTGGGGCAACTAGGTAGTGCAGTGAGTAGAGTTTCAGCCCTGGAGTCAGGAGGACCTGAGTTCAAATACAGCCTCAGACATGTGGCACGCTGACTAGCTGTGTGACCTTGGGCAAGTCACTTAACCCCAATTGCCTTGCCTTCTCCCCTAACAAAACAAAGAAATGCTTTTGGGCTTAACATGTAGGCTGTGTTTTTATGAATTTTATCTTCTGAGAAATGGAAGTCAGATACTATGCAAGCATGTCTACATTAAATATTCAAAAGGCATACATACTTTGAAATACCATGTTCTTCACCACCAAATTGATTTAAAGACCTAAACTTTCATTTCTAAGTTCCACTGTATTAAAACCTCCCTTGAATGGGAATTCAGGGAGGGGCTAAGTCCTATAGAACCACTAGGTGGCACCATAGTGCACAGAGTTCAGAGCCAAGAGCCAGTCAGGAAGACCTTAGTTAAAATTTGTCCTCAGATAATTCCCAACTGTTTGACTCGGGGCAAGTCACTTCCCTTTCACTGCCTCAGTTTCCCTAGCAATAAAATAGGGATAACAATAAGACCTACCTCCCAGAATTGCTGAGTAGACTAAATGAGATATTTGCAAGTTGTTTTGCAAATCTTAAAATGTTATATAAATGCCATAATTAATAAAACAAGTCATTAAATTGTGACTTCAGAGTACTACAGGTAAAGCAAAATGAGGCATATAGTGTCAGAAGTGGCCAATGTATTAACTTGTTTTGTTTAAATGTACTTCTTTGCTAAGGAAGCACAATTAACATACTTGGGTGCTTCCTAATTAATTAATTCTAGGACAGCTAGGTGGCACAGTGGATAGAGTGCCAGGAATCAGGAGTCAGGAATACCTGAGTTCAGATGACATCAGACGCTTATTAGCTGTGTGACTCTGTTTTCCTCGGTTTCCCCACCTGTAAAATGAACTGGAGAAGGAAATGGCAAATCACTCCAGGATCTTTGCCAAGAAAACCTCAAATAGGGATACAAAAAGTGGTATATGACTGAAAAATGACTGAATGGCAACACTTCCTTGTTACAAGGGAGCATGCTATTGGAGCTAAAAAAGGATCATCGTGAAGTGACAATAATATAAAAAACCAGGCATCAACAAAATAGGAAAGGAAAACTCACACAGAAAATACACAGGGTCGTAGAATTCCAGAGTTGAATGTGAATTCCTCTAGAGTGGGGATTGTTTCATTCTTTGTTTTTGCATTTCCAGCACCCAAAACAGTTCTTGGTACATAGGAGGTGCTTATTAAACATTTGTTGCTTGATTGGTTGAAAGACACTCCAGTGACTATCTTCCCCTCTGTAAGTAATAATTTGGCATCTTTTTGAAGACCTCTAGTAAGAGCAAACCCACAACCTCCACCCTCTGGACATCTCCAGCCATTAGAAAATCCTTCCCTACATGGAGTCTAATCGCAGATGAATAATAATCTGTGTTGGAAGAGGGAGTTTTCACACTAAGAGTTCCTTCCACTGGCAAAATCACAGATTCTTCTTGAATTCTAATTTTATTTCCCCTAATAGAGTACTGCCCTGATACCTTCAAGATACCAAAACAATCAGAGAAAAGACTGACACATTAGGTAGATCTTCTATGGAGAATTTCTGAAAAGACATGAGCAAGAATGGAAAAGGATGTAAAAGGAGGAGTGGGGAGGCCTGCTATGGGCACCTTGGGAGGAACACCCACATCAGAGAGTTCAAAGAGTCCTATAAAAAATTGAAGAATCACCTATAGTCAAATTCTGTCCTTATGTCTCAAACCCCCTTCCTCCACCATCACTACCACTCCCCAAAAGGTGCAAGAGTGCTCATGGACCCATACTGAACTAAGAGGGTAAGAAGGATGAGAAAGGTCACAGGGACCCCCTTAATTTGAGAAAAATACTACAGTTTGGGTGTCCCTCCTTCCTCAAGTTATCTTATATTTACCTATCTGTGCACATGTGTGTTTTGTATTTCCCAGGAGCATGTGAGCTCCCTGAGGGCAGACTATTTGCATCCCCAGTACCATGTACTGTACTTGACACATAGTAGGCCTTTTATATATACTTATCGACTTGAATCACTAGGAGGAAAGGCAGCTGTTTGCACTTGTCAGCAAAAAGTACTGATATGAACGAGAATTTGGTGAAGCAGGTCAGTACTCTGCATCCTTCTAACCTCACTTAACCTACATGGGCTTCATCTGTTTAGTGCCTTGCCCAACATCACATAATAAGTCAATGACCTGTTCAGTGATCCCCACAGTCTCCTAGGGCCTTGCTCTGCTGCTAATGCTTGAAATCAGCCAAGAGACAAGCAGAAGAGAAGGAAAAACTGGGTCAGGAAAACAGAATTGGCCAGCAAAAAGCTATGTTTCAAAATAAAGCCAATTGCCCTGAAACATGAACTTTCTCAACGAAATGGAAAACATGATTTGGAACACTTACATCCCTTTCACCCAGTAGATGGGATCACTGTGAATCCCTTTATCCAAAGAAACATTTTGTGCAGTGGAAAGTACACTGAATTTGGTGTCAGAGAGCCTGGGTTCAAATCTTAATTCAGCTATATACAAGTACTTGTGTGACCTTCGCGTCTCTGGACCTGTTTGCTCCCCAATTAAAGAGATGTTCTCAATGACGTCTCTTCTAACACTATGACATTCTAAACTATATTTCAAATGAGGGACTTGAAGTCAGGAAGGCATAGGTTCAGTTGTGTGAATGTACAGGACAGTAATGGAAGACTTAGTCTGATCCATGCAGTGACCAGATGGGATGTCATGAGTCCGCTGATCAACCTTTCCCTCTTCTCTTCACAGAGATCCTGGTGGACTCAAGCTTCCCAAGGACAGATGTGTCATCAGGCCATTTGGTTTGTTTTTTTATTGAAAGGGTAGGTTTCATTCAGAAATGTGTCCGAGAATTATAGATTTAGACCTGTAAGGTATCCCAGGGACCATCTAATCCTCTCCTCCATTTTACAGATGAGGAAACTGAGGCACAGGGTGGCTACATGACTTGTCCAACGACACATAGGTGGTTGGGGCACAATTAGGATTTGAACCCAAGTTCATAGGGCAGCAGTTTCAGAGCTTATGGCAGGTAGCCTTCTTCTAGGACCAAAGTTCTAGAGTTGGAAGGGAAATTGGAGGTCATCTGGTCCAAGCCTGTCATTTAACACGTAAGTACACACACACACACACACACACACACCCCAAAGTGACATTCTTTCACTTCTGGGGTTTGCTACTCTCAGGCAGTGTTCACAAACTTCTCTCCACCTATTTCCTTGTCTCTCTGGCCTGCCTTGCCCTACAGTGTCAAAGAAACGGTATTTAAACAGCTGAGGAGCTAGGGTGAGGACAGAGCTCCACCCACTGGTGGTAGTCTGAAGACTCCTGCCACGGAAACTTTCCCTAACTTACAGGGTCCCTTCAAACATGCCAGCTCACATACAAACACACACACATACATGCACATACACATGCATGCACGCTGACACACGTGTGCAACCCCTCCCTTTCCACTTCCTTGCTCAGGCCCCCGGACTTCTAAGGGAATGTTTAGTCTCCAAACTGACTGAGATAGAACACGAAAGGGTCCAAATACAGCCTGTCCCTGGCCATTTCCTCATCTTCTGCCATCTGATCAGACATCCCGTCATGACACATGGCCAGAACGGAATTTAGATGAACCCAACACATTTCACTTGATTGTAGGACTTAGTATACAGATATGTACCAGGAACAGAAGTCTTTGCAGTCCAAGTGATCCAAGTGTTTCCGAAGCATTTCCTATGTATGCATATGCTGGGCACTGAAAATAAAAAGGCACAGCTGAGGCATTCCTTGCCTTCAAAGAGGTGGGGCGGGGGGGGGGCAGGAATTAGCAGAAAATAATGTGTTCACAGATAAGTAAATTGAGGAAATAGACAAATAGATAACGAATCGGCATCTCTGCAGGCACTTCATAAATATTAGCTCATGTGATCCGCTCAACAATGCTGGGAGGTGAAGCCCTAGAGGCCTCATTATCCCCATTTTACAGACAAGAAAGTCAAAGCTCAGAAAGAGAAAATTATTTGCCCAGTGGCAGAGAAGTGATTGGAAGCCAGGTCTTTTGGACTCCCTAACTACCATGCCACATAGCTAATGACAGAATTTTTTGTCTGATATCACAGATGGGCTGGTTTGGTTTTTATCTTTGTATCTCTGGTGGCTAGCACACAGTGCCTGGCACATGGGTGAGCATTAATAAATGCTTGTTGACTAAATAAATGAATGAATGAGCATATGAGTCCAAGGCCCAGCCCTTCCCCGTGTCATTTTCAGAAGAACAAAGAACACTACAGGTCCTGTCTCCCTCTGGATTGTTATCCTTGGGCCAAACACCTTCACTCCACCCCCTTCCCAGCTTTGCTCCAACTCAAGGCTGGGCAGATTTTGCGTTGGGCAGATTTTGCGTTGGGTCGCCTGGCTCCTGAGATCCTGGACCACCTCATCAGTCATCCTTGTTCATGCACCTATCCGGCTCCAACTCCCTCATCATCTCCATCCCTCGAAAACATGTTGAAAACAATGCTTCCTTTTACACGAAGCACTATTCACAGAGCACAGCTTCTGGCTTGCGTTTAATGGTTTTGCAGATTCTATAGACTTTGGGAGTCACTGGAAAATATCTTTTGGTTTGCAAGTCAAGCAAGTACTAGCTTCCATTGGATATAGTGAAGGGAGTTCTCTAAAGGCTTTGTTGATTCTTCCAAAGTCACTTTCCATAAAGGGAAAGATAATCAAACATGCCAATGCATCTAATATCTCACAGATGTGGGTACTCTCTCCCATGGCACAGATCCCAATCCTCATCTCCACCCCTGCCCTTCTTGCCCTTTGTGCCTCATCCACATCCTCCAGGAAATCTTCCCTGGATGGTCTACCGAACATGATGAGGGCCTCCCTTTAGGTTGTTCAGCATGCTCTGGGTACCAGGACCAGGGCTGCACTCAGACTATCCTCAATGATCTCCCACTCTTGCTCCTGGTACAGCTCACCTCTTTGTCTGGCTGTGCATTTTCTGGATTATACCTTTTATACCACTTGTGGCTTGGAAGTCACTATTGGGAATATACATCAGCCTCCTTAGGCCCACTGTGTGAGAATCTGAATATTACACTAGATTGAAAAGATCAGAGCTCAAAAGTTGTGGTGGACCTTAGAGGTCATCAAATCCAACCCTCAAGTTTTAAAAAGAAAAAATGTGGTGAAAGGCAAGAACTCCATATCAACCTCACCCTGACTAGGCCAAGCCCTGGAAAGTACCTGAGGCAGGGAAAGGGCCTGAGGCCTGGGCAACAAATGGGAGATGGGTTGGGGCTGTTCATCTATGTGTTGGGCTGGGGAAAGGGTAAGAAAAGAGTGAGAAGGGCCAGCTAGACCAGTCCAGCCAGAATGGAAGCATTTGTGAAAGGTGATAACAACTCTAGCTGCCATTTACCAGTCCACTTCAAGGACTAGACAAAGCATTTCCAGGGTGAAATGAGACTGGAAAGGCACACTGAAGCCACACAGAAGTGACAGGGCAAGTGGCAGGAATATAGAAGATTGTGAAGGGAGAATGAGAGGGAGAGAGGCTCAGCCATCCCTTTAATGGCTAAAATGCAGGTCTAATAGACAATAGGATCATAGATTTGGAGCTGTGAGGGACTTCCAACTCCCTCAATTTACAGATGTGGAAACTGAAGCAAATAGAGATTAAAGTGACTTGACCAGTTTCACATAGCCAGTGTGTATTTGAGACAGGATTAGAATCCAGATCTTCTTAACTCTAGGTCCAACCCTCTCCCTGCAGATTCCATACTGCCTCTTGGATCATCTACAGGGTTGTTTTAAGAAAGCATTATATAAATGATCTAACACTAAAAAAACATATCAGATTGGAGATTTGAGGCTGGAAAGGACCCTAGCCCCTTATTTTACAGAGGAAGAAAGTAAGGCCTGCCAAGGCTTTAAGGAAGGGAAGACCAATGTCATGTAAGTACTAAGTGACCCCTTCTTCCTCTGGGAGACCAGAAGCCATCAGTGCCTTCCCATCCTGTTTGACTCTTGTTCATATTGTCCTATGAATCTCCCACAGTGAGTTCCTCTCCCCCACCACAGCAGGAGGCCTTGCTCTAGATCTCTTGACTTGGTGATGGATGCTGTGGGAGTCTGGGGTTGGCTGTTCTATCTCTTCTCTCCCATTCTTGCTACAAGACTGGCCTGTCTCCTTTTTTGCTCATCTCTCTGCTAGCATTCTTTCCACCACCACCCCTTCCACTTGTGCAACCTGCTCTCATGTACCCATCCTGCATTGCTCTTTGGCACAGCACCCTAAGTGCTTTCTCCCTGGTGACCATGCCCCATGTTAGAATCAAGGTCTCCAATGTGAGAGTGGGGAGGGAGAAGGATACACAGTCTTAAAGGCCAAGAGAGTGAGCTTTTCTTTGACTCTTTATGAAAAGAAGTTCATTCTGAGTGGAAAGATATAAAAACTTAAACTAATAGAACCCACCAGGTGACTAGAATTTAAAATATTTCAAAAATCATTTGCCCAAGCCACAAATTCCGAGATTTCAGAGACTGAACTTTCAGCATTGTCACCAATTTTGACGGCAGCTGAAATTGCCCCGCCTCTGGTCCCTCCCAGTTGCGCCAGCAACCACAGAGTGGAGTGGATGCTCCATTTTGATTTCTGTCTTTGTATATTCTTGTACTTCCATGATCTGCCTGGGATAGGGAGAGATTCAGCAACTTTCTGGGGACTCAGAAACCGTGTGCGGCACTGGCAGTATTTGAACCAGAATCCTCCGTTGCCTTGGTGAACACATGATAGATAGTTAATAAATGCTTGTTGAATGAAGGAATCTTGTCATGCCACATTTTCAAGCCTGGAATATATTTTATATAATTGGCAAGATATTAGCAGAAAAAAGTCCAATAACACCATCTGTGGATGGAAGTACGTGAACTCTAAATGGAAACAAAATAAGATGAGCAGACAAATCGATTTGGTTCAATCTTTGTATTTCAGAACAGAATAGCCCTATGGCTAATGCACTAAGAAGTGGACGGCTTTTGGATAGGAAAGGGAAGGCAGTATTCTGAGTGGTTAGCGCTATAACTCTGTGGGAAGGGAGTCATTGGCAGCAGTCTCTGCTCATGTTGAAGGGCTTTGGACTCAGTTTTAGAGAAAGTAAAGTGAAGCACAGTTTCCTTGGAAGCATTGTTTCCAATCATTGCTGTTCAGTCATCTAGGTAGAAGAATGGCTGGAATGCTGGACTTGGAGTTAGGAAGACCTGAGTTCAAATGCAGCCTCCAACACAGAGTAGCTGGGCAGGTCATTTCTCCCCTGTCTGCCTGTTATCTCATCTGTAAAAATGTGAATAATAATACCTACCTCTCAAAATGGTTGTGTGGATCAAATGAGAGAATATCTGTAAGTCACTTTGCAAATATATAAATGACAGCTATTATTATTTAGGAATGTTTTTGTTTCATGCAGATGATCCTCCCAGGTCCCTTCCTTCCTGACTCTAAGGGCTGGCAGGACAGGTGTGGGGTGGTTCACAACAGGCTCCATGCACCTCTGGAACCAAGGGCCCTTTAAATATTCAGAGCACATGACCCAGGGAGCTGTTGCCACTCACTTCTTGAAGTTCCTGCCTGGCAAGCAAGTTGGCATGACCAGTTGCTCCACCCTGTCATCTGTGATCTGTCTTTGGCCTCAAGGCTCTCCTGACCTTGGCTTTGGACTCAATCCAAGACTCAAGGTTTGGCATATGGCTCTCCATCCCTCTAATGAGGGGATGTGTTCCAGGTTTTTCTTTAGAATTTCCTGAGTCTAAAATTCCTGAGTGTATTCCAGTCCCAAGCGGGCAGGGGAGAGGCTTCCAAAGGTATTAGCTTGGCCCTGCCTCTCTGGATTGTGCCTGTGGTGTTCTTCAGTTGCTAAGACTCTGATCCCAACTGCAGCTCCTTGCTTGAGCTAGGTCAGCCAATGTGGGTTTGCTACTTCCCCATCCTGCTATGGGTCACCTGTGCCCCACCTTTTCTTGGCTCCCTATGCCCTCCAGGGTTCTTATAGCACTACGCCACTTTAACTGCAAGTTACCTTTGGTAAGCAGAAGCAACACCATAATGCAGGCCTGTAAAACATACTGACCATGGGTCATTTGTGGCCTGCCAAAGTGACCTGCTGGCACTATGTTATGTAGGCCAGTTTTACATGCTCTACATTTTTTGAGAGCCATCCAAAATCCTTTGGTGGACCATATGTTGTGTAGGCCCACCATACGGCCTTCCCCTCTGGTCTAATGAACCCAAGAGGCAACATGAATGATGGGTAGTCAGGCCTCACCCAGCTTTGAGGGGAAAAGACCCTTCTGATTTTGAAAGCACATCAGCAATGGGCTTGCACTGTAAGTATGTGGTATAGTAGGCGATATCATGGATAGCACACTGGACCTGGCATCAGGGAGTCCTGAACTGAAATCCTGACTCCGACACTTACTATATGAGACCTTGGGTAAGTCACTTCAACACCCCTGGGCCTCAGTTTCCCAAGGTGTTGGATTAGATGACCTCTAAGGTCTTTCCCAGATCTAGAGTTAGGCTCCTATGAGCCTAATCTGACATATTTTATTCTTAATAATGGTAGCTCACATTTTATAACATCTTAAACTCAATGCTCAACTCCATTTTAGTCCCTTCCTCTACTTTGAACTCTCTTGTCATCCAGCCCATATCTCTATAGAACAGATGCTTGAATCTAAATGCCCTCCTACCACCAATGGTTTGCTCCACTTTCATTTTTTAAATTAATTTTTAAAAATGAGTACTGCACACTAGCATGGACAATGATGTCTTGCCACTAGACACCGATCAGCTCAGGAACCAACCTCTATTGCAAGCTGTATCCCCAGTAGACTATGCTTCCTTCAAAAAGGGACTATTTTATTTCTGCCTTTGTATCCCAAGCACTCAGCACATAGTAGGCCTTTGATAATTATTTTAAAATTGAATTGAATTAAGTAGATCCTCATACACAGTAAGTGCTTCATTAATGCTTTTGGACTTGTCTTTGGGTTTCCTGGGTTCTCTATTAAAAAGATAGTGTCATGATCACTAAGATATCTAGGATATCTAAATATAGAATCCTTTGTTAATGGATGAGTGGCCAAAGGATACAAATAATCAATTATCAACCAGATGAAGAAAGAGTGCTCCAAATCACCAATAAAAAGTAAAACCCAAACAACTATGAGGTTTCCCCTCTCATGAAGCAAATTGGCAAAATGACTTACTACTTGCATGACTCTGGACCTCTCTGTGCCTATTTTTTCAACTGCAAAATTCAGGAGGGAATAGACTCAGTGGTCTCTATGGTCTTTTCCAGTTCCAAAGCTATATGATCCTATGATAAAATGAGATAAGTACATAAAGCACAAATGATGGGAATAGTCAACGTTGGTGGGGTTGTGGAAAGTCAGGCACACTATTACAGTGTTGGTAGAACTGTGAATGGGTTCAACCATTCTGGAAAGCAATTTGGAATTATACTAAGAAAGTGATTATAGTGTCTATTTTACCCAGAGATCACACAGCCAGGCATATATCTGAATGACTTCAAGATAGAAATAATAGTCCCAAATACTCCAAAACATTTATAGTAGCATTTTTTGTAAGAGCTAAAAATGAAAGACAAAACACCTGCCCATCAATCGGACAATGGCTAAACATATTGTGGTACATGAATGTGATGGCATATTACTATGTTATGAAAAATGCTGATTGTAAAGAATACAGAGAAGCATGGGAAGACTGATATGCACAGAGGCAAAAAGAAAGTAAGCAGATCCAGGAAAACATCAAACAGTAGACATACAAACTATGTAATAGTTACAAACCTGTAATAATAACGGGCAAGCTTAGTCCCAAGAAAGGAGAGAACAAAACTCCCTGCTTCTTTGCAAAAGGAGAGGGCTTTGTGCTTGGAATGCGTTTGTTAGTTTTGTCAAACTGCTATTTTCGCTCTCTCTTGGTTTTTCGTTTTTGTTGTTGTTTTCTGTTACAAGGATTGGTTCTCTGGTGAGGGAAAGGAGGAGTCTATTTGGAAATGAAAGTTATGTAAAAACCAGATATCTAGAAATGTTTTTTTTAAAAAGAAGACATAACCAGAATGTCTAATGAAGACAAGGAGGGTCTGCCAGGGCAATTCTGACCAGCAATATGCCATTCTGTCTTAATGCTATGAAGCTTCCACACAGGGACATACTTAGAAGTGGGCATCACATAGGGAGGAAAGACTGTCATCCCCCAAATATATCTCCCAGAGGTCTCCTGGCACCTTGAATTCTCCCAGTTGCAATGTATTACTTTGCTTTAAGATATCTTATTTACTGAATGCTAGATTTCAGTCCTCTAGAGGGAATGGGGGACATCCATCATCAGTTATTCAAACCAAAGTGGAAATTTATCAAAATGTGGTTGCCAGCTGACAACAACTGAAAGAGAATGAGACTCTGGATATCCAGGCAGCAAGTATTTATATAGCACCTAACTCAGAAAGGTCCTGGTTTAAAACCAGGCAGAAACAGGTTGGACAAAGAAACAGGAGGTAGACCTGGAGTCATGAGAAACCTGGGTTCAAATCCCAGCTCCTGGGACTGGGGACAAATTGTTTGACTTCTAGAGTTGGTAAGTTTGTGAGACTAGAGTGCTGTGCCTAGAATCTCCCTCCCAACACCTCTTTCTTGCTAGCTGGATACAGTGCCAGGCATGGAATCAGCAAAATCCAGCAATCAAATCCTACTCCAGACACTTTCTAGCTGTGTGACCCCAGGCAAGGCCCTCAACTTCTTCCATCTCTAAAATGGGGATAATGCTAGCACTTACTTCCCGGGGTGGTTGTGAGAATCAAATGAGATAATAGATTACCACATTTTGAAACCTTAAAATGTTACATAAATGCCTCTTGCTAGTATCCCACATTACATATTGTTATATGTGACGTATCATACTATCATCATTTTATTATGATGCCTATCACAATGATGATTAGAATTCCTACTTCCACTCAAGGCTCACTTCAAACGCTACCTCCTATCTCGGATCCTCCCCTCCACAAAATTAAGTTACATAAATTTTATATTGACTTCTCTGTGTACATATTGTTCCTCCTGCCACAAAATGTAAGGCCTTTGAAGTCAGGGCCTGTTTGGGGCTTTGTCTGCATATTCTCAGTACCTAGTCTAATATCAGGCCAAATGTATGGAGTTTTGGGCCAGACCAAAAATATTGTGCTTTTATTTGTTCAAGGAACTTTCAACTTATGAAATCCCTCCTATTTGTTCATAACTTCAAGTCTCAGAGTTGCCTGGGCCCATGGAAGTCAGAGGAATTACCCAGGATCACTACAGCTATTTTGTGCCAAGGCTGTCCTCTATACACTGCGCCACCCTGGCCTCTCCATGTGCCTGGCCAATAAGAGCTACTTAGAAAATGCTGGTTGAATTTCATGGTTGATTTGAGGACGAGTACTAGCACAATCCTCTAAATTTTGCCCTGCCCTGGTTGACCCTGGGTGCAAGGGACCTGAAAGCTAGCTTTACCTACTTCATAATGCCAAGGTCACATTTTTTTCTAGTACATGGATAGCAAAGTTGCATACACTTGGTACATATTTCTAACTCTATTTGGGACCATTTCAAGGCTTCACTCAAGATCCACAGGAGTGTTTCCAATTTTCATCTGCTTTCGGTCATTTCAACACAACACGAATAGAACAAGAAAAGGATATTGGAAAATGATATTTTACAAGGAAGTCTCCCAAGAGCTTAGCAAGATTTTACAGAACATCAAACCCCCTGGAGAAAGTTATTCAGTAAAGATGCCTAAAGCAGATATTTCCTTCTCAGCTCACTAAACACTTCCATCCTCCCGATGAGCAAAGAGGAAAGAATGAGATGATATAATTGTGATGAAAGAAATGTTTGTGCATCTTCAGCAGCTGGTCAGGAAGCTTAGGCCTTTCTTGGCCTGTAATTGGATAATGCCGGCTTTGTTGATTTTGAAGGAGAGGGACTAATCCATGCAGTTTACGGTCACACCACTACTGTTATATCACTGGCATGGTTACCGGAGGGAAAAAGGATGCCCAGAGAGACAGGGAAAGGGTCCATCTCTTATCTATTTCTTCTGCCAATCCCAGGTTCTCTTATTAAATACCGAGATACATCTTCATATGCAAATGCAAAAACCTGGAGGAGAAGACAGTAGAGATGCCAGTAAGACTACAGATGTGCGTTGGCTCAAGTTCAAACTGCAGGGCTGAGGCCAGGCTTCACAGAAGTAACCTTTGTACAAAGCAAAGTCTTTCGAACAGAAAGTCTCCATAGCCAAGAGGTAGAGTAATTACCCTATGGCAGCATTACGTGGCAATAGATTGTAGCTTTGTAAAATGCACCCAGGAGTGGGATCATGATTGCTAATGAAAATGGAGATGTGCCATAATCATAACTCAAAATCCTGCTGCTGGTATGGAACAGAGCCATGAGTTGGCTAGGACAGAAGGCCCCGCACTCTAACGCCAAAGGAACAGGCTTTTCAACATAGGTCGTGTACTTCTTTCTCACTAAAATAATTAAGTGATGGATGAGCTAAGTATTAAAGAATCATTTTAGGTCAGCATTTCTCCAAAGCAGGGATCAGAACCTTCCCAGAAGAGTCACTGGGGAGAGACAAGATGGGGTGGAGGTGGGCCCCAGAGACAGTGAACTCTGCTACCCTGGCCAGCTGTTTGGCTCAGCCTGTAATCAGAAAATGCTAGCTAAAGTTGGGAGGGAACCTTAGGGGTAATCTAACCTAACTTGGTTCATTTTACAGATAGAAAAATTGAGGACCTGAGAAGGAGTATGATGTGACAGAGATCATGCAAGTAGGATGGAAGATCCAGGACTAGGAACTGGGTCTCTTGCTTCAAAGCGTCCTTTCCATGTCACCCCAGGGACTTAGGAGATATCCCTGAAGGAGAGATGTTCATTACCATTCCCCTCTACCTTCTGCAGCCCCACTTAGACCCACCATGGTGCTAAGAGTTAAATACCAACTGGCCTTTCTATAGGCTTTTGAAGTTTGTCGAGTCTTTGCCATACATTATTTTATAGGAGTCTCACAACCAGCCTAGGAAATAGATCAGATGTGTTGTATTATCCCATTTTACAAATGAGGAAACTTGAGGCTCACTGAGATTAAATAATTTATTTGCCTGGAGTCACACAGCTAGTGTCATAAGCAGAGTTCAAAATTAGTTCTTGACATAAGCACAGGTCTGACCATATCACCTCCCTATTCAATAAATTCCTGCTCCCTACAGGTTTAAACAGAAAATCCTCTGTTTGGCTTTTAACCCCACCCTCACCCTCCACCACCACCCCTGCCCCACCCAATCTGGGCAGGTAGGTGAATAGAGCCCGGAGGTTGGAATCAGGAAGACTGTTCAACTCCAGCCTCAGACTCTTAGTAGCTGTGTGAGCCTGGACAAATCACTTAACTGTCTTTGCCTCAGTTTCCACACCTGTAAAATGAGCTGGAGAAGGAAATGGCAAACCATTCCAGTTCCCTGTCCAGGAAACCCCAAATGGGGTCACAAAGAGAGGGACATGACTGAAACCACTGAGCAAAACCTGGTCACATCCTACCTTTCCAGTTTTCTCACACCTTACTCCCCTTGGCACACACTTCAACCCACTGACTGCTGTTCCTCACGAAAAGACTCTTCATCTCTCAGCTCTGGACATCCTCAAATGATCAGGCCTGTACTTACATGCTTATTCATTTTATTTCATTTCCCATTCACCTCTCTCCCAGAAGAAAGTAAGTCCTTGAGGGCAGGCACAGTAATTCTTGGTATCATTTGCAATCTATCACAGTGGTTTATTGCATAGGATCAAATTCAGCCCATCTGTCCACACCAAGATGGTCTAGAAGTGTAGGCTTTTTGTTTTGTTCAAGCTTTCTGTTGGCGAGATGTGTTTTGCAGGGTGAGGGGAAAAAAGGGAGCTGAGAGACAGGGAGATGACTGTGAAGATGCCACTGAATAGCCTTGTTTTAAAATTTAACTGTGTGCTATTTAAATATTCTTAAAAAAGAACTTTGTGGGGAAAAGGGAATACTTTCTCATTTTGAAAGCAAATAGTCTGTGGCAAAAGTCAGGGGGAGTTGGGGGGGATGGTAGTGAAGAGACATTCAGGGAGCCTGCTGGAATCCTGAAGAAACTAGTTATGTATAGCTCTAATTATCTGGAGCATTTTGTGAGTCTGCAAGCAGAACTTTACCTTCAGTTCTGTTCAGTTTCATAGTGTGGATTTCAGTTTGTCCCTCCAAACAACTGAGATTCCTCTGGATCAGGATTCTGTCATCTCTTAGACTAACTATCCTGCCCAGTTTGGTGGCATCTGCAAATTCTCTAGGTATGCCTTCTAGGTCTTTATCCAAGTCAATAATAAAAATATCGATCTAGATGCCATCCTCACACATGCCCAGCAGGGAGCTCCCAAGTTTAGGCACAGGTGTTCACCAGCCCTGCTTGGATCCTGGTGCAACCTGACAAGCTGTCACTTCACTGAATTCACTGAAAGGGATACCCATTCAGCCCAGGCTGAGGGCATTTAGTCTAAACCCTTTGTTTTACAGGTACATAAGGATATACACAATAAACTAAATGCTATGATAAAATTAAAATCCATCGTACCTATGGTGTCCATCTAACCCTCTCTTCCAACAGATATTTCAATAGTTCTGTGATCATGTGAATTGGGTAGTCCCTTCAATGGTGCAGATTGCAACCTGTCCACCCCTTCTTATCCTGAGTGACTCTTGCCCACATCCTTCTATAAATTCTCCAGAAGAGGCTCACTTGGTGTGATGGAACCCTCTAGGCTTCTTAAAATTATTTCGCTGGGGATGCAGCTCTGACATTCATTAGCTGTGTGACTCTAGACAAGACAGTCCGCCTCGCTGTGCCTCAACTTTCCATCCGTGGAAAGCAGATAACAATACTTGCATTAACCACATCACAAACTTGTTGGTAGTAAAGTGGTTCACAAACCTTAAAGTGGCATAGAAATATCACTACCATCGCTTTGGGGGTTTATCGCACATCACTCCCCTTCATGAGCTCCATGGTCCAATGAAACCAGACAACTTGCAAAATCCTGTCTCCCACATCCGTACTTTTGCATAGGCCCATTGACTTGGAATACGGTTCCTTCTAATCTCTGTCTCTTAGAATCCCCAGTTTCCTTCAGTTCTTAGCTCATGCACTGCCTCCTCTGGAGACTTTTCCTGCTAGTGCTTCTTCCAACACTCAAATTATCTCTTATTTATGTCTTGTATTTTGCTTTTTCTTTTATGTGAACATAATGTTACACACACACACACACACACACACAATAAGCACCTTAAGGGCAGGAACCACAGTTTACCTAAACTTCACATTTCTTTTGCTGGTCATGGAGCTCTGCAAAGAATAGGTGCTTAATAAATGCTTCTCCTTGGTTGGTCTGTTGAAGAAAGAGTTTTGTAATGTGAAAATAGTTTGGAAATGTGAGTGGCTTTTTTTTCATCCTGGTCCTTATTACTCATTTACTGACCTCTGTGGGCTTGTACATTATTCAGCCTGGCTTCTGTCCCAGACCACAAACTGCTTCTTCTTGGAAGGGTTTGGGAGTAGGGGAAGGGAAGGTCTGTGCCCTATTCTCCCCTCAAAGTTTCTAAGACACATTCACCCAATGTATTTCATTTTGCTTATTAAAGAGCCAAAGACAATAGTTCCCTCACATTTCCGGACTCAGAATCAGCCAGCTGCCCCCTGAGACAGCACTGGCAACTATGTCAGCTGGCAGACCATCAGCTCCTCACATGGGGGTGAGTGGGAAGGAGTCGATGGCATGCCCCTTCAACATTTTCTCTCTAGCTGTCCCCTGCTCTATCACTAGCCAGTACACACAAACTTAGGAAAAGGGACCAGGAAGACTGAATTTCCTAGTCTCCTGCTTAATAACTATATACAATACCAGCAAATGTTTACCCAAGGATATATTCCTGCAGAGTGTGCTCTAAAGAAGACTGCTCTTGAACACCCTCTATTTCCCCTTTGATTAGTCCTGTGACACAGGAGATGGGGTCCCACTGGCTTTTGTTCCTTAGCTATATGAGAATAATACAAATGAAGCAAACTTTAAAGTTCCCACAATGTCAAGAACAGGACACTTATAACTGGTGTCTGGAATCTTTTCTTTCCTGGCCTCTCTCAGGCTCTTCTACTTCTACTTCTTTTCCTGGGGAATGTGAGACTGAAATACTGCCAAAGAATAGTGCCATTGGTAGGCAGGACCCACGTTT
>CM053775.1:6472529-6530343 GCA_028658325.1 Potorous gilbertii
ATACACATACTTATATATACATACACACATATGTAACCTGGGCTTCTCTGGGCATGCCTAATTCTTCTAAGATGAAGACACCATTGAGAGGCTTTTGGAGCACATCCAGTTTGCCTAACATATAACCAGCTACATCCCCTAGCATGTAGGTAGGAGTAGCCTCTTTTGATTAACTGCCTACATCTTTAAAACTGGTAAGAGTGAAAGGCAGAACCAAAATGGCAGAGAAGAGGCAGGAACTCACCTGAACTCTCCCAAATTCCCCTACAAGCAACTTTAAATAATGCCTCAAAATGAATCCTGGAGTGGCAGAACTCACAAAAGAACAGGGTGAAACAATTTTCCAGCCCAAGACAACTTGGAAGGTCAACAGGAAAGGTCTGTTGCACCGGGATGAGAGTTGAGTACAGTCCAGCACAAGCAATTCTTCAATAAGCCTGTAGCAGGCCTTGGAGGCTACTGAATTAATAGTGGCAGCAGTTTCAGGAACTCTCAGCCCACAGATAGTAAGGGGAGTTGGACAACTGTCCAGAAGGAAAGTGCAGGGGTACCTTTGCTGGCACTGGGTGTCAGATTCTGTTGCATTGCCCATATCAGATCTGGGTCACTGTCCCAGGGCAAGGAGGAGCAGTAGCTAGAACTACAACCAAGAATCACCTACCTGGTGAAATTAAGCATAATACTTCAAGGGGAAAAATGGTCATTCAATGAAATAGAAGGATTTCAGGCTTTCATAGGAAGAAGATCAAAACTGAACAAAAAATTTGATCTCCAATATCAAGACCCAAGGGAAATCTTAAAAGGGAAAAGAGGAAAAGAAAATATAAGAGATTCAACAGAACTGAACTGTTTACATCCCTACATGAGACAATGATACTTATAATTCTTAAAAATTGTACCACTAATAGTATAACTAGAAGGAATATACATAGATTAAAGGTATGGGTATAAGGTAAATTGAGGGAATAACATAAAAAAATTAGGGGATGAAAAAGAGGAGTACACTGAGTATAGAAGGAAAGGGAAGGTAGAATAAGGTAAGTTATTACTTTACATGAAGAGGCACAAAAAACCTATTACAGTGGAGGGAAAGATGGGACAGAAGATGGAATAATATACACAATTTGTTGAATATAGAAATCTATCTTACCTGACAGGAAAGTGGGAGGGGAGGACATTAAGTAAAAGGGGGACTAATAGAAGACAGGGAAGGCTGAGGGAAGTGGTAGACAGAAGCAAAACACTGTCAAGGATGGAAAGAGAGAAAGGAGAGAGAGGACAAATAGGAGGAAAAATAGAATAGAGTGGTAGATCAGTGGAATAGATAGGTACAAGGTACAGTAGTAAATGATCATAGTAACCTAGTGTTTGATAAACTCAAAGACCCCAGCTTTGGGGATAAGAACTCACTATTTGAAAAAAAAAAAGCTACCAGGAAAACTGGAAAACAATAGGGCACAAACTAGGTGTAGATCAATATCTCATACCATATACCAAGATATGTTAAAAAATGGGTACACAATTTAGACATAGAAGGTGACAACCTAAGCAAATTAGAAAAGCAAGTTATAGTCTACTTGTAAAATCTGTGAAGAAGTTAAGAATTCATGACCAAAGAAGAGAGAGAACATTATGAAATGTAAAATGGATCGTTCTAATTATATTGAATCAAAAAGCTTTTGAACAAACAAAACCAATGCAACCAAGATTAGAAGGAAAGCAGGAAGTTGGGAAACAATCTTTACAGTAAGAATCTTTGATAAAGGTCTTATTTCTCAAATACATAAAGAACAGAATCAAATTTATAAGAATGCTGTTGCCTAATTCATAAATGGTCAAAGAATATGAACAGGCAGTTTTCAGCTGAAGAAATCAAAGCTATCTATAGTCATATGAAGAAGTGCTAAACCAGTTTTGATTAGAGAAATGCAAATTAAAACAGCTCTCAGATATCACATCATGCCTATCAGATTGGTTAATATGACAAAAAAGGAAAATAATATATGTTGGAGAGGACGTGAGAAAATTGAGATATTAATGCATTGTTGATGGAGTTGTGAAGTGATCCAACCATTCTGGAGAGCAATTTGGAACTACGCCCAAAGGCAACTAAACTGTGCATACACTTTGATATTGGAAACTGTGGGGATGCCCATCAATTGGGGAATGACTGAACAAGTTGTGGTATATAAATTTAATGTAATATTGCTGTGCAATAAGAAATAATGATCTCAGAATAAGAAAGCAGATCTCAGAAAATCCTAGAAAGATTTGTATGAATTGATGCAAAGTGAAATGAGCAGAATCAGGAAAACATTGTACCTGCATATTAGCAACATTGTGTAGTGATCGATTATGAATTAGTTCTTCTCAGCGACACAATGATTCAATACAAGTACAAAGAGCTCATGAAGAAAAATGCTAACCACATCTTTGATGAAGAACTGATAGACTCTGAATGCAAATCAAAGCATACTTTTTTCACCTACTTTGTTCTTTTTTGTGTTTTTTCTTTTGATCTGTTTCTTCTTTCACAACTGTGACTAATATGGAAATATATTTTACATCATAGCACACATATAGCCTAGATCAAATTGCCTACCATTTTAGGAAGAGGGGAGAGGAGGGAGAGAAGGAGGGGAAAAAATCTGGAACTCAAAATCTTGTAAAAGTAAATACTAAAAATTGTCTTAACATGTAATTGATGAAAAGCAAAATATTATTAAGAAAGAAAGAGACAGACTTGAAGCTTGGGACAAAGCCCTCTCCACCTTGGGAGCAGAGTGCAACTTTAACATGAAGTTAAAAGTCAAGAAATAGACTAGAAAAATGAAACAAAACATCAAAAAGATCCTGATCATAAAAAGTTGCTATGGTAACAAGGAAGATCAAAATACAAACTCAGAAGAAAACAACAAAATCAAAATTGCTACATCCAAAACCTCAAAGAAAAATGTGAATTGGTATCAGGCTCAAAAGAGGATTCCTAGAAGAGCTTGAAAAAGGATTTTAAAAATAAAATAAGACAAGTAAAGGAAAAATTGGGAAAAGAAATGAGATTGGGGAAAGAAAAGAAAAAAAGAGTCAATGGTTTGGTAAAGGAGATACAAAATATACTAACAAAAATAAGAACTTAAAAAACAGAATAGGCCAAATTTTAAAACAGGCACTTAAATCTACTGAAGAGAAGAATTACATTAAAAGTAGAATTGACCAAATGGACAGAGGTACAAAAATTCACTGAAGAAAAGAACTCCTTAAAAATTAGACAAGGGCAAGTGAAAGCTAATGACTCCATGAGACATCAATAAGCAATAAAACAAAATCAAAGGAAGAAAAAGTAGAAGAAAATGTGATATATCTCTTTGGAAAAACAACTGACCTGGAAAAAAGATGAAGGAGAAATAATTCAAGAATTATTGGACTATCTGAAAGTCATGATTTTTAAAAAAAGACATCATTTTTCAAGAAATTATTAAAGAAAACTGCCCTGATATCTTAAATCCAGAGAGTAAAATAAAAATTGAAAGAATCTGCTGATCTCCTCTTGCAAGAGACCCCAAAATGAAAACTCCCAGGAATATAGTAGCCAAATATAGTACCTCCCAGGTCAAGGAGAAAATATTGCAAGCAACCAGAAATAAACAATTCTAATATCATGGAGTCACAGTCAGGATCACACAATATTTAGCAGCTTCCATGTTAAAGGAGAGGAGGGCTTAGAATATATGATATTCCAGAGAGCAAAGGGGCTAGGATTGCAACCAAGAATCACCTACCTAGAAAAACTGAATATAATCCTTGGGGGAGAGGGTGGTTATTCAGTCAAATAGAGGACTTTCAAGTATTCCTGATGAAAAGACCAGAGCTGAAGAGAAAATTTTACTTTCAAATACAAGACTCAATAAAAGTATAAAAATGTAAACAGGAAAGAGAAATCATAAGGGATTCAATAAGGTTAAACTGTTTACATTCCTGCATGGGAATAACTCCTAAGAATTTTCTCACTATTAGGGCATTAAGGAGTATAGACAGACTGAGGACATGAGTTTGAGTTGAATATGATGGGATGATATCTAAAAAACTTCAATTAAGGGATGAGAAAGAGGAATGCACTGGGAGAAAGGGAAAGGGAGAGGCAGAATGGGGTAAATTATCTCACATAAAAGACGCATGAAAGAGTTTTTACAATGAAGAGGAAAACAGAAAAGTTGGGAGGAGCACTTGAAACTTGAGCTCATCAGAATTGACTGAAAGGGGAAATAACATACATCTATGTTACCATATATGAAAGTAGGAGGGGAAGGGGAAAAGATAAGTTGGGGGAGCTGATAGAAGGGAAGGAGGATTGGGGGAATGGTTAGAAGCAAAACACTTGTGAGGATGGACAGAGTGGAAGGAGAGAGAAAGTAGGATAAATGGAGAAAATAGGATGCAGGGAAATATACAATTAGTAATCCTAACTGTGAAAATATTTTAAAGCATTTTCCTCTGATAAAAGACTCATTTCTCAAATATATAGAGAACTGAGTCAAATTTATAAAAATAAGAGCCATTCCTCAATTGATACAGGCAGTTTTCAGACAAAATAATCAAAGCTATCTGTAGTCATATGGAAAATGCTCTAAATCACAATTGATTAGAGAAATGAAAATTGAAACAAGACTCAAGAAAAGTATACTATGAGGTATCACATCACACCCATCAGTTTGGCCAACATGACAGTAAAGGAAAATGGCAAATGCTAGAGGGGATGTGTGATAAAAATGAAACATTAATGCATTATTTTTGTGAACTGACTCAACCACTCAGGAGAGCAATTTGGAACTCTGCCCAAAAGGCTATAAAACCGTACATACTCTTTGATCCGGCAATACCACTATTAGATCTGTATCCTAAAGAGATAAAAAATGAAAAGGATCTATATGTACACAAATATTTATAGCATCTCTTTTAGGGGTGGAAAAGAATTAGAAATTGAGGGGATACCCATCAATTGGGGAATGGCTGAACAAATGTATGATTGTGATGGAATACTATTGTGCTATAAGAAATGAGGACAGGATGCTCTCACAAAAACCTGGAAAGAAGTACTTACATAAACGGATGCAAAGTGAAATGAGCAGGACCAGGAGAACATTGTACATGGTAACAGCAATATCATACAATGATCCACTGTGAATGACTTAACTGTTCTTGGCAACTAAGGAACTGATTTAAGGTATGAACTGAATCATCTTTCTCTTCCCAGAGACTGAGGTGGTACAAGGAGACAAGGAGGATTGCATCTTCCATTTTTGGAGGAATAAGTTTGTATATTTGTGATTATACCTTTGGGAGGAAATATTAAAATATAAAATCACACACACACATACACACACACACACACACACAAAGCAATTTGGAGGAGGAGAGATGGAACACAAATTACAAATAGCTGAGATCAGGAAAGGTCTGATTTGATCCTTGAAGGGAGATGGGGATTCGAAGAGGCAAAGACAAGAAAGGAGAGTGTTCTTGCCATGGGAGGCACTGAATGACATATTTTTGAGGAAGAAAAAGTTTTGATAGAATTAACAATGTGCTAAAAAAAAAAAGTTTGGTACTTTCAAATCACAAATAAAAATACCAAAATTACATAGGACATATTCAGAAACTGGTTGTACAATTGTCAATTCCCATTGAAGAGTAGAAACTCAGCTATGTTTTTGGTTTCTGTCTGTATCAGTTTCCAATAACCTCAGCAATATAAATATTACCATCATTTAAACTTATTTTTCTCTTTACAAATGTCTTTCTCCAGCAACCTTGGGACGATGTATGAATATGTAAAAGATGTGTTCATTGATTCCATTTCCCATGATGCTTGGGGCTGAAAGAATCTTATTTATCAGGGGAAATTCTCGGAACTGTATTTCCCAGAAGGCTATGCATGAGCTCACAGTGTGGCAATACCTCCTGTGGTGTGCTCCAGTTGGATGAAGACGCTTTGCATATGAAAGGTTTAAAAAAAATACCACAAGAATCACCCACTGAGTCTGGTGCAGTCAGTGACAGCTGGGAGCAGCAGAAAGTCAAGAGAAAGCAAGCAATGTGGCCTTGGGGATGCCAATTTGACCTCCAGCACTACATATGAACTGGATCAGGGGTGGAGAAATTCGATGTCACATGTAGCCTTCTACGTCCTTAGCTGCAGGCTTTTGACTGAGTCCAAATTTTACAGAACAAACCCTTTTATGAAAGGGATTTGTTCAGGGAAGTTTGGATTCAGTCAAAGAGCCTCACTCGAGGACCCACTTGAGGTTAAGAAGCTTCAGTGTTTGCCCAGGCCCAAGCACTCAGCATTCTCTACTCTGGTGGCTTGGCTTGGTGGCCCAGACTTGAAGCCTTACCACTAGTGCCATGTGTTTAATCTGACTTTGTCCCTCTTCTACTTTGTTGGGGACACAGAAGGATTAAGCGGAGAGATGACTGGCATTCTTCTGGAGGCAGGAAGTTCAGCAAACAATGATACACATGTTCCGGGAATGTTTATTATCTAGCTGTCATCATTTTCTCTGCTATCCAGTTTTCATAGAATTCCTTTTGCTCTCATATTCATGTGACATTTGATATCATCTGGCATCAAGATATATTAGTAGGGGTTCAAGTTATGCTTTTGGATAGGTGACAATCAGGGGTGTGCTAGGTAGCAAATGTTTAACAACCAGCTCTCTGGAGAAAAGAATATACCCAAGATACACCTTTAAACTTAATCAATGGTAAAAACATTTTCTACATCACTTTCTTAAGTCTCAGCAACCAGAAAAACAACAAATCAAGCCATGATTTGCAGCATTTGCAAAATCTCCAAGGTATAAATGCTCTGAAATTTTAAGTGCATTGAAATTTTTAAAAATGTTAACAATAGGCTCTCAGGAGCTGGTTTAAGCTGGCTCCAGCACACCCCTGGAACAATCCAAACAGCACTCAAAACCTGAGGGTAGCCAAAGGAAGTGCTATGTATGTATTATTTTATGGAAGAGATATCAACCCACAAAACTAAGGAACAAAAGTTGGCAAATGGACATTAGCCAATAACTGGCCCTAATTAATTCCCAATGTGGTGGTTTATTTATAACTGGTAGTTGGGGTCCTGTTTGGTGCATACTGTCAGACAAAGTGCTGATAATTGTCAGACATTAGCTGGTAACTGTACTCTTTCAACACAGATTAAGGAACAGGAAAGGTAGAATCTGCTAGATGACAGCAAATTTGATCAATCTGCAGTTGCTTTTCTTTGGCTTATTCTGTAACTTATTTCAACGGGGCAGCTAGGTGGTACCGTGGATAGAGCACCAGTGCAGGAGTCAGGAGGACCTGAGTTCAAATCTCACCTCAGACACCTGACACTCACTAGCTGTGTGACCTTGGGCAAGTCACTTAACCCCAATTGCCTTACCCTGGGTCATCTCCACTCATCCTGATGAATATCTGGTCACTGGATTCAGATGGCTCAGGAGGAGAAGTGAGGTTGGTGACCTGCACAGCCCTCCCTCACTCAAAACAAAAATCAAGTGCAAGTCATGTCATCATTTCTCTGATGGCATGGTCTTCCTCAGAAATGAAGGACGAACACACACAACTTATTTCAATAATTCCTTGAACTCAGAGTTGGATGCCTAGTCATTTCCTCACCCTCATTCCTAACTTTGGGGTGAGGTGGATGAGATTCAGTTTCATTGTTCTTGTGAGAGGAAATCCTTTGCCCCATTATAGATGGATCCTTGTAGACTGAATGTCAGAGTTGGTGAATTCAGTGTAAATGACTAGGCTTCCCTGTTTCTGTTCATTTCCAATAGATGAACCAGTAGGCATTGGAAGGTACTATTGATGGTGAGATGAAAGGCAAGATGGAACCCTGGTGTCCAGGAAAAGAAGAGAAAAATGATATCCCCCCCCCAAAAAAAAACCAGTAAGGAGTCCATGAGTTGTAAAACCTCAAGAAAATTGGTTAGGAAGGGCCAATGTTAGAGAGTTTCCATTCATAGGGCTGAGGGATGAGGAGCCAGTTTGGCAAAAACTGGGAGCTGATAAGTACCACCTACTTCTGGAAAGCTGCATTTTCAGTTTCATTCCATGGCTCAGTCTCACGGCCCAATTTAATAATATCTGACATAACAAAATTAAACACCTTCTATGTACAAGGCTAGACACGGAGATATGGTTCTTGCCTCCAAGGTGTCTACCTGGGGGCCTAGTATAGACTACATGAAAGTAGGGTATCACGGGGACAAAGGAGAGACCCAGAGAAAGCACAGTAGGAAAATTTGAGGGAGAGAATATGGTGAGCTAGCACATCAGAGAAGAGTTCATGGAGGAGGCACCTGAAATGGGTCTCAAAGGAAGAAAGGATTTCCACAAAAGGAGATGAAGAAGGAGGGCATTCCAGGCATGAGAGATGGTATGTAAATGCACAGAGTCAGGAGATAGTAGGACAAGTTCAGAAAACAGCAAATAGTCCAGTTTTATTAAAACTTGTACTAGAAGTCCACATGAAGGGAAGTAGCATAAAAAGCTGGAAAGGTAGGTTAGAGTCAGATTTGGGGACACCTTAAATGCCAAGCTGAGGAGTCCATACAGGGCAATGCTGAAAAATAGGGATTCCTGTAGGTAGCATATTGACCTAGAAAATCACAAATTGATAGTATCTATGTTGTGCTGCATTTTTATTTTTTGGGGGCAAACATTTTCAACCTAAGTGTTAATGTCTGGGCCATGCTAGCTTCAAGTTTGACACCTCTGGTATAGGCAGTAGGGAGCCAAGGGAAGTTTTTGATTGAGGGAGTGACATGGTTAAGATTACTTTGTCAGCCTTATGAACAAAGAACTGCAGATAAGAAAGACTGGGAGTTCAGAGGTCAGTTAAAAGGCTACTTCAGTTATCTGAGACAGAGGTGATAAAGGAAGGCCTGAGCTAGGGTGGTGGTTACGTGAATGAAGCAAAGTGGATGGATGCTGGAGATATGTTGGAGTTTGCATTTATAGGCCTTGGCCATTGCCTGCCTCTGGGAAGGGAAGGACAGGGCAGACTCAAAGATATGTTGGAGGTTTCATGCCCAACCAAAACAGGTTAGTTTAAAAGGGTTCAGGTTGGAGCACGTTGAGTTTGGGGGGAGGGCTTTATCCAAAAGATCTATCCAGAAGGCAATTAGAGGCACATGATACTGGAGTGGTTTGTCATTTCCTTCTCCAGTGGATTCTTTTGTCAGGCAGTCAGACGCTAAGTGACTTGCCCAGGATCACATATCTAGGAAGTGTCTATGACTGGATTTGAACTCAGGTCTTCTGGACTCCAACCCCAGGGCTCTCTCCACTGAACCACCAGTTATCTCAGTCATCTGCATAGAGATCATTGAAACCATGTGAATGGATAAGTTCAATAAGGATGAGATTGGACAAGGAGGAAAGAGAGCCTAGGACAGAGCATTTGACCCCATCCACATTTCGGAGGCTGGAGAAAGACAAGGAACCAGAGAAGGTATTGACTGAGAAGGAGATATCAGTCAGGTTAGGATGAGAACCAGATGCCAAGGAGAGGGAGCATCCAGGAGGGCATGGTTAGGAGTGCTGAATGCTTCAGAAAGCTCAAGAAGGCTGGGGACTCCTACAAGAGAGGCTTAAGTCTTCTGTTTAGGTTCCTTTGTATTACAACCATAGTTTTCTTACAATAATTAGCTTTTGTATTATTTCTCCATCTAGTAATTTAATTCAATCACTCATTTTAAGTCCCTTGATGTGACTTCATAGTCACAGTACATTGTACATAGTAGGTGCTTACTAAATGTTTGCTGAAATAATAGCCATGATAATGACAGAATTCTACTTGTATACCTAAGGTTTTCAAAGCACTTCCCTAATTAATTATTTAACAAGCATTATGAAAAGTTTAACAATGTTCTTAGCTTCAAGGATGCCTTGGGATATAGGTTATAAGAGTTTTCAAAAGACTGATTTCATTAAAGCCAGCCGAGAAAGCTTTGGTCAGGAGTGGGCTGAACTCAGCACCTAGCATGATGCCTGACGCTATGAAGCCTGAGCACTTCCACTTGCTGGAAAGACAGGTATTGTCTCCCACCTCTGTGAGCACATGACCTCTTCTGAATCTTCTGAGTTTGGTCTTTTCTGACCCTAGGCAGACAAGCACCCCAAGGGGTGTGTGTCCAGGACTGGTGATGACCTGGCAAATTCTGAATGTCCTGGGAAGCCTGATGCTTGTGGAGTGGCAGTAGCTATCTGCACAGGAATCTTCTGCTTTGATTTTGGTCACAGAGTTTGGTCACTGAAGAAATCGATGAGATCATACAGTGTCCAGTGCTAAAGTGAAACATCAAATGACTCTGATGAGGAATATTAGCCTCCCAGCTGATAGTAACTAGTTATCAGTTAAGTTACTGAATTCTGTTTCAACCATTATGTTAATAAACACTGTGATTCTCTGTTTAACATTCCTTCTTGTGAGGAGAAACAGACTGTCTTATATCCAATCTGTATTGTACATTAAGTGGTCCTTTTTGCGGGGAGGGTTTGCTAGTCTTAAACCAAAAAAATAACATCATCCCCACGACATTGGGGTGATATTTAATGAGCCAACGAGTATGAGACAAGGAAGCCAAATCCCCCAAATTAGAGGAAAGTCTTCCCTGGAACGGAATCCTGTTCAGGAATATATGCCTGTCTACAGACCAGGGAGGGGTAGATATCCCAGCCACACATCTCCAGCAGTGATTCATCTATGTTAGACAAGTACAAAACAGGAAAGGGAAGGGAAGAGAGCAATTCATCTGAAAAAAGACCTGGGGCTTTCAGTGGACCACAAGCTCAATATGAGTAAAAAATGGGATATGGAAATGAAAAAGGTGGATGTAATCTTATGCTGCATTGTTGTTGTTCACATGTTTCAGTCATGTCTAACCCTTTAGGACCCCATTTGGGATTTTCTTGGCAAAGGTACTAGAGTGGTTTGCCATTTCCTCCTCCAGTGGATACAATGGATGCTGCATAAGTGGAAGCATAATGTCCATAACCAGAGAGATGCTAGTCCTTCTATACTACCTCAGTCAGATTACATCTGGAGTATAAGTTCAATTCTGGGAGCTTTAAAGAAATGTAAGTTGAATAGCAGGGGCAGCTAGGTGGCACTTCAGTAGATAGAATACTGGGCCTGAAGTCAGGAAGACTCATCATCATGAGCTCCAATCTGGCCTCAGGCATTTCTTAGCTATATGATCCTTGGCAAATCATTTAACCCTGTTTGCCTTGGTTCCCTTATCTATAAAATGAGCATGTACCACATGACATAGCATCTAAATTCTTAAAGGAAAAGTTAAATGAGCTACAGTGGAAAGTAAAAAGTAAAACTATATTAGTGACGGGCCTCAATTTACCCCTCTCAGACCTAGAAAAATCTAAACATAAAACAAACAAGGAAAAAAGTAAAGGAGATGAATAGAAATTTTTTAAAAATTAGATATAATAGACCTCTGGAGAATATTCAATGGGAATAGAAAGGAGTACACCTATCTCTTTGGGGGTTTTTTTTGCCTTTTTTAATTTAAATTTTATTTTTAATTTCCATTCCAAATTCTCTCCTTCCCTCCACACCCTCCCCTAGCTATTGGGAAGGCAAGAAATACAATATTCATTATCCATATGAAGTCATGTAAAACATATTTCTGCATTAGCCATGATCCAAAAAGAAAAAAAAAGGAAAAATAAAGTATAAAAATATAATCAATAAGATTCTAAGTTTGTTTACATCTTGAATAGTTTACATGTGAACTACTTTAATTTTATAATGTATATGCACAATATTCCCAAACTATGCATTATTAATTCATATTTGTAAATATTTGGCATGATCTTTCACCTGAACTTGCTCATAAATGTTGACCTCTCCACTGTATACCACCTTGTAGAACTAAATAAATACTAGTGGAGATTTTTCTTAACTTAAAAAGTCTTACTATTTACTAATTGCTTTGCTTCAAAAACCTTAAAACATTTTCATAAAAATATTTGCCTAAGTATTTCGATCATTTTATCAAGACTCCTTTAAGTAAAAAGGTTCAAATTTAAGATAAACATTTAAAGTCGGATTGAATTTATATTTTTTCTGGCTAAAGTATGGTTGATCCCATAAAAAAGATTTGTATATCAACACAAGGTACAGAGTGCATACATTGTGTTTGTTGTTGTTGTTTGCCCTTCGCTCTCACGGAGGTGGTGCCAGGACATGCAAGGGAATTGGATTTAAGTGAGGGAGGGCTGTGCAAAGTCACCAGCCTCACTTTCTCCTCCCAAGCCATCTGAGTCCAGTGATAAGATATAGATCAGAGCAACTAGAGATGCCCTAGGAGGCAGTGGGAGACCTTGGCCTTTTTAAGCTAAGATCTTTAACAGGTCTCAATTTGACTGAGGCAATACCCATTCAGTGATTAAGGCTAAGTAAGAAATGAGGCAGAAAATGGCCTCTTTAACCTAGTCAAAAAAAGAAAAAGAAAAAAATCAAACCGACTATACACCATAAAAATGGGTTTTTAACAGTACAATTATTTCAATAGCACTGAAAGCATATTAACTTTATGCAAGTAACTTTATAACCATTGAAGAAAATTAAGATGAATCTGTTAAAGAGCATCTGACCATCAAGTAGATTATTTGGCTACATTCCATCATTGTCATATTCCCCTATTGTGATCTCTTCCTCCTCCACGAATCCTTGAGCTGTAGCAGGCTGTGGCTAGCTGGCAGGCAAATCTGTTCCACTAGTCGGATTGAAGGAAGAAAAATGATAATGAAATAAAGATTATGGTCATAATAAGACAACCTAACAAAATATATGGCATGCAGCCAAAACAGTACTTAGGGAAAAATTCATATCGCTAAACACTTCTATCAATAAAAGGGAGAAAGGGCAGATCAATTAACTGGGCATACATACAACTAAAAAAAAAACCTAGCAAAACCTCGAATTAAATACCAAAATAGAAATCCTGAAACTCAAAAGAGAGATTAACCAAACTGAAAGTAAAAAAAAAAACGAATAAATAAACTAAGCTGTTTTTTAAAAAAAATTGATAAATCATTGGCTAATTTGATCTTTTTTTCAAAGAAAGGAGACCAGATTATCAATATCAAAAATGAAAAAGTAAATTCACAATCCATTGTTTTCCTCTTCATTAAATTGAACAGTTATCAGGAGCTACTTTGCCCAATAAAATTGATGATCAAGATATTTATAAAAATATAAAATACCTAGATTAACAGAACAGGAAAGATAAAACTTAAATAATCCTGCCTTAGACAAATAAATTTAACAAGCCATAAAGGAGTTTGCTAAGGAAAAAAAGGCACAAGCAGATGAGCTTACTGCCCTGAACAACGGTAAGTAGTATCTATCTAAAAGCAAGAGCAAGCATTATCTGAAATGGGGATAAGCTAGAAGCCTTCCCAATATGATCTTAGATGAGCAAGGATGCCCATTCTCACCATTACTGTTCAATATTGCACTAGAAATGGTAGCTATAGCAAAAATACAGGAAAAAATAAAAGGAATAAGCATAGGCAATGAAGAAACAAAACTCACTTTTTTTGCTGATATTTGATGGTTTGCTTAGAGAATCCTAGAGAGTCAATGAAAAAAACTAGTTGAGACAATTAATAACTTCAGCAAAATCAAAGGACATAAAATCAACCCACACAAAATATCAGCATTTCTGCATGTTACCAACAAGACTTAGCAGAAACAGAAACAAAAATTCCATTTTAAATAACTGTGTACAGTATAAAATACTTAGGAATCTATCTGACAAGAAAAATCTGGGAACTCTATGAACACAACTATAAAATGTAAGGGTAGGGGAGAGGAGGAGGGAGAGAATTTGGAAATAAAAAAAGAATAAAAAAGTTTCTGTGCTAAAAAAAATACTCTTATGACTCCCATTTAATTTTAGAAATGGGGATTTTTATGGAGTATAACAAAGACTGAGCTAAAAAGATACATTTAAATTTTTAAAAGAAAAAAATTAAAAAATAATATTTCCTCCAGTATAAAACCTTTTCTCCCTTTTAGGAAGCTTTGTGATAGATCAAGAATAAAGACAAAGGTCCTGGAAACAGAGGTTATGAGAAATAACCAAATTTAACTCTTGTCCATTGGCCTTTGACTTACCAAAAGAAAGGACCATCTTCTGTTATTTACAAAGGATAGAGAAATTGATCTGAAAGAAGGAGGTCCCTTTGATTACTCCAGTACACTTGAGGGGAACAGTCAAAGAAGGCATTGAATAGTGACTAATATTCTGGCATATTAACCCAGAACTGAATGTAAACATATTATAACCTTTCGCACATAAATGTTACCTAAAATTGTGTTGGGAGTAGAGAGGCATATCCAAAGGCATGAGAGAACTATATGAGTTTGGACATCTCTGCCTCTGTCTCTGTCTGTCTCAATCATTGTCTGTCTCTATCATTGTTTGTCTCTGTCTCTCTATCTCTCTGTCTGTCTGTCTGTCTGTCTCTCTTTTGCACAGTCTAAGAGATAAGCAGACTCCTAGCCTGTCAATAAATCAGTCAACCAGAAAGTATTTATTAAACATTTACAGTGTGCCAGGCTAATGACTTTGTGCCAGTCTGCCTCACTTAAACCTAATTCATATGGAAGTGATGTCATTGGTCTCTTTTTTTAAAAAATGAAGACTGAACAGCAGCCTGTCAGTCACTGTGCTAAGCGCTAAGGATACAAAGAAAGGCCAAAACAGTGCCTACCCTCAAATTGTAACAGTAGTGGTGGGGACAACACGTACATAAATAGGCCCATATAAGATATATACAGAGGAGATCAAGGGGAGAAGGCACTAGCACAATTATACAATCTAAACTTCATTAATGCATTTGATCACTCTGTTACAAGCAAAGCATAATATTCAAGATTTAAAGAGATGGGAACAATCACCCTGATTCCCTCATTGTTCTCCAGCTAGTTACATGTTACTCATCATCTTCTGCCTTATGAAATATTATGAAATAGTCTTTCTTTTCATTCCTTTTCTCCCAATCTTCAAAATAATCTGTCTGTCTTCTTTATGTGATGCCTTTTAAGTAACAGGACACTGAGCATCGCAAACACACCCCTGCATCTTCTTCGTTAAGTTACATGCAAATTACCATTTTCTCCTCTTTGCTCTCCCTTTGTAAGGACTGAATCTCATTTCCACTCTAGTCAGTTACTGATTTAGGGATGGCAACCACCATTATTATTAGTCATGGTCTTAGAGTGCATAGCAAGGCTATAATTCAGGCTTTACTGCTCTTGATAAATCAGGCAAGCTGCAAACAGCAGAGACCCGTAATTTACTTCCTCTTTGGCTGCTTAATCTAAGACTCTGACATTTGAATTAGGATCAGTAATACACAGTTAAAATTAAACCATGAAAAAAACCTCTATATAAATGACTATAAAGATCTGTTTCTATCATCCTAAAGCCTATAAATTAAAGTTAAAACTTTCTATTCTTAATCCTTCCTATTATACTTGAATATCACAACATATAACATGCCTAATAGCATCATATTTTTGTTTATACTTCTATAGACAGGATATTGGCTTTTGATCTAAAAATAAAATTACCTATTTTTTAGATGACAAGATATGCTACTAGTTCCTTAGTTGTATGAAATTCCAGAAAGCATTTGCAGTATCAACACATTGACATTCAATTTGTTCTAATAGTTTAAACCTTATGAACTGATTTAATTTCTTTTAGCTGCTGTGATTTGCATCTAGGCTCTTCTTTTTTTGCCACTCCCTGTCTCTTTTTATCCTTGTTTTCCAGGGGAATGTGGGACCTAACGACTACTAAGAATAGACATTGTATCCAGTTCCCAGCAGGACCCATCCAGTCTAGTAGAGTGGGCATAAACATGAATTTTGGGTACTTGACTAACCCCTTTCCAACAATTCAACAAGCATTTATCAGGCACTAACTATGGGCTAGACACTGAGCAAGACACTGGGGAATACAACGACGGAAAGGAATTTTCATTCCCTTAAGGAGCTCACATTCTACTGGGGGAAACAACATATATCTATTGATAAGTAAAATATATACAAAGCAGGTACAAAATATCTTGGAGGGGGACCACTAACTACTGGGGCAACCAAGAAAGACATCCCATAGAAGGTGACTGAGATCTATTTCTCACTCAGGAAAGATTGCCCTAGCTGGATAGTCATGGGAACTCCCCCTACCTGCTGCTGTGATGTTTTCTCCCTCTGATGCCACCATGAAGCTGTCATCACTTCTGTTAGTCCTAAGGGTGACTAAAAACCTTCCTCCAGAGATCCAGAAAGATGGCGGAGTGAATGGTTATGACTAAACCAACTAAAAGTATCAACAAACATGACAAATAAAAGAACATCAACCATACCAAAGAAGAAAATTGAAAGAAACTTACAGGAAAACTAACAGAAAGGTCAAAGAAATGAGTAACCTAAAAAGACACTGAAGAAATACTACAAGGTAAAAGAAAGCAAGCAGAAACCTCCAGAAAGAAAAAGAAAAACAAGAATGCAACAACAGCTATAGAGAATAGACATCCTGCAGTGGTTTGGCTCTGCAACAAGAGGCGTAAAGGAATAGCAAGCGTCTAAGGTTGAACATAGAATTTAAGTGGAAGAGTAAGTAATGGAAAAAGCCTCCAAATGGCAGAAATCAGAGGAAAACTTCAGATTTTTACAAACAACAGAGCTGGAGGAGAAAACTTTGCAAGATTAAGAATTACTAGTCTCCCATAAAAATATAAAGGAGGAAAGAGTCTTTTCTTTTCTCTCTCTCTCTTTTTTTTTGCGATGTGGTTAAGCGACTTGTCCAGGGTCACACAGCTAGCAAGCAAGCGTCAAGTGTCTGAGACCAGATTTGAACTTAGGTCCTGCTGATTCCAGGACTGGTTTTCTATTCACTGAGTCACTTAGCTGCCCCTGAGTCAAGAATCTTAATGGCATTTCACAGGAATTCACGTCAGAAAATTGTCCAGAAGTATTTGAAACAGGGGACAGAAAGTAAATATATAAAATCCGCAGGATACTCAGAAGAATTTTCAGATAAACTCTACTAGAAATGTAGTCACCAAATTCCAGAGCTACTGCATCAGTTTTCTCATGCAAACATAAGGGCTTCAGGGAGGAAGCAATTCACATCTTAAGAGGCACCAATTTCAATAGCAGAAAACCTCTTAATGAAAAGAAATTAAAGGAGAATCTGGTATGTCATATACAGAAAATCATGGGAAGTTGGTTGGTACACCCAAATACCTATGTAGTGAAAATGGACACAATTTATCATGAGAAAACAATTGTCCTTTTAAGAGGTCAAAAAATCTAATTCTTACAAAAATATTTGTAGCAACTCTTTTTTGTAGTGGCAAAAAATTGGAAATGGAAGGGATGCCCATCAATTAGAGAATGGCTAAATAAGTTGTGATATATGAATGTAATGGAATATTATTGTTCTATAAGACATGATGAGTAGGCAGATTTCTGAAACTATATGAACTGATGTTGAGTGAAATGAACAGAAACAGGGTAACATTTTTTTGTAACAGCAACATCGCTTGATGACCAGCTTTGATAGACTTAGCTCTCCTCAGCAATGCAATAATCTAAGACAATTCCAAGGGACTCCTGATGGAAAATACTGTCCGCATTCAGAGAAAGAACTATGGAGTCTGAATACAGATCAAAGCATACTAATTTCTCTCTTTTTTTCTTTCTCATGGTTTTTCCCTTTTGTTCTGATTCTTCTTTTACAACATGATTAATGTGGAAATATGTTTAATATGAGTGTACTATGTCAGATTGTTTGCTGTGTTGGAGACAGGGGAAGGGAGGGAGGGAGAGAGAAAAATTTGAAACTCAAAATCTTATAAAAGTGAATGTTGAAAACTATCTTTGCATGTAATTGGAAGAAATATTATTAAGTGAAAGAAAAAAGAAAATCTAATTCTTTCCTTTTGAGAAATCCAGAACTGGACAGAATTTTTGACATGCAAACTGACCAAACACCTCCAACCTAACAAGGTAATCTCTACTTCCATGCAAGTAATGCGTGAAGGATGACTCAGTGTTTACATGTGGCAAGGAAGTGATAAGTCTGCTGTAGTTTTTTAATTTCTTTCAGTATAAAGGTCATTGAGAACGAAAGGGCCAGGAGTTTGAGGGAGGAATTTGTGGGAAAGGGGACTATCAAAACTAGATTACCTGGAAGGTGAAAGAAAAGAAGAGGAGAAGGAGAAAAGAGAACTATTTTTTTAAACTCAAATGCCACCCCTAAAGTGGACTGGAGGACAGAGTGAGATTCTGAAACTGTACTCTTATCTCAGCTATGGGGGAAGTTAAAAAATAGTCAGTAAAAAGATAATAGCTGTAAAAGTAGAATCTTTTACAACGGAGGGCTGTACGACGAAGGGCATCAGGGAGTGAAAGTAACGAAACAACAATCGAAAAAGTATCACTAAGACCTTTAAAAAACAAAACCCAGAAGACCAATAAGAAAGCATGCTGCCCATCCCTGACAGAACGGCAAGGTCAAGGCACAGAACAAGACACACAAATGGGTGGATTTACTTTGCTTGCCTACACTTCTTTGTTATATAGATTGTGACAAATTGGTGGGGGTAAGGGGAGGGAGGGGGGAGCTAGTGATACTGTTGCCATTAATATTGAAATCTTTTTTGAAAATCACGAAAAAGAAATTCAAAAGAAAGCACATACAAACAGGATAACTTTAAAAGTAAATGTGTGTGTGTGTGGGTGCATATGTAAAAACAGAGATTTGTAGCTTCACACAGTCTCCCTTCTCTGTTCTAATTGGTATAAAGAAATGTTGTTACTGTATTTTAGCATTGGTTAAGGTCAGAACTTAAAAAAAATTTTTTTAATCAGTTGTTCAGTATAGCTAAAAAGTAGCAGTGGATAGTAGGGCTAGAGAAGTAGATTGAGGCCAGATCATGGAGGAACAGTCCAAGACGTGGAAGGAGAACCAGCTGAATGAAGTTCCATGGAGGCTAAGGAAAAAGAGGGTGTCAAGAAAGTCACATTGGTCAGTATCAGAGATCAAGAAAAATGAAGATCGCTTCCCTTTAAGTTTCAGCTCAAGTATCACTCCCTGTAGGAGGCCTTTCCCATAATTCCCTCCAACTACTAGTCTTCCCTTTCAGGTTTCCTTCCATATCTTATATCCCCACCTCTCTCTCCACTAGCACTTTGAGTGCAGGAACTTTTTTTGCCTTTCTTTGCATCCCCAGAATCTAGCACAGTGCCTGACACATAGTAGGCGTTTAATACATGTTGACTGATTGACTGAGAAAAGGACACTGGATTTCATAATTAGAAAGGAATTTTAAAAAGACAATTTTGAGTCTTTCCTTCTCCAAGATAAACTTTTCTAGTTTTCTCAACTTATTCTCATAATACCCGGTTTCAAATCATAGTTGCTATCCTCTGGGGGTGCTCCCACTTGTCAATGCCCCTCCTAAATAGGGCAGCCACATCTGAACACAATATTCTCAATGTGGTCTGACTAGAATCTACATAGTCGGGTTATCACCACCCTCACTGTGGACAGTACCCTTTCCTCAGTGAAGACCAAGATCACCTGAGCATTTGGGCACCATCATATATAAATAATTGTGTGGCACCCATGACAGAGTGGGAGTGGGAAGCCCTGGAGCAAGTCCTGCCAATGACATATTCTAGCTGTGTTACCCTGCTACATTAGGTCACCTCTCACTGTTCTAGGCAACTCTCTAAGATTGTAAACTGCAAGGAAGGAAGGAAGGAAGGACTGACCAACAATGTGCTTAAACTATGTGCTAGGGACTTAACAAATATCTCATTTGATCTTCACAACAACCCTGGGAGGTAAGTGTTGCTATTATCCCCATTTTACAGTTAAGGAAACTGAGGCAGGCAGAGGTTAAGTGACTTGCCCATGGTAACATAGCTACCGAGTGTCTAAGACTGGATTTGGACTCTGTTCTTTCTGAACCCAGGCCTACTACTTCTATCCAGGGTGCTTCTTAGCTGCCTCAAGGTGCTGACCAGCATTGGTAAGAGGAGCTTTGTATGTCAATGAAATCAAGGTCAAGTTCCAGTGCTCCATACAAAACTTTTGACATGCTGTGCTTGAAATCTATGAACATCCTGAAAACCTGTTTATATGAACTGCTCTCTAGCCTAGACTCCTACAACATATGCATGGGCACTTGGTTTTCCCCACTTAACTGTGAAGTTTCACACTTATTCCTATTAAACTTTCCTTCTTAGAATTAATCCATCATTCCAAACTTTTGAGATTTTTGTTTTGCCATAATTTTGACATCCATCACATCAGCTGTTAATCTTATCTTATGCCAACTTCTTATCATCTGACCCTTCTACTTAAACAGTGGTGGTTTGCAAGGGTCCGGAATTTGCCCCTTTTCTTGTTTCTTTATACCCTCTCCACTGGAGACCTCAGGAACTCCTACTGGCTTCAATTATCACCTGTATCCAGATACCTCCCAAATGCATGTTTCTACCCCTTGACTTCTCCTCTGAGTTCCATCCCATATTTCCAGTTGCCCGCTGGATATCTCCATGTGGATGCCTACCTGGTCCTTCAAACTGAACTCTTCCTCTTCTCAGTTTCAGTGGATGATACCACTCTATCCCCAGGCTCATAAACTGGGAGTTGTTTTTTTACCTCTTCTAACTCCCTCTCCCTCACACCACACATCCAAAAAGTTGCCCAAGTCCTGCCAATCCTATCTTGGCCACATCTCTCCCATTTGTCCCTTCCTCTCTACTTCTACTCCACACATGAGCCTTCTCATACAGCCTCCTAATGGATCTCCTTGACTCCAGTTTCTCCCCTATGCTGCCCAGGTAATCTTCTGAATGCCCAGCTCTGATAATGCCACTCCTCTACTCAAAACTTGTTAATTGCCTATCAAATCAAGCATAAACTCCTCATCAAGGCCCTCAGTCTGGCTCCAATCTCCTTCCATCTTTGGCTCATGCACCCTTCTCCCCTTCATGAGTTTGATATTCTGGCCAATTCAAAGAACTCTCTGCCCTGGATTCCTGTCCTCACCCAGGGTCTCTGTTGGATTTTGATATGCCTGGCCCCCCACAAAGAACCTTTAATAAATGTTCATTAACGTGAACTATTAGGAACCTATGGACACTAAATGCAGGGGTTCTCCTTCTTCATGTGCGTCCCAGACCCCTTTGGCCACTTGGAGAAGCCTGTGGCCCCCTTCTCTGAAAATAGTTTTTAAATAATTAAAGAAAATGCTAAATTTCAGTTAGAAGTTAGTGAGCATGCAGATGTACATTTTTTCCCCATCTAGGTTCATGGGTCTCATGAAACTGTGAGCCCCAGGTTCAGAGTGCTTGAATTAGCTCAGTGTTAGGTAAGGCAAAGAAGAGGTTTCTCTCTTGACACTCTGCCTCTGAAAGGTCATTCATTCCCACAGCTAACAATCTCTCCTCCACACAGACTGAGTCAGATTCCATATTCCGGATCTGTAGCCCCTACCTCTTAAATGACTTCCAGTGCAATGTCTCACACTGACTCTTAGTCATTTTCACATGTGTATTTGGCTGTAATTCAACAAGGCTAAGACCCAAAGTTTCATCTTCCTTTCAAAACAGTTCCCCTTTCTAACTTCCTTATTCAATCAATACTAGTTTTCTCTCTGTAAGTCAGGGTCAAGATATCAGTCACTTTGACTCTTCCCTTTCGCTTGTTTCCTATATCTGCTCAGTTGCTGGGATCAGGCATCTCTGCCTTTTTGCGTTTTGTGTAAAAGATATGTGAATACATCTTTTATGTGTTTCTCTTTCCATCGCCCCTCCCCAAACCACCCTCTTTCAAGCTCTTACTATCTCACAGTTGGTCTATGACAACAAACTCCTAAGAACCTCCTTGCCTTCAGTCTCTCTCCCTCTAGGTCTCTGTTGGCCACTGCTACCAGATCAATCTTTCACACACATCAATTTCATCATGTCACTCTCTGCTCTCAACCCTTTAAGGCCTTTCCTTTGTCTAGAGGATGAAGTACACACTCCTCTGCCTTGCTTTCAAGTCCAACCCACTACCCAGTCCCATTCTAGCTGAGCAAGCTTCTCTCTCATCTGACAACCACAGTTCTAGTCTGCTTGCTATATTCATTTGTACTCAAATGTGCTTTGCTAATTTCTGCCTCTGAACCTTTGCTCAGGCTATGCCTCCCACCTGGAGTACCGTATCTCCCTACTCCTCTGCTAAGCTAAACCTGCTCAACCTCTGGGCCTAACTCAAATCCTACCTCCTCTGGGAAGCTCCCCCTCAACTCTTCATCCTTATCTTCCATTGATCTACTCTCATCTCAGGAAGTCCTTCCTGTCTATAGCCTTCAGTTAGCACTTAATGAGAGTCTGTGGTTAACTGTATGTATTTTTATTAAATAATAGCTAGCACTCATATAGTGCTTTAAGGATTATAAAACATATCACAAATATTATCTCATTTTATCCTCACAACAACCATGGGAGGTAGGTGTTATTATGTTCCCCATTTTATAGATAAGGAAACTGAGGCAGACAGAGGTGAAGTGACTTGCTCAGGGTCACATAACTAATAAGTGTTGAGCCTGGATTTGAACTCAGGTCTTCCTGATTCTAGGTCCAATTCTCTCTATCAACTATTCCACCTAGCTGCTATTATTAAACAATTTATTTTGTTGTGCTGCTGCTCAGTTACTCAGTTGTGTCCAAGGACCCCATGGACCATAGCATGCCAGGTCCTTCTGTCTTCCACTATCTCTTAAAGTCTATCCAAATTCGTGTTTGTTGTTTCCATGACACTATCTACCCATTTCATCTTCTGCTGTCCCCTTTTCCTTTTGTTGCCTATCTTTCCCAAATATCAGGTCTTTTCCAATGATTCCTGTCTTCTCATCATGTGGTCAAAGCATTTAAGCTTCAACTTCAACATACAGTTAACCACAGACTCTCATTAAGGGTATTTGATCTTCCATTGAATAGCCTGAATTAATTTCTTTAAGTGACTGATTTGATCTCCTTGCTGTCCAAGGGATTCTCAAAAGTCTTCTCCAGCACCATGATTCAAAAGTGCTGATTCTGTGGTGCTCAGCTTTCCCTATAGTCCAATTCTCACAACTCATCATTGCTACTGGAAACACCATAGCTTTGACTACCTGTGTCAGCAAGGTGATGTCTCTGCTTTTCAGTCTGCTTCCCAGATTTGGCATAGCTTTCCATCCAAGGAGCAAGCATCTTTTAATTTAATGGTTACAGTTACCATCTGCAGTGATCTCTGAGACCAAGAATATAAAATATGACACAGCTCCCATCATTTTTACCTCTATTTGCCAGGAAGTGATGAGACCAGTTGCTAAGATCTTAGTGGTTTTTTTATGTTAAATTTCAAGCTAGTTTTTATTCCCTTATCTTTCACTCCCATCAAGAGGCTTCCTAATTGCCCTTCCCTTTCTGCCATCAGAGTAACATTATCTGCATATCTGAGATTGTTGTATTTCTCTCTACAACCTTAATTCCAGCTTTTGGTTCATCCAGCCTGGCATTTTGTGCAATGTACTCTGTATATGAGTTAAATAAATAAGATGACAATATGCAGCCTTGTCATATACTCCTTTTACAATCTTAAACCAATCAGTTGTTCTACCGTCCTAACAGTAGCTTCTTGACCAGCATCCAGATTCCTTAGGAGACAAGTAAGATCATCTAGTACTCCCATCTCTTTGAGGACTTGCCACATTTTGTTGTGATCCACACAGTCAAAGGCTTTAGTGTAGTCAACAAAGCAGAAGTAGATGTTTTTTATGGAACTCCCTTGCTTTCTCCTTAATCCAGTGAATGTTGCTGATTTGGTCTCTAGTTCCTCTGCCTCTTTTGATAAACTCTTGGTTCACACATTGCTGAAGCCCAGTTTGCAGAATCTTAAGCATAACCTTGTTGGCATGTGAAGTGAGCACACTTGCTTGGTAATTTACCAAACAATTGCACTCAATATTCAAATGACTAAACAATGTTCACATTACCAAACAATTTATTAATTAATAATACATTCTCATTAAAGAAAACTCTGACTCTCTTCTCTGCAACTTGCCTGAGCTCCTTGGGACTAGTTAACCATTTTTAATGTCTTATTCTTCTTTGTACACTAACATTTTATTACAGACAGGTTTTTCAGCCACTCCTCAGGTGATGGGTACCCTCTTTATTTCCAGTTCTTTGCTATTCCAAATAGCTACTATTAATGTTTTGGGATATTTTGGACCTTCATTTCAGCCTTTGAATTTCTTGGGGGTATAAGTCTATTAATGGGATTGCGGAGTCAAAGAGTATGGACAGTTTAGCCATTTTTCTTGAACAATTCTAAAGAGAGATCCAGATTGGTTTGATGCCACCCCGCGGCCCCTCCAACATCATCACCCAAGACACTTTGAAATACATTGAATTTTCCACAAAAGTTGCCACCATCATGTTTTCGGTATCAATGTTAAAGTTTAAAGGAACCAACAACGGAGCAAAAGGAAAGCTTCTGTACCTTTTATGCCTTTGTTTATGTTAAAAGATAGTATGGTAGTGTCACTGATTTTCAGAGTGACCACTTTTAGGGATTTTTACTCATAACCCTTAAATATCTTACAATCAATTCAATTCAACAAGCCTTCTTAAGCACCTAAAATGCAAGGCACTCTACTAGGTGACGGGAAGACAAAGTCAACAAGTAAATAAGTGTTCATTAAGCACATATTATGGGCCAGACACTGAACTAAGTACTGAGAATTACTAGGCTGGAGTGAGCTTCAGGATGAAGAGCTGCGACATGGTAGAGAGAGTCTTGGGCTGCTAGGTGGCGCAGTGGATAGAGTGTTCAGCCTGGAATTAGACTCATCTTCCTGAGTTTAAATTTGGTCTCAGACACTTACTAGCTCTGTGACCCTGGGCAAGTCACTTCACCCTGAGTGCCTCAGTTTCCTCATCCGTAAAATGAACTGAAGAAGGAAATGGCAAACCACTCCAGTATCTTTGCCAAGAAAACCTCAAATGGATCATGAAGAGTCAGATGCAACTTATCAACAGCAGCAGCAACAAAGGACAGTCTGAATGCAGCCTGGAGAGGATACAAAGACAAAATGAAACCAGCCCCTACCCTCAAAGAGTTAGCATTTTACTAGAATGTAATGAAATGATTCACATGATCTCAAGAATTATATTAAGGAAAAAGCATTTAGAGTGTAATATGACCTGGTTACGATCCCCTGAATTTGACTTTTCATTGAAAATATAAACAAACCTTTCAAAAGTGTTTCAGTGATGGCCTCTTATGTTGACCCTGTGAGTAAAAACTCAAATTTAGAAGTTATTGATTTCTTCAGCTTTGCTCAATATAGGATGGATGGTCTGATTTTTTGAGGGGAACATCTCTACTTAGCCATTATTCAGATTATTGTCTAAATTTAATTTCTCTTAGCATAATAAGGCTTCCAAAGAGCCATTGTTGGATTTGCAAGCAGAGGATCTGGGTTTCAGTTCCAGCTCTGCTATCTGCTACATCTGAGTCCTTGCCTCTTGGGCCTTACTTAGTGTTTTTTTTCTGGAAAATGAGGGAGTTGACATAGGTGACCTGTGAGCTCCCTTCTAGTTCTAAATCTATCAGCTTATGATTGGACTATTTACAATGCTTGGCAGAACAGCACCTCTTGAAGTTTGGGAATTACATGTTCTATACTTTTAAACAGCCTTGTTCCAGTGCAAAGCTGAACATGCTGAGCTGACCCAGTGATAATGAATCAATGGCTACAATTTGAACTTTACTGATGTAACCCTTTTCTATGAACATAATATTCACTGATTTCCTCCTTGTGTTTAAATGGGGGGAAAAAAGCTCTATTTCTAAGACCAGTTGCTGTTGGATTTTTTTTTAAGTTAGAAAGGAACTTGGAGATCATCTAGTCTGGCGTTCTTATTTTATAGATGAGGAAAGTAAGGTCCAGAAGAGGTTCTCTAACTTACCAAAGTCACAGAGAGAAAGACAGTAGCAGAGGCTAAGCAGGGCCAGTTTGCTGGTCCACTTATCTCTCCATACCACCAGTCTAAAAGTCCTTCCCCTTTCCACAAAACTGATCCCTCATCTTTGACCAGAAGGCATCCTGTGGCCCGCCCTGGCCATAATTCACTGTCATTGGTTTTTTCATCCTTTCACTCTATACTAATTCATCTCTGAATGAGTCAAGGCAGACTAATCTTTCAGGAGCAAGTAGATACCTATAGCAGAAGCTCCTTGTCTAGGATTCAGCTATTATTTCTAAATGTAGCACAATATCGAATGTACGGTAGCCCATTTATATCATCCCATTTATATCTGGAGCTGACATATCTGCTGGTGACTCCTCTCTGTTTGCAAGTACACCCAGAAGTGACTGGAAACACTTTTCCGTCAATTATGATTTGCCTCCCTGCCCCCAGCCTTGGTTTCCTCATTGGTCAGATGAGGGGGTTTGACTAGGTGGCCTAGAGGGTCCCTTCTAGCCCTGGAAAAGATCATTCTCCATCTCTACACTCTCTCCTACTGCCTAGCACAATGGACACTTTGGACACTTCAGAAACGATTGCTTTGAGATTGGCCATCCCATTTACTCTGACACCTTCTACCAGCACCCTTGCACAGTTGGCTCTCATGTCCTTAACAATTGTCTGTTATCTAACTGTGTCTCCACTTGGCTGGTTCCAACAAGGTCTCCAGTTTGATGAGTGCACTTGTTCCCATTTACCTTCCCCCTGCTTCTCCTTCTGGTATCACTGTTCCTATTTGGGAGCCCATTCTCCATCTTGCCTCCAGTTTGCAGGCCCATGACACTCCCTCATCTCTTGTGTCTTCCAAAGTCCACTCATATTTGCCCTCTTCTTTCCCTTCCTTTTGCCATCCCCCAGACACAGGACTTTGTTACCACCTGCCTAAACTTCTATAATAGCCTCCTAATGAGTCTTTCCCAATTCCCCATGCTCCAACCTCTGCTCAGAAGAGGAGCTCCATAACTTCATTTCCCCACCCTTCATAATACAGTCGAGGTCCTTCTTGGTCAGAGAACCTCTCTACTCAGAAATCTCCAGGGGTTCCTATGGGCTTGGGGATGCAGTTCTGATTCCTCAGCTAAGGCCTTCTCAGTGATAGTCCCACTGACTTCTCATATCTCATATCACACTGTTCCATACACTTGACATTTCAGTAAAACTGAATTATTTTCTCCTACCCCACACTGGACATGCTCTATGCTTTTAGACCTCAGAACTATAGCTTTCTGGGGCTACAAAGGCCCCCTCTTTGCACCTTTTGAACTTCTACTTAATTTTGAAAAGTCAATTCAAAGTGCACTTCCTAAGTGAGGCCTTCCTATGATCTCCTTGAGCAACAATATTTATTTGCCCAGGACCTCTCACAGCACTTTGGTTTGTAATGTTTCCATGTACTATGTCATAGTATAGTTTTCCATGTTTCTGTCTTAGCCCCCTACTAGACTGTAAACGCTAGGAAGACAGGCATCCTGGTTTATCTAAACTGTGTATCTCCCAGGGCTAACAAAAGTGTAGGAACAGGGATAGGAATTGGATCTGTGAGTTACTCATTCTATGCAACTCCAGAGTCAAGAAACCCCTACTCTGTACCTTCTTTGCAATGTAGAGGCCTAGAAGTTGTCTGGGGGGTGGGGGCACTGAAGGGTCAGGTCCAGGGTCACACAGCCAGTATGCATCAGAAGTAGGACTTGAACCCAGATCTTGCTGGTTTGCAGGCCAGCTCTCTCTATTCACCGTTGTCTTAGAACCAGCATAGGATATGCTGAGTTATTGAACTCATCTATGGGGAGCTTGGTAGAGCCTGTGCTGAAATTGCAAGCATTTGAGTGTTCAAGTGCCACTGAATCTGAGTTAGGAAGGTGCATGCACGTAAGTCAGCCCTTGTTCAAAGTATGAATCCCCTCTAGTGATGGGGAAGTTGTATAGTCTTTGCTGCTGGTAACCTGTGTTCCTACTTAATCCAATTGGACCAACATTGACTGCCCAATAGGAGCAAGACACAAATGCTAAGTCCTCCAACAGGACACTCCATCTTTTAGCTCTAGGCATTTTCACTGGCTCCTCCTAGCCTTTCTTTGTATCCTCAGTTTAGTCCAATTCCTGGACTGGATGTCTACACAAGTAGACATTTAATAAATGCAGTTTCTGGCACATAGTAGACAGTACATGTTTATTGACTGACTGATGATACAAAGACAAAAATCAAATTGTCCTTGCCCTTAAGAAAATAATAGAGAGACAGAGACAGAGACAGAGAGAACACATTAACTGGCAGGGTAAGGAAATACTTCAAGTCTGTGTTTTTCAGGAAGGTGTGGCTTTTTAAGGCAGAGGAGGGGAGAAAGTGTAGTTGTAATCCATAGTTTGGGCCTGCCTTGCAAAAGCCTGGGGGCAGGACATTTCTTATACATACATAGTCATTCCCACCTTGCGTCCTCCATAGGAATGTGAGCTCTTTGAGGTAAAGGGCCATGTTTTTCTCTTTCCTCATATACCAAGCATTTAGCACAGTGCCTGGCACTTTGTAAGCTCTTAACACATAGCTGTGCCCTAGAAGTCTGAAGTGAAGGTGTGATCCCACAACCACATAGTGTTAAGTATGCCAGGCTTGCTGCCCACTGCCTCCCTCCTGATGGCTTTCTTGACCCAGTTTTCTCTTTTCAGCGTTGGCCAATAAGGTGGTTAGGTAGGTGGCCGGTGAATTGACAGCCTTACAGGCACTCAGGAAAACGTGCCCATTGACTACGGATGGCAATCTTGGGCAATATGGTAGCGCTGCCCTAATTCAAGGGGGTGGCCTCCTTGAGTTGAACTGATGGATCCATACTCAAGCAGTACCAGGGCTCAGCCTTAGTGCCAGCGAGGAGCTGAAGGGCTGAAACCCAGAAACCCCGCTCTAGGTGGAACGGCCCACTCAACCTTCGCCTCCACCCTCCCAACGTGTCAAGGCGTCACTTCGGGGTGGCAGGCGGAGCAGGTGTCTTGGCCCCGCCCAGGGGGTGGCCTCCAGTCTAAGTCCCCAGGGCAGGATAGTCCAGCTGGAAAAAAGTTTAAAGGAGCTACGATGCAACCAAACAGCAGCCCCACTTGCACTGCTCTCCCCTCCTCGCCCGGCCACAGCGAGCTTTCAAACTTAAGAAAGTTATTTCTAGTTTGGCCTTTGAAGGTACGCAAGCCTCCGCCCCGACGCGACATCTGCCTTTGGAGGGGCTGCGCGCTCCCTCCCGCCACGCACTCCCCCAGCACCTGGAGTGGGCCTTTCCATCTCGTCCCCTCCCCCGGTCATCTTGGACAGGTCCGGCCCCGCCCCGCCCGGGGGCTCCGCCCTTGTCTCTACTTTCTCCCTCCCCGCCCGCGTTCCTTCCGGCCCCACCTTGTGCCGTCATCACGCAGGCGCACTGCCTTCTGGCTTCTCCGCCTCCTCGGGCGGGAGCGGTGGGAGCCGGCCCGCTAGCCGCCTCCGCCTCCCTCAGCCCCCGCCTACGTCGTCCCTCGACCGGCTCTGGAACTCTCGCGAGGCTCAGTGCCGGTCGGGATTTGGAGGGGGCCTCTTCTCTCAGCGGCCGCCGCCGTCGCTGTCCCTGCGGTGGAAGCTGCAGCCGCCGCCTGCGCCCCCGCCCTCCCCCGCGGCGCGGAGTCCGAGCGTAACCGCCCCCTCGTTCTCCCCGCCCCTCTCCGGGCCGGAGCCGCCGGGAGCCCCCGCGCCCCCTCGGCCGCCGCCGCCCCGCCAGTCGGGGACCCGCCGAGTGCGGCTCGCTCGCCCGGGCTGAGTCCGCCTGCAGCCGCCGTCGGCGGAGCATCCTCCCTTCGTCCCGCCGCTGTCTCTCCCCTGCCGGAGGGACCGGCCGCCCCCCCCCCCCCCGGGGTGTGTCCCACTAATGGCGTCGGACAGCGACACCGAGGAGTTCTACGATGCCCCTGAGGACGTGCACCTGGGGGGTGCCTACCCCTCTGGGTAAGGAGAGTCTGCCCGGAGAGCCCCGAACGCGCACCCCCAGCGGGGAGGGGCGCTGCTCCCACGCCCGCGCCCACGGGCTCCGGAGCGAGGTTCGCTCGGGTCCCGCACCTCTACCTCTGGCCGACCCGCTTCCGGGCCTGGACGGGTGAGGGGGCGCCCCGGGCTTGAATTCAGGCGCTTTAGCTTTGGCCAGGGAGGTCCCGAGGTGGAGGGCTAAGGAGCCCAGAGTTTGCACTTGGCTCATCCAGACGGAACGAACTTTTCCTGTCCACTGCAGTGCACTTAAGGACGGGGATGGGAAGGTAAACGTTAGGGCTTTGCCTCTCTCGGGAGCTGGTGCCTGATGGTCCTGCCTGTCAGGATCATTTCGGAAGCACCACTGGGAGGCAATGGACATCGACCACTGGGTTCCAACGATCCAAATAAAGGGGGAGTCGAGATATAACTATAAATGTACTCAACACACAGCCAGCTAAGAGATATAAACAAGTGCTGAGTAATCCACTGGTTGGAGGCACAAGCTTTGTACTCTTTCTCCTTAATTCTGCAACATGTTTTCGTGACTGAGAATGTGAGAGATGTTAAGTAGCTCTACTGTAGTTAAATGTTCACTTTTTTGAATAGGGCCTTAGCTCTTGCGTCTATTTTATGGACCTTGAGGCTGTTTCATTGATTTCAAAAAACAACTTGAAGCCCTCCAAGCTCTAGCCTAGAAAGAAAGGAAGTTTACTCTCGCCTTGTGTGTATGGGAGCAGAAGCTGTTCGGCATTGGAACTGTTCTACTTTGCTTCTGATAGTCACTTGTGGGGTTATGCCTTTTAAACTGCCGCGGTCTCTTTTGTTTACTAAATAGTAACTGTGGATTGTACCGGTACCTAGTGTCCCTGCCCGGTGTTAGACCGATGTAGAAATGCCAATTCAAATGCATTCTCCTTACCTTCTTTTCAGAAAGGTAATACATTTCTTAAATATGCAGATGGTGCGGCAGCAGCCAGAGCCCAAGCAACTGAAGCCTCTTCTTGAGCAGCTCCTAGGTGTACATACCTGGCTCAGCCCTGAGCAGTAACTCTCCCAGTTCTCTGTGTACTTAGCACATTCTGAAATCGATTGGTGATAACCGCGGATGTGAAATGCTTGGGGCATCTTATTTTCTTTCATTTCGGGGCAGAGACAGGTGCATCAGCAAATCAAAGAGTACAGCAAACATCCTCAGTTTCCGTAATCAAGGTTTTAAAAGTTTGCCTCCTTGAAAAAATGATTTCAGCCAGAGACCTGGCCCGTTCAGATTTAGATTTAGAAGGGACCCTGGAGAAATTCCAGGCCAAGCCTCTGACTCACCGAGGTGATTTGGCCAAGGTCACCCAGGTAATGAGTGAGTGGACAGGTGGGATTTGGACCCCAGTCCTCCGATTCCAAACCCAGCCCTTGTACTGCACCAGTCTCTCCCATTCTCCACGCTCAGTGTGAAGCTGCTGCAGCATCATTCTCCTTGCCCACTGTACAAAGCCATTTACTCTTGAGGTGACAGTTGGATTCCTTGAAAATATTAAGTCATAGTAATGCAGTGATCTTAGGCTTCCTTAAGAGAGGCCAATCTTAAGGAATGTCGAGGTGATAGTCCCACTGGCTTTTACCTTCCTCGGAGCTCATCTGGAGCATGGTATTCAATTCGGGCGGGGGTGTCACATTTTAGGATTCTCATTGATGTCTTAAAGCTAGGGAACCACAGTGCTGAGTCCACGGATCATTTGAAAAATCTGAGAATATTTATCCTACAGAAGAAAAGACCATGGGGGTGAGGGGAAGACATGACAGCTCTCTTCAGGTATTGAAGAGCTGTCATGTGAAAAGGAGATTAGATTGGTCCCAAAGGGCAGAACCAGGAGTAACTGAGGGGGTGTTAACTGAGGCCAATTTAGGTTTAAGTTAGGAGAACCATGAGAGCTGGTAGTTGTTCCCTCTCCTCCTTACCCTCCCTCTTCTAGGTCTTCAAGCGGAGGCTGAACCATCCCTTGGTAGATCCATTAAAGTGGGGGAGAGGGGTCCTTTGATGCATGAGTTGAATTGGATGGCCACTGAGGTCTCTTCCAATTTTGTGATTCCTCAATCATATCCAGAACTTGTGGCTAAACAGTTAGATCATTAACTTAACAACATGATAAGACTGGTTAGTTTTGTTCAAGTTGGTGAAATGATTTCTTCCTCCTGGGACATGTAGCTTCTCAGGCTCTTTGATCCCCAGGTACTTGAAAAGTAAATGTCTCTTGTTTTTAATCCAAACCTTCCTTAAGTCCTCACCAGGTACAGTTCTATAGTTAGAGCTGCAGTGTTTGTGTGAATTTCACTCCTTGTAGCAGTAGCAAACAAGGGAAGGAGGCCTTGGAACTCCAGGGACTTCTCCCGAGGAGTCAATCTAAAGAGTCCCCAGTACTAGGCTGGAACATTTTGTTTGTCTCCATCATTAGGCAGAGCCTACTTGGTGCTTGATGTGAGCTAGGATAATGGATCAACCTAGAGAGAACAGTAGGTGAAATGTGGATACTTCAGAAATCGTTCCGTGCTATCCATTTTGTTTGAGGATACAATCTTTTTAAAATTGAGTCATTTCAAACTGAAAATGGTCATTATGCACTAATTGGAGTGGAGGGCAAATTGAATTTGGAATTGGGCCACTGTGTTTGAACTTTGACTCTTCTGCTTACTTACCATGGGCAAGTTCCTTCACTTCTCTAGGTCTTAGTTCTTTATCTGTTTTTTTAAAAAGTGAGAATTGAACCACACAGTTTCTAAGATCCCTGAATTCTGATATTATGATCTTGTTGCATTTTTGTCTGCTAATTCCTAGTGCCTAGCACATAGAGGATACTCATTGAATGACTGTGAGAAATCAGCCCAATCTATTACATAAAACTTTTTTGTCTAAAGTTAATTGCTTTCTTGAGTTTTTTCCCCCAATGTAGTTCTAATGTGCTGTACTTTTCTGATAAGGTTGGATATGCTCTCTGCCTTCAGAAAATGCTCAAAAGTGCAGAATCATATATGTGAGACCTGCTGTTATATACTTACATGAAAGCAGTCTATTTTGGAAGGGCGCTTTCATTCCTGTGTTGGACACTGGAGAGTCGGAGCAAACCATTAGACTGGAGGCATGAGAGCAAAACATGGCCCAGGAGCCTTTGGGCAGGGAGAACCTGAGACCTTGTTCTCTGTCTTATTCTCAACTTGTCACTTGTACTGGTAGCAAACAGCTTTTCAGGTCCTGTGGTATTTGGGTATATTAGCATTCACCTTTGCTGTCCTCTGAGAAATGTTAGTAGGTATACACATAGTGGAACTTCCACAAGCCTGTTCAGAAGCACTGATAACTTGGGAAATTTGGATCGTAGAGTCCAAGAATCTTTGGGTTGTAAGGGATCTTAGGAGATCATGGCCAGCCTTTTCATTTCCTGTATGGGGAAACTGTGTTCATAGAAGTGTTAACTTGCCCAACAGCTCTGCCCATAATGTCATTCATTTTGCTTTATTTTATTAAACATTCACAGAATTTAACCCTTCAGAGCTTATCTTAAGGTGAGATTCTAGTGTTCACACTTACTCTTTAGACAACAGCTGTGATCATCCCAGTGCTTACTGGGCCTTGCCTGACCCCGCCCTGTTCTGTAATGGGGAATATTATATTCCTGATATATGGCCTTTTCTTTTACTTCCTGAAGAGGAAATACAGGGAGAGGTGGTATGGCCTGTACAGTTAGTTGACCATCAGCTCCAGTATTAGGTAACAGTGAAACATGGCTGTCCTAAAAGCTAATGCAATTGGGACTAAATTGATGGAAGCAGTGTACTCAGAGAACAAGGAATATAAAGACCTGCCATATTCTCACTGATTAGTCTGTATCTGGAGTATTGCACAGCCAGTATTTTCAGAGGGACATGAACAGACCGGAAAAAGTCCAGGGGAACATAGGATTCTCTAATCCAACATACCCAGCAAATGCTCAGTTTGGTCTAGGCCTAAATGTCTCTGGGGATGGGTAATTTCACTACTTTCTGAGAGTCAGGTCAGAAGGGGGTGCATATGAGAGATGTTTCCAAGGTAGAATCTATAGAACTTGGCACCAGAAGGTGAGGATGACAACTTGATTGTGAGCCTGAGTGACTGGAAGGAAGATGATGATGAGGATGATGCTCTTGACAGTATCAAAAGGGGAGAATATTTTCAGGGAAAGCATAAATTAGGTTTCCACATGTCTACATAACATCCAGTCTGGGATGTCCAGTAAGTAGTTGGTGATTCAAGATTGTAGATTAGGGCTGGATAAGGAAGTTGAGAATCATCAGTGTAGAGATGAAGTTGAATCTATGACAGCTCTTTCCACTTTGGGATGGCCTTAACTGTTGAGGAGTTTGACCTTCCCTCATCACTAAATTTGCCCTCTTGCCACTTGCACCCATCGGTTGCTCCTAATTCTGCCTTCTGGAGCCAAGTGGAACCAGTCTGATACTTTTTCAACAACAGCCATCCTGGAGGACTCGAGTGGAGGGCACAACTAGGACCCAGGGGTGACTGGGAAAGGGAGGCAGGTTTTGACTCCAACATAGGGAAGAGCAGAGATATCCACAAAATGGAGTCGACTGTCTTGAGAATAGGGGGTTCTTGTCATCAGAAGCGTTCATACAGCCTGGAGAACGACTCTGGGGAGTTGTCAAATGATTTCTGCCTGGATGAGGGCAGCTGTTCAGGTCCCTGCCAACTCCAAGAAGCCATTATTGCTGGACTGAGTGGTTTTGCATCAACTCACTTCAAATATTGACCAAGTGCCTAGGTTAAGGTTAACTTATGCAAATGGATGCCCAGAAGTTAGATTGGGGATGGGAAGTGGAAAGAGGTAGCTGGCAGAATTCAAGACACAAAGTGGAGTTGTCGAAGGAACCTGGGATTGGGCGTCAGGAGCATGCTAAACTCTTCATTTCAGGCAAATCCTTTCCTCTCCCTGGGCCTCAGTTTCTCTATCAGTAAAATGAGGGAGTTGAACTAAGTCATTTTAAAGGATTTCTGATCCATTTTCTCTTATTGAAAGCTACTACTGGTGTGCTTCTGCTGCCAGGCATTTGGATGAGTACCGTGTCGTGTCTCGTTTGTAAGTTGTGTATCCTTGGAGAGGCCTCAGCTTCCCCCCCACCCCCCTGCTAATTAGTATTGATTATGCAAACTCGAGTCCCGAGGCCTTTGGGGGTAGTGTTTTTTTCTGTAAAAAGAAAGACTCTCAGTTACTACCTATTTTATTCAGGGATGGTGCCTGTACCCCATGAGCCAGTGTTGCTGGGCAACTCTCATTTCCATTTTTGGCTTAGCTGTCCTGAGCTCCTGTCTTGTTGAGCCCCTCTGAGGGTCTAACCATGGCTAGCACAAAGCATTTGGTTCAGACTGTGCTTATACGAGCTGATGCTAGGACTTTCTGCCACGTCCTTGGGGCTTACCTGGCTACCTCTAAATTCTGTCAATTGATCTTCCTCATTGTAGGTTCAAAAAGGTCTAATCGTATTTGGCTCGTGGAAGCAAAGGATTTCTGTTTGCCTGGAGTTTTATTTTTAATTATACCCTACTTTTTTTTCTTCAGCATTGGGAACTGAGGCCAGGCTATCCTGCAGAGTTGCCTAGCCTCAAAGAATTGAAAACGTTCTGCCTTAATGAGAAATGTTCATTCTCCTGTTAGAATAGACATCTGAAGTACGTCCTTGTTCATGGAAAGTGACATTACTTTTAGTGACATTCTTTCATTGTATGTGATTGGAGAACTTTAAGAGAGGCTCCTTAAAGTAATGGATAAGTGATCACTTATCATCAATTTAACTTTGATTTTCATTGTGCTTCAGTTTTTCAGTTTGGTAGAAAAACATTTTTAAACCTTATTTTGCCTCGTCTCAACCATGTAATTCATCCTTCTGAACTGGAGGGAAAATCGGCATAACAGAGTAACACTTCTAATAGAGTAGGCTTCTTTAACTGTAAATGAACCATGGAGGCTGGCCCAGTGACTTCACTGTGGTATCAGAGTTAAATGTCAGTGTTCATTTCCCTATCTTCATATGAGAAATGTATTTAGCCATTCCCCAGTTCTTGGGCACATACTTCATTTCTAGATTTTTGTTATTAAAAATCACACTCCTGTGAATCGTCTTTTTCTGTATTCTTGCTTTCATTAAAGCTCCCTGGAGCAACGACCTAGTTGGATGATTGCTGGGTCAAAGGGTACAAACAATTTGGTAACTTCAATTGCATAGTTGCATATTGTTTGCCTAAATGGTTGGATTAATTCATAGGTCGACACTGGTGGTGAATTAGCCGAAGAATTATCTTGCCTTTCTTCACAAAGCCCTTAGGACATGGAAATCCCCGCCCCTGCCTTTTTGATGGACGTCATGGTACCTCCAGTTTTTGTTTTGTAGTTCTCTCATTACTAAGGTTGGTTGCTTTTTTTTTAAAGTACTTCTCAAATGGTTGCTGATTATATTTCTTCTTTTGAAAAAGTCATTTTTCTTATCTTTTGGTCATTTCTCTGTTTGGGAATTTTGGTAGAGTCTTGGTAGAGTCCTTTTCTTTCTTCAGGCTCCTAGAGCTACTTTTTCAATATTCAAAACTGAGAAGGCTGAGAACCATAATGGTGACCTCTGACCAAATATCCCCTTCCATGTTGGCCCCCAATCAGAATATGTTTATCTTCATCACTGTGTCTTCAGTGTCGTTCTTCTAAAGCTCTCGAGGCCCTCCTGGAGTTTCCCTGGGATCGTGAATCCTCTGCTGGAGAGGGCTAATAACTCTAAGAAAGATTCACCTGGTTCCCTTCTCCATATTGAAAACATACCAGCATTCATCACACTAGGCTCATGGCCTTCTCTGCTGCCTTTCAAGTTCAAGGGAATGAGCATTTAAAGAATAGGTTAAAGGTTTTAGAGATGGTTGGTCATCTCCTTGAGCCAGGGGATTCTTCAGACATGACGATCCAGCTTGTAATAGCAGTAATTTGCATACTTAGAGAAAATGTGTTTGCCTTTGCATCAATTCATTCTAAATTGGTGAAGTATTTAGGAGTTGACAAAAAGAAAAAGCAAATTATTTTGAATTTGAATAAACAGAAAAAGGAAGATGAATATTGAATTTGATCCTGCTTCACATTCAATTTTTGGTCTGCATGATGGAGTTTGAAATCAATATTAGAGCATTAAAAATAGTTTAACAATTTAAGTGCATTCGTTTTGTTAGAATTTTCAGAACATACACTTATTTCATTAATGTTTATTTTAGTGAAATACATATTGGTTAAATACTTATCATTTAGTGGCAGTTTATTGGAGTACAGAACAGAAAAAAAAAATCTGATTCTCCGTGATTCACCTTCTCTGTTAATTACATCGGAGGCAGTGCATCCATCAGTGACTTGACCATTTTTAATTAGTTTGGGTAAATAACTTAGCACTACATCACAGAACTGAATGAGATTTCTTTTTCATCTGAAAAAACTCAAAGCCATTACTACTTTAGAACTTGAGGCATATGCTTTATTAAACCAAAATGTACTTAATAAACTGCAAGCTGAAAAGATAGGTAGCAGCTTGTCCTTTGGGAGACAAATTTTGGTGGCCTTTGAATGGTACATGGTGGTTTGTTTTTTTTTTTTTTTACCACAACCCTCCTTTTTTCCAGATAAGGAAACTGAGGCTTAGAGACACTGTGATCAGTTAAGGGTTACATGGGGGGAAGGGGAGGCAATACATATTTATGTGCCAGACACTGTTAAGTGCTTCTAAATATCTCTTGTGATCCTTACAACAGCTTCCTATGAGGCAGCTGACATTATTATCCTCATTTTATAATTGGGGAAACTGAAGCAGACTGAGGTTAAATGACTTGCTTAGGGTCACACAGCTAGTAACTATCTGAAACTGTATTTCCTTGACCCTAAACCCAGCATTCCATCCACTGCACCACCTAGCTCCTTAGCTTACATACACAGTAAGTGGATTAAATCGAGTCTTCCTGCCTAGTGTTTTGAGGCCTGATGTAAATTATAATTTAAATTGATACTCTTTAAATCTCGGGTAAGCTGTGGTCGAATTCTGCTTATACTTCAAACCTAAACTTATTTTAATTATACATATAAGCTTGTGAACTATACTTTTGCTCCCTCTGATAGTCTTACTCTTAATCATGAAGGGCTCATACCCATTCATTTTGTAGAGTGAGGTAAAGTATAATATCCTTGGAATCTTTGGATGAATCCTTTCTTGGATACCTTTTCTGGGAGACAGCCTGCTCAGAGTAAGCTGTAGCCATACCCTAATGTTAACAGAATGTGCCAGTTTAACACTAATTGAATTGTCTGAGTTTTGTATAAACTCCAAATCAGCTTTCTAGGGAACCAATTAAAGAGCTTTTTGCTATATCCAAACTTCCTTTCTCAGAAGTAGGCATCTTAGTTATCAGGAAAAGGATAGGTGATATTTTGGGCAGAAATCTTAAATGGCATTTGTAAACATAACATTCTTGTGTTCTCTTCCGTTTAACTTGGACCCTAAAAGTCTCTGTTGAAACAAGGGGATTTTTTTGTAGTAGCAAAGAACTTGATACAAAGAGTAGAGGCCCATTTATTGGGGAATGGGTAAACTGATGAATATGACTGCTACAAGAAACAACAAACATGATCAGTCCGGAGAAGCTTGGGAAGATGTGTGTGCACTGATACAAAGTGAATTAGGCAGTTCCACAAAGGTAATCTACGCGGTGACTACACCATTGTAATTGGAAAAAACAACATCAGAACAACTGAATAGTGAAATTATAATGATGAAGCTTGCCCCAAAGAAAAGATACCTCTTTCCCACCCCCTTCCCTTCTTGGCAGAGGTGAGGGGACCATGGGTGTGCAGCATCATGTATCACGGAGCCTTCCTCCCCTCCCTTGTCTTCAGTATAAAGGATGGCTGTTTTGGAAGGGGGGCGGGGAAATATAATGGGAAATGAGAGTGCTAAAAAAAAAAAATCAGAAGATTAGACTAAAAATTTATTTTCAAAAATGTAACAGGGAGATGTAAAGAATTGTCCTTATCCTTAGAGGTTTTGTCTTAACAAGTATAAAAATTGTCTGTGCAAGCAATTAAGTCCATATTTCTATGCAAATCTATCCCTTTGTTATATTAAAGTGGTAGATTGTGCATTTTTTTTATCCCCAAGCTGCCCTCTCCCTGCACCATAGTTTAACCACTATTGCCCCCCCACCCCCTATGATCCTGGCTCTTGCTTAAAATCATTAATTCATGAACCAGAATATTGGTATCAAAAAGCGAGATCTCTGTTTCTGGGAAAAGCTTAAGGTCGTTAAAGAAGCTTTGAAATTCCCTGAAGGCTAACTAGCCGGTTCAAGACATTACATTGTCTGTATACTTGTAGAGGAGCTGTATAAGTTGTCCATCTTACTGCATATTATAATCCAAAAAATAGACAATCTTTAACCACTTGATTTTACCCATGTGAATAGTTAGGCCAAACTCTTAAGTGCTTCTTGGTCTCTCTGAGGAATCCATGCAAGGTTTTGGGGCTTGATGCAAAACCAGCATGATGTCCTTCACAGACAAAAGTGTCTGGGAAACTTCACCATCCTTAGGGAAACCCTCTTCAGTTTAGACTGTGAAGTGGACCACTTTAGTGAAAGTAGCAGCTGCCTTTGGCAAGCATTCGGCTCCACTATAGGCTGTCTCTGTTAGAGCTTTCAAGAAATTTTCAATAATTTTAATGTCAGGATAGGAGAGGTTATTTTATAACAGAAAAGAAGCACAGGGTGATTGTTCATCCTCTATGTTTTTCAGTAGTAAAATTGTGGTCTGCTGTGGAATATCTCTTGTGAAAATCCACCTGTTCCTCTCTAATATTCTCATTGGAGATAGCCATTTTACTTAGATGGAAAAGTAGACTGTTAGGTCAATGGCGTCATTCTCTCATTTGTGTCTTTTTGGTGTTAATAATGTATGTGGTTTTTAAAAAAATTTTTGATTATAATGTATGAGATTACATAGTATCTGTAGATAGATAGTATGTATGTATATCTGTAATTATATGTGTGTATATGTAGGCACATGCATAATTATTACAAGTGCATACCTTACTAAAACGTTCAGCTCATTGTTAAATAATACATTTCTAGTTTTCCAACGTCTTCCCCCTGCCTAGTGAGCCCTCCACCGCACCCACCCGTTGTTACTTGATGGTCTAGAGATTCAGTGTAGTGTTTGGGGGCGGCATATGAAATTCAGAAAGTTCCCATTACCTACTTGAGCTTTAGGAAAAAGGCAGAGAACCAGGAAGATGATAAGCATCCTTCTGTAGGATTTTCAAGTAAGGGACTTTTTCTTCTCTTTGTAACCAGTGGAAGAAGTATCTGTTTGGATGAGATCAAAATGCCATTGCTCCGTGTTAACCCTTAATAGTGAAGTTGATGAAACTCTTTTAAGGAGGACATGGGGAAGATATTTTGGGTAAATGAGGGTCCTCGTGTAAGCAGGCCACTCGGCTAAGCCTTGGAACCAAGGTGTCTGTACTTGAGGTCAGCTCCCCTAAGCTATTCCTGTTTTGTTCATAGCTTCTCCTTTCTGTCTTCTGAACTGCCAGCTTCTCTGACAGCACCAGGTTTGAGGTTCTGTCTTGTGGTCTTAAAAAGAAACAAAAACCCTGGCTCCCAAGATAACCACTCCCTTGAACCAGGGCTGCTAGTAATGTATGTGGTTTGTGTGTAAGAAGCGGACTATGCTTAATAAATGCTTTAAATAAATGCATGTTAAATGGCACTATTGAAGCCTTGGGGGAGACTGCCTTCCAGTCTTACTACAGCTTGATGTTGCCAATTTCTCCTAAGACCAATGCAGTTGTAATAAAGGATGTTGCATGGCTATTCTCCACAAAGTACATCTGCATCAACTGGTGCCCTTCTGTGAATTGTCCTCAAGTGAAGATGCAAACCTTTGCAAGGTGAGATTTCCTAGAAGCTTGGAAGCTACACTGATTTCATTACTTAAATGTGACCAGCTAGAATTCTATTGTAAGGCTAATTCTACCTACAGCTCCAATATCTCATTTACTGTTAATGAAAGGGAGCAAAAGTTTTTAATTTTTAAAGTGCCCTGTATTTAGATGCATTTAGAATCAGTCCCTGGGTTGGAATCTCTGCTCTCCTCCTTTTCTCTTGGTGCAGGTGAGCATGAATGGTACTTCTCTCTCTCTCAGCCCTAGTTTCTTCATCTGTGTAATAAGATGGGGTGGGATTGGAAAACTACAAAGTAACATAAAGATCTTTTGCCTCCCAAATTAATGGAAAAACCACACTGAAAATTGCTATATTGCTAGAAAATACCTTTTTTATTTATTAGCAATTTAGGGTATTGACCTTAAATTCAGTAGTAAGAAGATGACAGTAAAGAGCCAGAGCACAGATGTGTAGTTATGCTCTACATCATTGTGGTGTGATGTCTTGACAGTTTTCTATTGTCTGCCATTTTGAGGGACCAGTGCCTACATGGATTATTAAGATAATCACCAAACAGAATACAATCTAATGGGTTTCATTTCTTTCTGTCACCCATCCTTTGATGGAGGAGTAGAGAAATGACAGGAAGGAGAATGGAGAAAAGCCTTGCTTCCTTTCAGGTGTAGTGGGCAGCACCTGAATATTGTAACTGACTGCTTTGGTGGTGCTGGTCAGAGGTGCCATTGGCTTCCAGAAGTACCAAAGACAAAAACCTGCCCTGTTTTTCTTCAACCCTTATACTTATCTTCATTCATCATGAGTTTTAGAAATATTTTTACTGACCAGATTTCTGTGAAATATGACTTGTTAGGTAAATATAGAAAGTCATAGCATGTTAACTGGATAAATTTTCTGTAGTCTGCCCTATAGCAAGTCAACCTGACTAACACAGCACTGCGATTGACATCAAAAAAATCCTGAGACCTGATCCCAGCTTCTGTGTATATACCAAAGAGACAGCTCATCCTGAGGGCTCTGATAATCATACCTGCATTCCCTGCCTTCTGAGCTGAAGGTGAACAAAGCTCTTGATAAACCTTTGGAAGCCATGATGGTTAACATTTAGGTGGTACTTGAAGGGTTACCCATGCTGTACGTTATCTCCTTTGATCATCTCAGAATTGTAAGAATGTTGGCTTTTTTTTTTTTAATGAATGCCTGGTTTCAGAATGATGTCTAAATAGTGTCGCCTTAACCTCTCAAAGAGAATATAAAATCAGTGACAGTGTACTTTTTGTCAAAGTTTGATTATAAATGAATTCAGACTATTACTGGGAGTGACTTGTCACAATCTAGTTTAATCAATTATTGTGTGATGATGATTGCCATGCCCTAGTTTTCTTTTTCTATTTTAGTTTAACCAAACAAAATACTAAGACTGTGTCTTTAACTGTGTACATTGTTCCAGGATTGCCATGTTGTTTTGTTTTTGAGTGATTTTCTTTGTGACTGCATTTGGAGTTTTCCTGGCAGTGATACTGGAGTAGTTTGTCATTTCCTTTACAGATGAGGAAACTGAGGCTCAGAAAGAAAAGGATTTGCCTTTGGTCATAGATCCAAAGTATTGGAGCTATTGAAGAACCCAGGTCTCTCATTGGAAGCTTTTTCTACTACCTCAAATTGCCTTGAGCATTTAGAATATGAACCAGTCTATTAATGCCATAAGAGTAACTGATCAATATTTGCATAGATATATGACAATATTTGATAAGATTGGTCTTAGGACAAGATTGAAGGAACTTTGAACACTCAGGGAAGATCTGGTATCTTGTTCTGTATAGGTCCCATGTTCTTTTGTGTTAGTCTATTTTTTAAGGTGTTATTTTCTTCAGCAATTTTTTGCGTCTCCTTTAGCAAGCAGTGGACTCATTTTTCATGGTTTTCTTGCATCTCTCTCATTTTTCTTCCCAATTTTTGCTCTGCTTCTCTTACTTGATTTTCAAAATCCCTTTTGAGCTCTTCCATGGTCTGAGATCAGTTCATATATTTTTTTGGAGACTTTGGATGGAGGAGCTTTGACTTTGTTGTCTTCTGTTTGTATACTTTGGTCTTCCTTGTTACCAAAGTAAGATTCTATAGTCTGAGTCTTTTTCCAGTTTTTGCTCATTGACTTTTGAGCCCTTTGTTAAGGTAGATCTCTGCTTCCAGTGCGAGTGGCAGAGTGTACTGTCGGCCACTTGATTCCCCCTACCATCTGTGAGCCTAGAGCTCCAGAAACAGTCTCTTACTGCTGCCGCTGCCCCTGCTGCAGGCTTCTCCTCCAAGGGCTTCTCCATCCCCTCCACAGCCCTGGGGCTGGGGCTGGACCACTCTGCTCTCACATAGGTCCTACAGGTTTTTTTCCACTGACCTTCCACTTTGTCCTAGGCATTTTGGGGTTGTGAGGTCTGGAAATCACTACAGTTGTGAGAGATTCAGCCCTCCTGAAGCCTGCTCAGGTCGGGTCTGTGTCAGTGTGGCCCACACTGGACTATGCTCTGCTCCCAGTGTGGTGCAATAGATGCTTCCCAGCAACCTTCCAGGCTGTCTTGGACTGGAGATTTGCTTCACTCTGTTTATTCTGTAGGGTCTGCAGCTCCAGAATTTGTTTAGAGCCATTTTTTACAGGTATTTGGCTGGGTTTGAGGGGAGAGCTATAGAAAGTCTGTGCTGTTACTCTGCCATCTTGGCTTGCCCCCTCCCCCCCCCCCCCCCCCGCATGTTTTTGATCACTGTTTACTGGGCTTCCTTTTTCCCCCAGCTAGAATTATGCAGAAAACAACCTTGTTGTGGCATCTAGACCGTTGTGACCCCCAGCTCAAGGTTCTGCTTGTTGGTGCTGGGGCTCCTGTGTCAGTGTCAAAAGTTCATGGTTCACCTTGTTCTCTCTGGCTCCAGGCATTAAAAGCCTTGAATTGCCAGCTCCCTCTAATTACTTTAGCTGGCCCCTTATTTCTGTCTGCCCTGCTCCAAAACATCTTCCTTGGACCAGAAGCTTCTCTGCTCCACACAGCTGAGTTTTTTGGATGCCCATTCAAAGTTTTTCTTCTTATTTGCTATGTGGCAAAAACAGATGGGAAAAAAGCCCCCACCTCTGGTAAATGTCTCAAATACTGTGCCGGGTGGTTTCTTTCCAGCCAGGAAATAGTTTCCCAGGCAGCCAGCTGGCTTTGTGCTCCCTGCTGCACTCTGTCTTCTTCCTTATCAATGCCCAGTTTGTGTTGAATAATTTGAGATGGGTGGCACCTTTCTACACCAAGCATACCATACATAACCTGACCAAAGACTTTGTCACTGGAACCCAACTTAAGGAAAGGAAGGTATTGTACTATCTGTGGGACCATCTTAGCCCCTTTGATATTCATGAGCCGCTCTCTGCACCTCTCCTGGACTGGGGGCAGCTAGGCCCCAAACAAGGATCTGGTTGTAGTTGGTATAAAAAGTCAGAACTCAGGGTAGTTCCCAAGAGCTCGCTCTCTATCTTAAACTTCTTTTAAAAAAACTTAGCCTTTTCTTTGCCACTCAAGGCTTATTGTGATGTAAATAGGTGGTCAATCTGAAGAACCAGGAAATCCAGGCACTTACTAGGAGGTTTGAGTTTCAAAAACTGCTGAAGAGAGAATCTCCCACATTTTCACCACTCATTAATTTGTCCTTTCACTTTTTCCAGTGAAAACCTCTTTTTCAAATCCATTTCCCTGCACATAACTAGTCTCTCTTTTGGTTTGGATCTCGCTACCTTAGACAAGTTCTTGGTGTGCACTCTGTCACTGCTGTGCTTCTGTTAGTGTGGACCTGTCTGAGATACAGCAACAGACTTTAGATGATACTTTTCTATCATTGCAGGGGCCTCATTCTAGAAGCATTTCATAGGATCCTAGCTATCGAACTGGAAGATACCTTAGAAGTCATCCTGTTCAGCCCTCTCATTTTACAGAAGAAGAAATTGTCCCATAGCCCTCCTGGTCCCCCTAAGTGGCCGAGCTGAGCTGAGATTTTAACCCAGGGCCCTTGACTGACTAATTTCTGATCATAGTGTCCTATTTCAGAAATGAGCGATTCTCAAAATGACAGTACATGTTGTGATAAACTTTGCTAATGAATAACCTCGCTCTGTTTAGCTAAAAACAGGTTTTAAAAAATCCTTATTTGGCTTGTTGGTAGTTCAGTTTCATTTTGTATATATTCACCAAGTACTTTTTAACCTTTTGAGCATTTTATAAATAATACATTGGATTCCATTTGTCTATCAAGAGATGATGGGACTGCTTGATGTAATGGCCAAGAGCTGAACCCAATAAAGCAAGCATTAAAACCTTGCTGTGCTGTCCTGAGCCTTTGATAAATGAGGACAATATATAAATATACATATAGTACTTGTGAAATGGGTCTGTCTGAAAAAGCATTGTGGTGGGGCTTTCGGTACTCTTTTGACTACCTGGAGCAATTGCATTGCCAATGTGGTTGCTTCCACACTGATAGTGTAGTACATTTTAATAGCTGCTGGCTTTTAGCATAGGGCCTTGCCCTTCATAAAAGTCCTACTTAGTTGCTGCATCATGGTGTGCAGGTGACTCTGTGGTCTCATGCTCCATGCCAATGGAGTGTAAACTCCAGCATATTCTACAATATTGGAAATATTGACCCCATTGACTAATTATTTGCTGTTTGAAGATTCACAGTTAGGTAGAGAGAGGTACATCACTTACTTGGCCATTAGAAAACAACTCTTTAGTCATAGCTACTCTTGAATCAAAGAAACACAAAATGCCCACCCTTACTCAATTCTGCAAGCATTTAGTAAGTGTTCATCATGTGCCAGGCACTGTGCTTAGTCCTGAGAATACAAATTCTAGCTAGACCCTGCGTTCAAAGAGCTTATGTTGAGGGAAGTCTGTACATAAAAGGGTAGAGGGATGTACTGAACTGAGGGAATGGGGGACAGAGACAGAGATTGAGACCAAGAGAGAGGGAGTATCTGGAGAATTGTTTCTATTACGCATATGAGAAGTCCTGGGACAGCTCGGTGGTACTGAGGATGGAGCTCCAGGCCTGGAGGCAGGAAGACTGGAGTTCATATTCGACCTCAGACACTTATTAACTATGTGACTCTGGGCAAATCATTTAACCCTGTTTGCTTCAGTTTCCTCATCTGTAAAAGGAGCTGGAGAAGGAAATGATAAACCACTCCAGCATCTCTACTGAGAAAACCCAAATGGGTCATGAAGAACATGACTGAAATGACTGAACAACATGACGTCCTGGGGTGGAATAGAGTGAACTTCGGAGGGGGAGGAGGCTTCTGTGTCCTGGCAGAGTGGAGACCATGGAGCAATGAAGACATGGCTGTCCTGGGCATATTCCTTAAAATGGAAAACACTGCTGTGGCCTTCTGTTTCTGTAGTGATGGTAGCCATATGGCAGGAAGAGGGGCACATGGGCCTAAGGATCCCAGTTTTTAGGTTGGCTTTAAATAATAACTTTATTTTTTATTTTTGTTATTCTCAGTGTGAGATCCTTATAGACCAATGATGTCATATACTACTAGGGAAAAAGGTTCTTATCAATATTGCCATTCTCATTATAAATGAAACCAGAAGAGACTTCGTGGAAGGATGGTGCTCAGGTTCTCCTAAGGGTGCTGAAGAAACATTAGACCATGGGACGTTTTGTCATCTCATTTCATAATGTTTAGACAAGTATAAAAAGAAAGACTATGCTGAAGATAATTGTAGTTTACACCTCAACATCTGTTGTAGGGGATAAAGAGAGAGGAATTCTTCAAAGAACTTTCTCCAGTCCTCCAAATCAAGTCAACGTATACGTTAATATTTGGTGACTTCAGTGCAAAGGTGGATGTTTTTTGAGGCAGTTGACAGGGGGTGTGCCAGGAGGGGAATTCCAACTCTACTACTTAACTACCTCTGCTTGGACCCTCTTTTTTTTTTCCTTCTGATCTCTGCTGTCTGATTTGGTGTCCCCATTAGCTTCCATGGATTCAATGTTTGTCTCTCTGAAGTTGACTCCCGGATTTATTTAACAGCCCTAACCTCTCTCCTGACCTCCAGCCTCACTTCTCCTATGCCTATTAGACATTCTGGACTTGATATCCCATAGATATCTTAAATTCTACATGTTCACAACTGAACTCTTTCCCTTGCTGTCCAGGGTATCAGCATTTTCCCAGGTTCACAATGTGGGGGAGGGGGCCTGATTCCTCACTCTCACTCCATCACCGGATATTCAATTCGTTGCCAGATCTTGGCACTTCTGCCTTCATAATGTCCCTCATTTGTCCTCTCTTCCACGTGCACACATCCCCATCCCAACTTCACCTCTTCATCTTCTTTCCCTTGGACTATTGCAACAGCCTCCCACTGGATCTCTGCCTTTTTAGCGTCTCCGCATGGATGCCAACGTGATTTTCTGCCATCTCAACCTCCAGCTCTACTGGGCACAGCTGCCCAAGTGATTGTAACAGCCTGAGCCTCCTTGCCTTGGCTCCCAGGAGGGCATAATGGGTTATAATCCCATCTGAACCGTGTCTGTGCCTTTGCTCTGCCTTCCTCACATACCTTATTCCACTTTGGACTCTTCAGTTCTCGGCTGCTGAAAGATGGCCTGTAGGAAGCATTTTTGTAGTTCCTTCTCTCTGAGATTACTTCCTCTCCATCTTGTATCTGCTTATTTATTTACATTTTGTCTCCCATATTAAATGTTATGTTATTTTGGCCTTTCTTTGTATCCCCAGTGCCTGGCACATGGTAAGCCCTTAATAGGTGTCAGGAGAAAGACAGTAATAGCACCTGCCTCCCAGAGTTGTTGTTAGGATCAAATGTGATAATATTTATAAAGTGCTTGGCACAGTGCCTGGCACATAGTAGGCAGTTAAGAAATACTTGTTCCCTTCCTACCTTTGATACCTGTGTAACCCTGCACAAGTTATTTAACCTCTCTAGGCCTCAGTTTCTTTCTCTGTAAACATTGGACTAGATGATGTCAAGGTCCCTTTCAGCTCTGATTCCAGTGTCCTATGATGACAAAGACTCAGAGGAAATATGGTTCAGAACCATTCAAGGAGAGAGGTCAAAGGCCCATAGACGTACCCTTACTTCATGCCTCTGTCAGGAATGCTTTCAGCTGAATTGAAAGTTACATAAGATTTCGGATTCGTACAATGCAGTTCAAGTGTTTCTCAACCATGGGAGCTTACACTTTACTGAGAAACAAGGATCGAGAAAGATCATTACACATTTTTTTCAAAATAATGGGCAGAACAGGTTGCATTAACAACCCTAGGTAAGGACCAGGAAAGATTTGGGCAAACCCAAAGGGCAGCCGAGCTGAGCCCCCAACCAGGCTGATCAACAGTTGTTGCCATGACAGTAGCAAACCTAGTGCTTGGTCACTGTTCTAACTAGGGAAGGAACCTCCTATTCTAGAGCTGTTGGTGATAATCTTATTTGTGTAAATGGGCAGATTGTGAGCTCCTTGAAGGCAGGGACTCTCTTTTCATTATGATCTTTGTGTGCATTGGACCTTACACATAGTAGGTACTTAATAAATGCTAATTGAAGTGTGATGCTACCTGTAGGTGCAACAAAGATAGTGAATTAAGTCCCAAAGTTGTCCAGGATTTATTTTTAATGTAGATTTTCTCCAGAAGCAGCATCCAAAACTGGCTGTACTTGTAGAGACTTGATTTGTTGTACTGAGGATCTCATTACCCTTGAGCTGTAGCAGTTTGTTGCAAGACATGGAGGATTCTGTGGGTTTAGTGAGTCAGTCTAGAGCTATCTTCACCACAAGGAACCCAGGATACTCACAAGCCTTTGTGCTTAAAATAGTAAATGCTAGTTAGATTTTTTAAAGTGAGATAAAGTAAATTTTGTCAAATGATATGCCCAAGGGCACATTCTGTTTGTAGGGTCTTCATCTTTAATCTTTTTGGAATATAAATTATAATGTTCTTTATAAATTTTCTATAGTTTTTCAACCTTTCTGTGTGGCATTTTCCTCATGTGACATACTATATGTTTAGGCATAACTGGAATTAATTACATTGCTTATTTAGTAGAAACAGGCTCAGCTGGGGTGATAGAGGTTACAGCAAAAATTTGGGCATTTTTCCAGGAAAATGTACTGATCTTTAGCCTATAAGAAGATAGTATCTAATTTGCTATACGTGGGAACTTTTTCATTGGAGATTTTCCCAGATAATTTTTTTATATATAAAAGTAGAATGCCTTTCCAGTTTTGGCTCTACACATGCTTTTCCGGTTTGCATATGACCATATTTCATGTAGGATAACCCAAATCAGAAGGAATCAAGTGATGTGTGTGCAACCCCTAACTCCATCATGGCACCAGGGACTGGGTTTATTTAAATTAGAGGTAAGGAACCTGTGGCCCTCTCTGTCCTCAGGTGTGACCCTTTGACTTGAGTCCAGGTTTTATGAAATAGATGATTTGTGGCCATGGGTTCCCCACCGCACCCCCCCACCCCCATCTAAATACTTATAGCTCCACTTAACAGCTGGTAACACAACAGGGCACTGAAATTGCCTCTCACTGAAATTGAAGGTTTTATATCTACCACAGCATATTCTTCTCCCCATCATTGCAGAGTTCCTCTCTTACCTAGATGCCAAGCAAAAGTCAAGGATATCCTGCTTTGTTTTTTCATCTTTTCTATTTTATCTTTGGCCTACCATGTGCCCAGTGTGATCTTTGGAAAACAAACTCCTGTATCTTGCTAACAGTGACCTCACTGGGTACCATTGAGATCATGCCCTCTGACCTGTGCCCTTCTCTCTCTACACTTGGTGGTCTCATTAGCTGCCTCGAGTTCAGTTACAATCTCTGTAGTGATGATTGTATACATCCATCTCTAATCTCTCTCCTTAGTGCTAGTCCGGAATCACTAGCTGCCTACCAGACTTTTCCATCTGACTTCCTGTGTGGCATTTCAAATTCATCATGTCCAAAATAGAATTGATGATCTTTCTCCCACCCTCTTCCTACTTCCCTATTATAGTACTAATCACCTAGGTTTGCAATCTCACTATTGTCCTTGACTTCTCACCCTAGTTCACCCCACTGCTCCAAGCTTCTGTCTGCATGTCACTTTCATACATCCCCTTCTCTCCAAGGGCGTAGCTCCCACCCTAGTTCAAACCTTCTTTCCTCAAGTCTTTCCCCTCTCCAGGCCTTCCTCTATGCAGGTGCCAAAATTTTCATAAAGCACAGATCTGATTGTGTCTACTTAAGAAACTCCAGTGGCTCCCTGTTGCCTCTCAGCTGAGCTATAAACACCCTTTGCGCATTCAAAGCTCTTTGGAATGTTGCCCCTTCCTACCTTTCCAGTCTTGTTTTTCCGCTTTATTCCCCTTCATAAACTCTATGCTCCAGCCATTTCCCATCTGGGTACTTTTGTGCAAGCAGCACATGTCTGGAATGGTCCCCTTCTTCTTGAAATTCCTGGTTTCCTTCAAGACTTAGCTCAAGTGACACTTGTTATATAAAGTCTTTCCTGGTCCATGAGGCTTCTGCTAGTATTCTCCCTCTCCCATAACCATGGTATTCATTTTGAATATACTATATATTTACCTTTCTCCATTTTGGTTAGTTAACATTTGTCTGTATCCTTAGCATCAACCAGAGTCCCTAGCATGTAGTAGGCACTTAATAAATGATTACCCTTGACAGGTACCCAGTAGTTTGCCATTCCTTTGGCCTTCAAAGAAATGTTCTCCTCTCCCCTTGTAAGGAGGGAATTCTTTCTCATAAGTTTTCCTGTTTCTTGAGATAAAGTGATTATAAAAAATACTATTAGGACTAAACTGTTCCAGAGATTAGGCACAACTACAGAAGTGAAGTTCAAAAACTACTGAGAGCCTTGGGTCTGGGCCAGCTCTTTCATTTTCCACCTCCCCTACCCTTTTTATTCCCTATTCCTGGCTCCTGCCACTTGTGCGGCAATACGCAAGTAATTAATTTTGGTCTTGGTTCCAGGAATCAGTATTACTATTGTTGTTTTCTTTAATGAATACTATTAAAATCATCTGGTCAGTGGGTCATAGATTTAGAACTGCAAGGGACTTCATGTAGTTCTTCCTTCTCATTTCATGGAAGAGGAGACTGAACCCCAAGAGAAATCTAGTGACTTGCCCAAGGTCATACATGTGGTTGAATGATCAGCTGCCTCTCCACATGCTACAAATAAGGAAGTTTCAGGGACTTGTCTTCAACAATGGGAGAACCAAGACTAGAAGCCAGGTCACTTGCCACAAACAGGGCTCTTCCTTCTCTTTTCTGAGTGAGAGTTGTGCTTATGCCCTCTACCTATCTGAACCATTTCTGCCAATAGCGCTCATCTCTAGAGGGCTTGAAGGGTTAGGAAATGATTTCTAGATATTAGCTCATTTGTTCCCCAAAGCGGTTCTGTGAAGTGTTGTTATAGCTGCAGAAACAGAGGCTCTGAGGGGCTAAGTGACTACACCAAGGGTGGGGAATCTGCAGCCTCAAGACCACATGTGGCCCCTACTTTGACTGAATCCAAAGTTCCCACAACAAATTCCTTTCATAAAAGGATTTATTCTGTCAAACTTGGATTCTCAAAAGGCCTCACCCAAGGACCTAGAAGGCCACACATGGCCACAGGTTTCCCACCCCTCAACTAGACATTCCTGACTCCAAGCTTAGTCATTGCTCTTTCTATTCTGTTATGCCAATTCTCAAGAAAAAGAACACTGGATTTGGAGTTTGAAGAGTTGGGTTCCAATCGACCTCTGTGACTGTGGGCAGTTCCTATAGCATTCTAGGGCTCTTTTTTTTCTAATGAGTAATGGGGTGGGAGAAACAGATCAGATGATTGTTAAGATTCTTTCCCACTCTAAAACCCATGATTGCATTCTCTCCATCTTGAAGTTGAAAAAACATAGCAAGAAATAGCTTGTCAACCTATTGAGTACAAATCCAAGAGTTGGGCAATAAGGAAAAAGGTCTCAGAGCAAACAAAATCGAAATCACATAGTTCTTTAAGAAGAAAGGGAAGGAAGCATTTTTATAGTGTCTACTGTGTGTCAGCCACTGTGCCTTAGGCTGATGTATTTGGAGGCCCTCAAGCTTTCACTGAGATCTGATCAAATCTTAATTGAGACACAGTCCTAACCGGTTTTAGTTATTTGGTTTTCTTTCCCAGAAAAGATTTGAAGCAGTGAATTAGAATCCATCATCTTTCAGAGGCACCATTTATAACAGTAAGAAGGGACAACTGAAAATCTCAAAACAAAAGACGAGACAAACTCAAAGCATAGTGATCTGGGACTGTTAATTATAAAATCTAAGAACGCCTCAAAGCTCAGTAACAGCCTAAGGCGCTGTTTGAGAATAATTGATGTTTTAATTTAATGTAATAGTTTAATTTAATGACCATGTGTCACTGAGAAAAGGTTAAATTGTGTTGTTATACCCTGCCTTTAATAAGGCAGGGATTTGTGTAATGCATTTTAGATGGATTCAATTAAAATTAGTTAAAATAGAAAAGGTTTGGGTACTTTAAAGATCTAAATTGTCATCTTCTAAGAAGTGTGTGTTTTTGTGGAACATTGTCTTCCCTGATAGTTCTTGCTGTTCAGGCCTATGTTACTTGAGTTTGGCCAACAGATGAGTTCAAAGGTATTGAATCTTAATCTGTTTGATCTTTTTGGAACCTGTCAAATGCTTTGACTTCCTCCTGGTGTAGTCCTAGCTAGCTTCAGGAACAATTATGTAAGTCATCATTTCAAGATGGTAATCAAAAACAACTGCTAATTTATGAAGAGTGTCCACCTATCCCATTAAGTTGGCATTCTCTTAGCTCTTTGGTTCTCTTGGCATATACAAATTCCTATGGTCGCTTTTGCAAATTATGTCTTCCCCCCACACTTTTGACTAGAAGATAATGTTCTTTTGATGGATCAAAGGGGAGAACTTAATTATGTTCTCTTTAACAAAATGCAGTTTAAAAAAATTTGTGGTTTATAATATGAAGATGATTATGACATGGAACTGGTGTTAAAAATGTCCAAGTGGATATCTCACGGAATTTACTTTGCATCTTGGAGGCCACCTGAAATGTAGACAGATGATCCCCTATTTTAGGAAAGGTAACACTGACTTTGGAGGTTGGGATAAGGCAGCATCCATCTTGAAGAGGAAAGCTCTCGCAGGGTGACTGAGAGCTTACAGAAGAGGCTTGAAGAATGCTCTGTCCAGGCTTGAAAGAGGTCATTGAGCATATCTTGTCAGCGAACTTTCGGGGCCACACATGGTGGGAGGAGCCAGACCGTAGGGGAGAGTTTTTGTGGCTATTTGCTGCCCTCTTCCTCTAGGACCCAAACTCAAGCCTGGCCTGGGGCAAGTAAGGGCTCCAGCTGGAGCCCTCTTATGCTCAAACTAAGTGATACTATTTAGCGCTTCACCTTAATAGTCTAGTAAAATATGAATTTCTAGAGTAAAAGTTTCATGAGGATGAGGATCCTGTCTGATTCACATTCAGATCTTCACCTAGTGTTGTGTTCTGCCTATTAATAGATTCTCAATATTTATTTAATTGGATTCATAGAAAGGGCAAGAAAAAAACACACTAGTGTATTTTCAAGTAAGATTGCCCCTGATATTCTAGGTGTCAGGTTTGAGTATGAGGTTAAGTATTGGCAGCGAATAGAGCAGAGCCATACAAGTTTGAGGCAGGTCCTTTCTCAAACTGACTCCCCAGCCTCCAGACTGAGCACCAGCTGCCATAGAACTCCTGAGGTCCTGGGATTGATTCCTTAGGGAGTGAGGCCATCTGTTTACCTTAGATATGTATAGTTTATTAAAGATGAGCCTCTCAGTCAGGAAACTTTGGATTGCAGTCAGACCTCTGACACCCCCTGGCTGGGTACCCTGGGCAGATCCTCTCAGGGCCCTAAGCGCCCACTTCTCCAGGACTCATAGGTTGGAGAAGAGCTGCCCCATCCACATTGGTAGAGGGAGTTTCACTAGGAGCTCCCTATGCTGACAAGTTCACAGGCATGCACACCCTGCACAAGTATGGCACAAGGAGTTGAGAAGCAGTGACCACATTAAGGTGTCATAGCTTCCTCCATGTAGATGTAGCCCCTTCAGTGCTAGCTAGGAACTGGCAGTCTCTGGGGCAGTGACTGGCCTACATTAGCCCTGAAAGATCACTACCGATAAATGAGTGATGTTCTTCTACCCTCTCAAAATCGTCAAAATACACCAACTTCTTCTTTGTGCTGGAGTTAAGAAATCTCATGCTCTCTTTTTTGGTGAGCTGAGGTCGGGGTCCTTTCTCCTGTTGCCCATGCCCTTCTGAACCTTCCTTATCTGTCAGCATCTTCTACCCTTCTGCCTTCTCTTCTTACTGTTGCTTCCTGTGGGAGTGAGACACATTTGAATGTTGGGTTTATTCCCCTTGTTCTTACCAAAATGTTACTGCTGATATTCTTATGGAGGAGAAAGCCATGTTCATGGGCAGGTAGCTCAGACTCCCAACTTTCCTGCTTCCTCATTGTGTGGCATTGGACAAGTCACTTCCCGTTCTCAGGGCCTCCTTCATCTGTGAAACTCGAGAGGATTGGATTAACCAATCTCAGAGGCTCCATGGGACTTAACCAATCTCAGAGGCTCCATAGGGCTCTGAATCCTGTGCCTTGGAAGCTTCGTGTTCCATTGGCAGAGTTCTTTTGCTTTTTGAGAACTGCCTTGAGGTTGTGCTCACTTCTTAGAGTGCAAACTCTTGTTTTGGTCTCATATGTGTGTAGGAAATAGTTAAAGATCTATGATAAGACATATGTACCATTCTAGAACTGAAGCTGATAATCTCTTTAGGGAAACCACATATTTACTGCATAGAAAAGTTGCTTCATTTTTGAAATTTGTCCTACATCATTATGATTTCTTCAGTGTTTATGCTCCTTAACAGATAAATTTCTACACCTTAATAAACAGTACTTAACCTAGAGTTCATGAAATTTTTAAAAAAATACATTTTGGTAACTGTATTTTATTGTAAATGATTTCCGTTGTAATTCTATGTATTTTATTTTATGCTTTTAAAAGCATTATTCAGAGTGGAGGTCCATAGATTTCTCCAGATTGCCACAATGTTCCATAATATGAACTCAGACCTTAGTAGATGGTTTTATGAATTGCTGAAGCTAAAAAAATAGTGTCAACTGTAAGCCAACCTTGTGGTGATAAAGTTCTCATTGGATATAAGTCATACATTACATCAACAGCTATTAAAAATGAAAGAATGGAAAGGTGATTATATCTTATTACAGTGAATGGGAGTCAGGAGAAGTAGATTCAAGTCCTGGTTCTTACCCTTACTACTTAATGTGTCCATAGATAAGCTATTTATAACTTTGAACCTCAGTTTCCTAGGCTATAAGATAAGGATGATAATTGCTAATTACCTGACTAGATTAAAAAAATGTAAAGCAGTTTCTAAACTTTAGAGCTCTGTAAATATCTTACTGTTACATAGGCCTGGTGATGACCTATAGTTTTGTGGTGCTAGGACCAGCCAAGGTAATTTGGGAGAGGCTTATCACTGGCTTGGTTTCAGGGTGATGAGTTTTTCAGCCATTGCAATTCTCTAAAGCCTCTCTACTGAGGCACAGAATGAGAGGATGAGAGGTGATTTGCTGCGGTAATAGGAATCCATACATAATTGTTAAGGGGTAAATGGCTGTTTTCAAGAAGCTCTCCAGTGGATCGCCCCTAGCAATCTGTGCTTGGCTCTTTGTTGTTTAATGTTTTCATCAGTGGTTAAACAAAGGCTTATTAGTTGGCATACTTGCATCCCTAGATGACACAAAGCTGGGAGAGAGAGCTAACACAGTGCATGACCATCAGGCTTGATGCTAGAATGTTGTATCACATATAATAACATGTTGCAAATTCCATTTTGGATTTTGGATTAGAGTCTATGTAGGTGCCTTAATAGATATAGGAGTTTTCTCTGCTTACATCTTTTTGCTTTTGTTTTGTCCACAGGTCCCCAACAAAGATTGGGTTTCCAACCTTGAAGGTAAGTTACACTTTCTGAAATATGCATGTGCTTCTCCAGAAGTTGTGCAGTGTTGTCCAGGTTTCCTTCTTTCCTTTCTGCTTTCTCTAGATCATCCTTTACTCCCTAATGGCCTTAATATGCCCTCCAGTCCTTAGTATGGCACAATTTGCCTCATAGCATTGTGAGGCAAGCACATTGATGCATTACCCAACTGTTGGCTAGTATAATATTATGTTACTTTTTCATTAATCTAATGGTGCAGTCTTGTGCTTTCGTTACTGTAAGGAACTCTTGGTGTAGAAACTTCTTTCCCCTAATGCAGGTCAGCAACTCAAGAGTAGCCCTTGAAACATTGCAAAGTTAAGTCACTTACCTATGGTCACACATTTGGTATAATTCAGGTCTTCTTTATTCCAAAGCCAACCCTCTAGCCAATAAACAAAGCTGCCTTTCCTCAAAAAATATTATTTACTCCTGGATGTATAAATAGGCACTATAGAAATGTCTGAGCCTAAATATTCCATGCTAATACAGAATAGGGATGAAGTTAAGTGTTACAGGAGGAAATAGAAAGTAAAACTATACTAATGTAGGACCTCAGTTTATCCCTCTTAGACCTAGACGTATCTAACCACAAAATCCAAAGGAAAGAAGTTAAAGAGATGAATAGAATTTTAGAAAAGTTAGATGTGTTAGGCCACTGGAGAATACTGAATGGGAACAGAAAGGAATACATCTTTTTGTTTTTAGCTGTGCATGACACCTTCAAAAAAATTGACCATGTATTAGGGCATAAAAATTTCACAAACAAATGCAGAAATATTAAATGCTGACTATAGTGCAATAAAAATTACATTCTATAAAAGACTTTTGAAGCATAGATTATAGATTAATTTTGAAATTATGTGACCTAACTTGACAGACTGACTGAATCAAAGAACAAATCATAGAAACAATCAACTTCATTAAAGATAATGACAACATACCAAAATTTGTGAGATGCATCCAAAGCTTTTATATGGAAAATTTATGTCTGTAAATTCTTATGTCTTACATATGAAAAAAGAGCAGATCAGTGAAGTGGGCAGGCAACTACAAAAACTAGAAAAAGAACAAATTTAATATCCCCAACTAACCAATAAAATAGAAATCCTGAAATCAAAGGAAAGATTAATAAAATTGGAAGTTTAAAAAAATTGAGATAATAAGTAAAACTAGGAGCTAGTTTTATAAAAAAACAATAAAATAGGCAAACCATTGGTTTATTTTATATATCTATTTTTATTAATTAATAAGTTGATTTAAAAAAAATAACCCCAGTTTACCAGTATCTAGAATGAAAAGGGTGAATGTGCAAGCAATGAAGATAAAAGTAAATTATTTACTAGGAGCAATTTTTCCCAACTAGTAGATGTTATTGGGACAAGAACTCATCAGTTGCCAAAAATTTCTATCACTTATCAGAATAGTTAACATGACAGAAAAGGAAAATGGTAAATGCCAGAGGGAGTATGAGAAAATAGGTGCACTGTTAGTAGATCTGTGAAG
>CM053775.1:6530443-6553760 GCA_028658325.1 Potorous gilbertii
TACTAAGCAAGTTATGGTATGTGAATGTGATGGAATACTATTGTACTATAAGAAATGATGAAGGAAATAGTTTCAGAAAAACCTGGAGACTCTTTTATATAAGAACTGATGCAAAGTGAAGTGAGCAGAACAAGGAGAATAATTTACACAGTAACAGCAACATTGTAACAATAATCAGCTGTGAAAAATCTTATTGACTCTGATCAACACAGTGACCAACCACAGTCCAAAGGACTTGAGATGAAGCATGCTGTCCACCTCCAGTTAGGGAACTGATGGACTCATCATAGATGGAAGCATTCTTTTTTCTTTTTCTTGTTTTTTTCCCCTACAATATGACTAATAAGGAAATTTATTTTGCATGACTTCATATTTGTAATGAGTTTTATATTTCTTGCTTTCTCAATGGGTTAAGGATGGGAAGTGAGGGGGCAATTTGAAACTGGAAATAAAATTGAACTAACAACAAAAAAAGTACTCCATTTAGTATAATAAGCTAATACCTGGCTCCGACGGGATGGATCCTTATTTTTCAGATTGGAATAAAATGAGACACTCATAGTCTGTGTACCAGTTGACAAACAAGAAGTTTACTTAGCCATAGCAAGGGAAGGACATTAAGAGAAGGGAAGGGATTTCTGTGCTGCTGTTGGTCATACTGCTGGCTTGAGTAGATTAGGTCAGCAGGTTACCTAGCAAAACTCAAATAAATGTAGAAGGAATGCTGCGCACATAGTTTCATACATTTTATTGGTCAGTGTATCCATTTATTGTATCATTATTGTATCTTTGGAGAAGGAAATGGCAAACCACTCCAATAGCTTTGCCAAGAAAACCCCAAAAGAGTTCACAAAGAGTTGAACATGACTGAAATGAATGAAAAACAACAACACATATATCCTAGGTATATGCAAATGGAAAACGAGTGGGCCCTGGAATTGGCTAGGTCTACAGTGCTTCTTAAACTGTGGGTCGCAGTGGGAGAGTAACCCTCTCTAACCTTCAACAGCTCCCAAAAGACGCATTGAACACTAGAATTTCAAAAGAATGAACGGTACAAGGCACCTAAAGAGGAATGGAAAACTGCATTGTGAATATCAGTGGCTTCAGTATATTACCAATGATGACTTGAAGAAGACATTCTCAAAGACATGTATGATTAGAAAAAGGCAATATCAACAGCAAGAGCTAACAGATGGTTGGCAAGACTATTGTATTTCCAAGCCATTTATAAACCATGCTGCTTCCACTCAGACCATCTTCTCTACCTCCTCCTATGGATCCTACCCCAAGAAAAACCATGAGCTCTTATCCATACCTCTTCCCAGCTCCCCTTTATATTAGAGTATAAGCTCCATGAGGACAGAGACTGTATTGCTTATATTTGTTGTCCTGGCCCTTATCACAATACCTGGCATGTGGTGCTTAATAAATGCTTGTTTTGTCCATCTGTATTATTTCATGCCTGACATGTTAAAAGACTTTAGACTGCATTCTGAATAGAATGTGTTATTTCGTGTTTTTACTTAAAATAACTGAATCACGTTGGCATTGCATTGGGTAGATTTTCTGGAGAATTTATGAAAATTCAAGGCTCTGAATCCCATGAAATGCAAAGGCATGGATAGGAAATGATCTGCCCCGATGACAGGATCACCCACACTGACAAGCTTACCTCCTAGATCAGTCAGAGTATTGGGTGGAGACTGTTTCCAAATGCCAAATATAGCTTGCATATGGTGATTCCTAATTTGAAATCCATTTTAGGGTTAGGAGTTATATTAATATTGCCATAAAATAGTATAAAATAGCTGTAATGTTAAAGTTTTTGTTTTCGGACTTTTATCATTCCAAACATGTGTCTATTCACACAGGCATACATGTCCTCATTTCCTGAATTGCGTGTGTGTTCGTCCTTCGTTTCTGAAGAAGACCATGCCATCAGAGAAACGATGACATGACTTGCACTTGACTTTATTTTGAGTGAGGGAGGGCTGTGCAGGTCCCCAGCCTCACTTCTCCTCCAGAGCCATATGAATATCAGGATGACTGGAGATGACTCAGGATGAGGCACTTGGGGTTAAGTGACTTGCCCAAGGTCAGACACAGCTAGTGAGTGTCAAGTGTCTGAGGTGAGATTTGAACTCAGGTCCTCCTGACTGGTGCTCTATCCACTGCACCACCTAGCCGCACCTTCCTGAATTGCATATTTGTGTTAAAAATTACTCAAAACAAATCAAAATCCAGAAAAATGTTGATGTGTAGATTTCTCAAGTTTTTAAACCTTCTGTAATTTAGCATAGAAATCATGGCTTTTAGGAGTAAGGATACCAGGTTATCTGATTTATGCCTACTTTATCCAGATTTTCTCTTTTAAAGACAAGGAGTCTCATTGAGATGTGTTATTTTGTTGTTTTTCCAGGAAACAGATAGCATTAAACGTAAGGTCGGAAATGAGTCCCTTGTTCAAGAATCGAAACAAGATGATTCGAAGAAGGTCAGTTAAATTTCCCTAAGGATGGCCAGCTTGAATAAGAAAGTGACTTTTCCCCACCAATATATTTCTATCATGTTGAATACAACATGACCATTTGATAAATTTTTTCTAGAATTTATTAGTAACATGAGAAAATGTATTTTTCTTAAAAGTCTTTAGCCTTATCTCATTTTTATTATTAAAATAATCTCTACTTGGCACAAAGAGTACTTATAAAAGTGCATAAGTAGGAGTGTAGTATTTAATGTTTTACTAGAATAACTTTGGGCCATGTTGGGTTCCAGACCATGCCTTAATGTGCAGTATGTGAGAAGTACCCTGTACTCCTGACTCCAGGTTTCCAGGGTTGTCTGTGCCAGGTCCTTGGGCTTCCTCCTTCTCAGCCCTTCACATGCTTCAGATCAACAACGGGGAACAAGCCTGAAATACTGCAATTGACTCATTGCAGTCATTAAGTATGCAGACATTATGGGAGGCAGACATTAAGTATCAGACATGATCCTTGTTCTCTTGTGTTTGCACTCTTATCAAGGAGATCAGGTGTATATATATATGTGTGTGTGTGTGTGTGTGTGTGTGTGTGTGTGTGTGTGTGTGTGTGTGTGTATGTGTGTGTGTGTGTGTATGTGGGTACATGTGCTTATAGGGACATATACATGCTATATATACATACATGTTTGTCATAGAATATTTGTATGTGACATACATATATGTACACAGCAAGTATTCACATGCACACGTGTGTGCATGATATATGTACTAAAAGAAATTCAGAAAAAAATTCTTCAACCCTGCTGCTTAAAACTAAAGTAGATTTACCTCTAAAGAACAGTCACTGAGTAGAAGATTGAATTGTCTGACCATTGATAGATTCCTACTTTTAAGAAACTGTTAGTCCATGACTTTATGTAAGAGCCAGATGTTTACTTGGCCATTCATTCAACAAGAATTTAGTGCTTACTGTGTACGAGGTTCTGGGTTAGGCACCAGTGGTGTAAGGACAGAAATCTCTGCCTTCACATTTTCCGGGAGGAGGAGGGATTTACAACATTCATAACAGCAATACTAATATTAGTAGTAGCTAACATTTATATGGAGCTTTATGGTTTGTACATATCCCGTTAATCATCACAGTAAGCTTGTAAGGTTGGTGTTATCCTCGCTTCATAATTGAGAAGCTGTAAGGGGGCCTGGCTCAGGTCAGGTGCTGGCTTTTTGTTGTTATTCAGTTGTTTCAGTCATGCCTGACTGTCTGTGACCCCATTTGGGGTTTTCTTGGCAAAGATATTGGAGGGGCTTGCCATTTCCTTCTCCAGCTCATTTTACAGATGAGGAAACTGAGGCACACTTAAGGGACTTTCCCAGAGTCACATGGCTAGTAAGTGTCTGAGGCTGGATTTGAACTTGGATCTTCCTGACTCCAAGCCTGGAACTCTACCCACTGCACCATAACCTTTCTGGCTAGTCAGTGATTATTTGTTCAGCCCTGCTGCTTCCTCTCCTTCTCCAGGAAGGGTTTGACTAGTGTGGCCTGGTGGGGAATCCAGTCTCCCAAGCCCCTCTGGACAGAAGGTGGTACAGATAAGAGGTCAATGAAGAGAGAACTGTGGGAGGAGAGAGTATTCAAGAGGAAGGGAGGTAGTCATTGGTATCAGCCGCAGCACATAGTGGGATCAGAAGCCCAAAAGCAAAGGGTTGAGAAGTGAGTGGGGGAGTAAAGTGAAAGAAACCAGTTCCTTCCTGGAGTTTAGAGGTGAGAGAGAGGCAAAATATAGGATGATTACACAAGGGGATGGCTGACAAAGGGTTTTTCAAGAATGGAGTATGCCTAAGAACGTCTGTAAGTGGGAGGGAAAGAGCCACTAAATCGATAGAAAGTGAACTGGGGGTTGAGGAATGAGAGAAGGGACAAAGCCCCCAGAGGTAACAGACTTAATGGAATCCCCTGCATTTTCTACACATATCTCTTAAAGGCATAATCACAAAACTAATTATAAATATATTTTCCAAACTAAATAACACATTATAGGAATAGAATTGTCTATAGGAATTTAGAGTAAAGAGAATTCTGGGTAGTTATCAGGCAGGCTTTAATGGAAGGATGACTTGAGTTAGATCTTAAAGGTTAAATTGGATTTGATTAAAGGAGAGAGAAGAGCATGAGCCATGGCTTGGAAGCAGATCTGTTCATATATGGAAATAGTGAGAAAGTCTCTGGAGGGCCTTGGATGTGAGGATGAGGATTCTGCACTTGATATAGTAGGCAATGGGGAACAAGTGATGAGTCTTGAAAGTGACCTGATGAAAGCCGATTAACCATACTGAGTTGTTGGGGCATAATAGTCATTATTCAGTCCTGGAGCTGCAAGTCCTGGACCCTAGTGCTGCGTTTGTCTATAATGCACAGGAGGCCCCTTAAGGTGCTGAGGGCCTCCGCTATGGGGTGGGCACATGGTAGACATTTCAAATTGATTTGGCACCTGCCTCTGGATGACAGAGGACAAGAGAGGAAGCTAACACCATGTTTCTGTGTCAGAGGACTTGGAGAATTGAATCAAGCATTTATTAGATGACTTTTTTTGTACTGGGCAAACAGAAATGAGAGAGAATTGAGCAAGAGAAGCCTGTTGTTGTTTGTTGGGGGTGGGGGGAAGATGGTGAATTCCATTGGAATGTATTTAGTTCTAAAGGGAATGTCTTATGAAACAATGGGAAAACCAAACTTTCCTCTCACCATCCTGAAAGAGTAGCACCTGAGAGAAGGATTTGGAAGATCACAGGTAAAGCTGTGAGCATGGCGATGCTTTGAGAGAAGCGGCGGGGCTTGGACTTGGTGGGCAGGAAGAGGAACGGATCCAGCATAGGCAGAAGGAGAATTGGGTCAGTGCAGTGGCATGAAGTAAGGAGATGCGGCTCTGGATGCTTGAGCTCCCGTTGGGTGATTGGCCCCCAGTGCATTTAGGAACTGTATCAGTTGTTATAATCCACTCCTATGTAACTCAGTAAAACAAGGCAGTAAAGGAGCATTGGCTTCAGCACAAACACAAAGTTGGGCAAAGGCCAGTCTGGGAGAAAACTGACAGAGAGAGGTAGAATGGTAACATGTTTCCTAACCCTGACTGACCAGACCTTGTTACTTTCATAAACAGTTTTTATTATTGAGAAACGGTGGGCATTCTTGAGTCAGGAGCATAGGCTAAAATAGTAGGAGGGCACTGTGGGGAAAGAGGCAAACAGAAAAGGAAGATAGGACAGATCGAGAAATGACATCACATCACTTCCCTGAACCTCAGTTTCCTCCTCTGTCAAACAAGGGGGTTGAACTAGATGGCCCCAAGGTCCCTGCCAGCTCTACATTGACGATCCTCCAACTTGGCAAGGTTATCTGCTGAGAGGGATGTTGGGCCTGCAGACCTCGAGGAAGATGGAAAAGGCTTGGAAATGTAGTTAGTTGTGCATTTGGTAGCAGCTTTCACCCAAGGGAAGGCTAATGGGATTGTGCCTTGTGGAAGTTGGCAGAAATTTGTGCCAGGTCTGATGAGCATAGTTCAGTGACTTGCTCCAGCATACCTTTGGGAGCCAGGAGTAGGGTAAGGGGTTGGTAAGGATTGCCATTTAGCAGAGCTAAGTGGTCAAGGAAGGGGAGTGTCATAGTGAAGGAATTGTTGAAATGGCCGATCATGCTCTCTTGGCTAGACCAGGGGCACATCTTCATCTGAGTCGTGTTTAGAGACCATACAGAGCCTCTTATGCAGAAGTTTGGATTCAGTGTTCTTACCTACAGAACAATAGAGAGTTTGGTCTGCAGGCTTCCAGCTAGACTTAGATGGTTACAGATCTTCTCTCAGTTGTGATTGACTGCTCCTGTTCTTCCAGCCTTGGCATAGGCTGCAGGCTTCCTTGGCCCTTAGTTTTTTCTGTTGTCTGAGAAGTGTTGCTGAGCCAGAGTTGACTTTGGCCTTCCTACAGAAGAGGAGACCTACTTGAAGCTTGGCATCTTTTGGTCTCATTTCTGTTGTGGTACCTTCCTGGGTTTCTTACCCTGTCCTTAAGGGCATTAGTAGGTGTGTAAAGCCAAAAACCTTGAATTCTTTTTGTATCAACAGTTAGGTGGCACCACAGTGGACAAGAATGCTGGATAGATTTGGAATCAGGAAGACCTAAGTTCAAATCTGGCCTCAGACACTTAGCTGTGTGACCCTAGGCAAGTCACTTAACCCTGTTTGCCTCAGTTTCCTTATCTGTAAAATGGGATAATAATAGCATCTACTGCTCAAGGTTGTTGTGAGTATCAAAGGAGCTTATTTTTATTTATTTATGTCTTTATCTACATCTGTGTATCACTTTGCAAACCTGAAAGTGCTGTATCAGTGTTGGCTACTACTGGGTAAAATCTTAGGACTACAAAAGGTATCCAGCCCAGCCCCCTCATTTATACATGAGGCAAGTGAAGTCTCAGGACGTGCGGTGACTGGGCCGAGATCGAATAACACAACCAGGGTTTGAAACTCAGTTTCCTTGGCTGTGGGTCCAGTTCTTTTTATATTGTGCCACCCGGGCTCAAATCCTGCTGTGACACTTACTAGCTGTATGACCACGAACAAGTCATTGTACCTGTCTGGCCTCAGTTCCCTTAAAATGGAGTTAATGTTTACACTAGCTTTGTGAGCAAAGTGCTTTATAAATGTTAAAACACTATGTAAATGTCAATTTTTATTGTTATTAAAGTTTGAGTAGGTGTTTGGACACCTGGTTAACTGGGCTCGTAAATCTCTAAACAATTATTTCGATGAATATGGCATGAATATGCGAATGAATCCAAAGGTTGGATTTAGCTAGAATGCTTGGCCTGAATGTTAATTTCTAGAGTTGGTTGGACCCTTTTGTTGCTACATGGACAGTTTGAAATGGCTTAGAAGTTCAGTGATTACCTTCATAAACAAACTCAACTCTTTTCTTTCTTCAGATTATCGACAGTATTATTGAGGAGAGCCAGAAGGTCGAGCAGCTTGAAGATGAACCTTTGGATTCCCAGGGAACAGAATGTTCTGATCCAGAACCAACTACTGGTACCCTGGTTGTTGAAACAGACCTTCGGAACAATATTCCTGGACTTTTAGCCACAGATTTTGTGTCACAAGATGTTAAAAGAAAAGAAAAGAAAAGAGCATTTAAGGAAACCAAACCCAAGTCTAGCCAGTACTCCTGTGCTTCTGAAGGTCCCTCTGAGAAGCAAGTCAGTGAAACTGCTCAGGTAACAGAAATCAGTTCAACTGATAGGCATTCTGTAATGGAAATAGAAGAAGCCAGAACCAAAAATGAAGAAGTAAAACAGACTGATGTTTTAGAACAAGAATCCATGGACTTCTTCCCTCCCAAAGATGTAGCTGCAGCAGAAGAAACAGCTCCTGTCAAACCCCCCAGGCATATTCCTGTAGAGCCTGATATCGTGGTGAGCACGAAGAAGCCGGTCCCAGCTCGGCCTCCCCCACCAACCCATCTCCCTCCACCCAGACCACCCCCTCCTGCCCGGCCAGCTCCTCCGCCCAGGAAGAAGAAAAACGAGTCAGAGGTGGAGACTGTGAAATCGTCAGAGCTAGAAGGCAAGTATATTTTAGGCTTACTATGAAGCCTCGAGACCAAGAGCTTTGATCAAGCACTACAGATAGGCAGAAGTAATAGTTGTCCTGGACATTGAAGGTCATGTCATATTAAGTAGAGGAAACTATTGCTGCTGGGATGGTTAATGGGAATGATATGGGTGTTTTCTGCCTAATGCTGAGTCTGTTGTAGTTCCTAGAGACAGTTTTGCATCTGGTAGTGCCTTGACTCCCGGTACATCTTCTGAATGCCAGTCCAAGGAAGCACAACCTTCCCTTGATTTGGCGAGTGCAACCAGTGGAGAGAAAGTTGTCACTGACCAGGTGAGTGCAGTCAGATCTACTGAGGCAAGAAGAACCAATCACTTCTCTGAAACTAGGCCAGAGACAGAAGATCTTGACTTGTTGTTTTCTATTTGACCTCACACGCAGAACTAACATCTCCATTAAACAAGAGAGTTCTAGGTCACCACAAGAAAAGGAAGCTATGGAAACAATTAAAATTGAGGTTACTATTGTGTTTTCATCAGAACACATTGACCTTTTAGAACATTGCTGTGGAAACATGATGACTTGCATACATAAGAGTTACCCTCTATGAAGCCCATCTATAGCATGGATCATGCCAAGAATACCTGGGATCAAATCCTGCCTCAAACACTTGTTTAGGATATGTTGAGAAATCAGTAAAGGAAAGTTGTACTCCTCATTGACTCGCCCCAATAGACTTCTCCGTTGTACCAAGGGATTAGTGTTCAGAAAAACGGGCCACATCTGGCCACGTGTATGTCTTTTTGTCCTTTGGCTTTGCCAGGCCTCTGAGGTCAGGGTTGTCACTACATTGATCAGAGTTCTAATGTCTGTCGGGACTCTTTTTCTTTGTCATTGTGGGCGTTGTGTAAATTGCGTTCCTGGTTCTGCTTCTTTAGTGCCACACCTATTGATAAACCTTTCCAAGTTTCCCTGAACCTGTTATATTTGTTGGGTTTTGTCTTAACTGGTGAGTGTGGTGAACTGGAAAGGATGTTCCCTGTTATAAAGATTTTGGTGTAGATAGGGCTTTTCCCCCTGTCTTTGATCCACTTTGGGTATATGCCTAGTACTGGAATTGCTACAATATGACTTAATGACTTCCTTGTGTTATTCCAAATTCTTTTCCAGAATGGTTGAATTCATTAATTTATAATTCCATCACCGGTGCATATGTGCATCTGTCTTCCCACAGCCAACATTTGCCATTTTCATCTGGTGTTACATTTGCCAATTATCTGATGGATATGAAATGAAAACCAAGCTTTATTTTAATGAGCATTTCTCTAATTATTAATCACCGGGCATGTTTTGGCCTATGTTGTTGGTAGCTTGGCTTTCTCTTCTCTTGAGAACTGCCTGTTCTTATCCTTAGATCTCTCATCTCTTGGACAGTGGTTCCTCATCATATTTCACTTCATGCTCTCTTCATCTACCCCCATTCAATTGGTTACCTTAGTGTCACTGTAGGGATGGTGAACAGAAGAGTGAAAATAGCTCACATTCCTGACCCAGTTCTGCCCAAATGGGGGTTATTTTTACAATATATTTTAAAACATGAAAACCTGCATATTAGCTAATGGGGCCATGCTTGGGGTGTGCCAAATGTGAACGTGCAGAAAGCCCAACAGGTGGCAGAATACATGAGTGTTTGCCTGGTCCAGCTCCCCTTTTAGGCCTGCTTAGCAGCCATCCTCCATCTCTCTGTTACCCTACTCCATAGAGAGTGCTAAAGCTCAGTTTGGGCGGGCCCAAATAGAGCACATTTCCTTATTGTCAAGGTTAAAGAAACAGCCATTTGTGGACAATGGACAGTCTTCGGCATGCTAAAAATATTAAGTCATTAAAATGGATGTTTTCCATTTTCCATTTTAATAGACTCCATCGTCAGAAATATTGAAGTTCTTCACAGCTGTGTGTGGTAGTGATTAATTGAAAGTTCTCTGAAATTGTCTGGTTTGCTTTTTATAAACTTATAATTTCAGGAAAATGGAAAAGCATCTGATGGGCAGACAGTAGCAGGGGAGATGATGGGTCCTCAAAGACCGAGGTCCAATTCTGGAAGAGAACTTACTGATGAGGTAACAGTCGTAATGGCTTTTTTTTTAAATGGCTAAAAACATCATAATGCAAAACAAATGAAGAACATTGGAGTAGCCCTTTGAGATTATTTTAAAAGGGCATCTCTTGTAACTTTCCTTTGATTATTTAACATAAAGGGAAAATGTGACCTTGACCTAATAGCTATATGTCCCTAGGCAAGTCACTTAACTTCTGTTTCCCTCAGTTTCCACATCTATAAATTGGGGATAATAAATTGCACCTCCCAGGGTGGTTGTGAGGAGATAATATTTGTAAAGCACTTAGCCCAGTGTCTGGCACATAGTAAATTAAAAAAAAGATGGTAATGATACATTCTTTTAAAAAGACAGTATCATATAATGATAATGTAGATAAAATGTTGATAAAGCACGAACCATGGTTTATAAGAAGGTCAGCTTAGTTCTAAAGTTAAGTATCTAGTTCTATAGGCATATATTTTTGTCCATATCAGATAGCATGCAGTGTGTATACAGTTGGTTTTTGAGTGCTTTTATCCAAAATAGAAAGGAATGAAATGATCTGAGAAATTGGAGAAGAGTAATCCAGACCAGAATAGGGACCCTGTGGTTGGAGTGGAGCCATGGTGGATGTAGTCTACAACAGAGAGGCAAGGAAATGGAGAAGAGGAGAGAGGATAGGGTGACAGTGGAGGAGCAGAGGAGCTGTAATCCAGAAGCTACATCATTGCAGAAAGAGGGGAGATGTTAAGATTTTTGTTGTGAATAGGCTATAGGAAGAAAGCTATCCGTCTTTGATTCTCTCCGCAGACTGGTTGGCTCATTCTTTTTAATACTGTTATTATGAGGTCATATTTCTGTGGCGTTGTCTATTACAGGATATTATGTCATTGGTTCCATCCTTCGTAGCTTTGTTATCATGCTGGGAGTATCAGTTAGTGTTCATCGCTTCCACTCCCTAAGTTAGTCCCTACCTTGAGTGTTTTTCAAGCAATATATCTGATGTTTCTTCCATTTTAAGTGTACAACATTGCATATCTCTGCATGTCCTTTGTAAAAGAATCTTCCTGAAAGATTCAAGCAGAAATATGGAAATACTGGTGGTCTGGTACTAAATGTTCTTCTTGACTTCAGGAAATTTTGGCCAGTGTGATGATTAAGAACCTTGATACGGGAGAAGAAATACCTTTGAGCCTTGCGGAAGAGAAATTGCCTACAGGGATTAATCCACTCACTCTCCACATTATGAGAAGGACTAAGGAATATGTAAGGTATGGCTCACTGCAGTTCTTTGTCATAGGATGGGAAAGATTTCTTTTCTGCAATACTTTTTTCTTTTTTATTCTGACCTGAACCGACAAACACAAGCATTCCAGTTTGTAAAGAAGAACCAAAAAGGATTATGTATAAAACTGTGACTTTCCATTAGAGAATTTACTTTTTAGAAAGCATTTGTTAAATGCAACAGGGTAGTAACAAAATGCAGCATTCATTCTAAAGAAATTTTCAGGATAACTTACAAGACTGTCACCCTGAATTTCCAAAAAGAATGGTTTTAAAAATAAGTATTATCAAGTAGGAAGCTGTCTACAAAGTTAGCCTCAGACTGAAGAATTCATTTAAACAAAGAGAATTCAGTACAATCAAGTTGACCCCACACACCTTTATTAAACATTAAGCACTGATGGGCCAGATGCAGGTCAAGAAAAGAGATGGATGCCTGTGTATGGATGGTACATTGCTGCATTTTCATGTACTTTATTCTGTTGATTTTTTTAAAATCCATTTTTATTTCTGTCTCTTGTTTTTGTACCACCTAAAATTCTCCCTGTATCCTTCCTTTTGACCACCTTCACACTCAGAGAGCCATCCCTTTTTTTAAAAAAAAAATTATTTTTTATTTCTTTCATTAAATATTTCTCAATGACATGTAAAAAAATTTTAACATTGATTTTTTTAAAACTCTGAGTTCCAAATTCTCTCCGCACCCATTGAGAAGGCAGGCTATAATGACCTAATAATGAGGTAAAGTCATGCAAAACATATTTCCATATCAGCATTGTGGCAGAGGAAAACACACACACACACACAAACACAAGAAAAATAAGGGAAACTTTAAAAAGTGTGCTTCAGCTTGTATTTAGACTCCACCAGTTCTTTCTATGGAGGTGGAGAGCATTTTTCATCATGAGTCCTTGGAAATTGTATTGCTGAGAAGAGCTAAGTTATTCACAGTGGATCGCCATACAATATGACTGTTACTGTGTACATTGTTCTGGTTGTACAAACTTCGCTCTACATCAGTTCATTTAAGTCCTTGCAGGTTTTTCTGAAAGTTTCCTGCTCATCATTTTGCAGCAGTATTCCATCACAATCATATACCACCACTTGTTTAGCCATTCCCCAATTGATGAGTGTGCCCTAAGCCTTTCCTTATAATAAAGAATTTTTTTAAAAGAGAAAAGTTCTTAGTGAAACCAATAAATATGTAGAAAAACATTTGACAATACATTTGTATATGCTTTCAGTTTCCTTAGTTTTAAATTTTTTACTGTGTAGTTTATATGTCTGGAATTAAAATGTAGTTCATCTATTTGTTATGTCAGAATCTTTTTTTTAAATCAAAACATATAAAATATCTTGATTTGAATTGGAAGCATTTTACAGTAAACATTCATTTGAATATAGATGCAGTTATTTTAAAGTATAAACATATGTATGTATGTATTTCCTTGTAAAGAGGTGACCTTTTGGGAGAGTATCCTATACTTGAATCAGTGCATGACATTTACAGTTCTTAGGTTTAGGCCTAATTTCTAAAATTGAAAAGAATTTGGAGGTACTGAGATACCTAATGAAATGTCATTGATCTCTTAGTCTAGAGAGAGGATCACAGTTCCAGTGCATTCCTCTTGAAAATTTTACTTTAGGATCCATTGATCTTTGTTAATTTGTTGTCCCTTTAGGTCAAAGAAATTGTGTTAGGGGAGCTAATTGATTTGGAAAAAAGTATGGCTAAGGAGCAATTTACATAAATGTATGAACTTTTACATTAGGAACAATTCATGATTGCAAGAGTGGGGTTGGGGGAGAATCCATATATCACCAGACAAATGTCTGCTCAAAGCAGTTGGTCTGGTCATGTGGTGAGGAGGGTATTCACTAGACGGCCCATGCGCTAGGAGGTATCTTGTCCTCCTCTGCCACTCACTAGCTTTGGGACCAGGGCAAGTCATGGCTTTACTCGGTCTGATTTGTCCTCATTTGTAAAATGAGGAGGAGGCTGTTAGCTCCCATCGAACAAGGCTGTTGCGAAGCTCAGATGAGATTGAGTAGATAAAGTGCTTTACAAAGCTTAAGATGCTCTAGGAAGGTCACTTGTAATTATTATTGCCCTGTCCCTGGGTCAGACAGCAGGCCTCCACCCTTGGTGCCTCCTGCTCCTTAATAACTGGAAAACCCCCGTGACGGTTGGCTGCTGAGGACTCATTCTGGAAGAGGGGTAAAGGGCAAATGAAAAAGATGGTGGTTACACAGTTTTAAAAGTGGTGTCATTTGTTTCTCCTTTCTCTGCAGTAACGATGCTGCGCAGTCAGATGATGAAGAGAAGATTCAGTCCCAGCAAACAGACACTGACGGCGGAAAGCTGAAGCAGAAGACGTGAGTTTGGTCAGCTGTGCTCTGTGGGGTCTGCATTTTCTCCAGTTTTCTTTCCTTGACAGCAATGAAAAATAATACTGATACAATAATAGCAGTTATAGCACTGTGCTAAGCACCTCACAAATATTATCTCATTAGGTTTTCATGACATCTTTGGGAGGTGGGTGCTGTTGTTATCCCTGATTTACAGATGAGGAGAGTGAGGCCAACATAGATTAAGAGACTTGCTCAGTGTCACATAGCTGTTAGTGTTTGAGGTCATATTTGAACTGTCTTCTGGACTCCAAGCAGCGCCACCTAGCTGCCAGTAGCACCAGGCATGTTTTAGGAAATAGCAGTCATCCTTAAAAGTCAATCATATATTCCTTTCATCCTTCAATATAGTCATTTCTTACTTTACTTAAATTCGTATGATACAGATTTGACTTTAATACATAAAGAATTAAAAAAAAACTATGAAAATTCCTCACTCAGAGTATAAACAGTGGTGGGAAGCTGAGAAGTCTGCATACAGTGAGTAATGCTATACCTGTCCCTGTGTGCAGTAGTGATCCTTATATTTTCGCCATGGCTGGTAGCAAGTGTTCTCTCGAGGGGAAAAGTGAACCCCTTTATATAAGCCATAGACTTTGAAATAAAAATGAGAAATATGAAGAAGGACAAAACTTCTCATTAGTAGCATGTGAACTCAGCCTTACGGTGTTGACTGAACACCATAGTACAGGACACTTCCTGGATAAAAGAGCACTCAGAAGGCAGTGCTGGCTTGAAGGCCACTTATCTGTCAAAACAAAGAGAAGGTGCCATGCTAGTGAGGAAGAAATGACTGACTATGTGGATAGAAGCTCAGGCCTACCAGAAGATTCATTTAAGCTTGATGACTATTCGTGCCAAGGCTTGAAGACCCTTTGAAGATTTAAAGGTAAAGTACCCTGAAGGAACATAGGTATTTACATAAAGCAGTAATTGTTTTGCACAATTGTGCAAGATTTTATAACATGCAAGCGTCAGGAGAGGCTGCTAGTGGAGCCATTGATGCAGCAAAGAGGTTCCCAGAGTTCCTGCAAAAAATAATAGATGAAGGTCCCTACTTACCAGAGCAAATCTTTAATGTAGATGAAACTGGCCTATTTTATCAAAGAATGCCATCTTGAACTTACATCTAGGTGGGGGAGAAAAACTATGCAGGGGCATAAAGCTTCTAAAAACAAAAGTTACTCTTTTGCCTGGAGGGAATATATTGGACTTGCACATTGCAACCTATTCTTGTGACCAGCAGAAAGTCCCAGAGTATTGAAAGGAATCTGCCAAGCAGCACTACCTGGCCATTATTACTTCACCACTCTTAAGGCATGGGTGACCCTTTTCATCTTTGACCAATCGTTTATGCGCTGCTTCATTCCTGAAGTGGATAAGTTTTATAATGAAAATAGCATTTCTTTCAAGGTTCTGCTTATTTTCGATAATGCCCCCCAGGTCACTTTCCCTATCTGGAACATTTTAATGAGAATGTAAAAGTGCACTACCTTCCCCATAATACTACTTCACTATTAAATAATAAAATAGTAAAATAATAGAATAGTAAGTTCACTTACCTTAGCAGTCCACGCAGATGATGAAGTTGACACAAACATTGCCTGAGCTAGCTCAGTGTTTGAGAGAAGTATTAGACTTCCTATCAGACTGAAGGTCTACAGAGCCATTGTGGTAACCATTCCACCAGCGCCATGCCAGGAAATTGAATCACTTCTATTTGAATTGTCCTAAGAAGAGTCTGAAGATCACCTGGCAGGATAAGGTACTGGATGTTGAGGTCCTCTCTCAAGCTGAACTGCCAAGCATTCAAACTCTACTGCAGAGAGGGTACCTCCAATGTGTTGACCATGCTGTTCAAATGCCAAATGTATGTTTGCCTAAAAGACTATTTTGTGGAGAACTCACAAGACAAGTGCCCACATGGACATGAGAAGGGACACAAGAATAGCCTCAAGGCCTCCCAGCATGGTGTGTCCACATCAAAGAAGGCACTGTACTCTATGAGGGAAGCAGAATCACAGTAGCACAAAGGGAAGGTGAGATGCACAAATCTAGAGATACTGCCATGCCAAGTATTCAGGACTTTTCAGTCGAACACATTGTACCTTGACCCCCAACATTGTGATGTCCTTGGTCCTCTGAGTAGGAAGGAATAGCCGCAGCAACCTATGGATCAGAGAGTGATTGCAGCTTTCGATGCAGATAAGGACTTTACATTAAGAGATTTTACTGTGCAGTCTGCAATATTGCTAAGGCCTGGGAAGATGTAACAGAAGCATGGATGAAGAGAGCTTGGAAAATGGTGTACAGATACTTCCTTCCCAATTTTGCTAGATTTGACAAAGGTGAAACATTCAAAGAAGTGAGTAATGTGATTATCAAATTAGCACAAGAATTGGAGCTCAGAAATGGCTAAGATTGAGATGGAGGATTTGATGGAATGTCATGGAAAATCATTGGCAAATAAGGATCTGAATGAGCTGCTGGTGGCAAAGATTGCAGAGAAGAAATAAAAGTTTCAGAATCCTAGGTTGAACCCAGAGATTCACGAGGAAACAGTTGGCAAGAGCACTTCATTATCTGAGTGAGTTTTTGTCTTACGTTGAAAACATGGATCCAAATGCTTTAAGATTTTTTTTTCAAATTCAAAGACTAGTTGAGGATGATCCCGCTTGCCCTCATCAGATATAGAAGAAGAAAAGAGCCACTGTCCAAGCCTCTCCGAATGCCTTCATAGCGGCCAACCCCCAGTGAGGGCCCAGAGGCTAGGTACAGTGAGAGGGGGAGGGGCAGCAGACTGCACACCTGTGTTAACTTTACTGTGCACTACTATGCATACTTTATCATTAACTTTATCTTTCATTTCATAATTCTGTTTATTATCATGGTACAGTACTTAATGTGTACATTTTATGACTTTCATAAAAGTATTAGTTTGCGTATGCCTTTGTTATATAGGCAAAACGAAGTGGGTGCATAGGGTGCATAGGGTCAGATTCATCTTAAATCAAAATCACCTTACATAGAGTTCTGGTGGAATGGTCTATTGAAACAGTCGCCCTGTGTAAAGTGAGGATTGTCTGTAAGTAGCTCATCAAGGCCTAGCCTCCATTTTATTTTAAGTGTACAGCATTGTACGTCTCTGGCTGTCCTTTTTCAAAGAACATTTCTGAAAGATTAAAGAAAAGGTGATAGAAATTACTGGTGGTCTGGGACTGAGTAGTTTTCTTGACTTTAGGAAATTTTGGCCAGGGTAAGGATTAAGAATCTTGTTGTGGGAGGAGAGGGGTTTATGAATGCCTTTTTTAAGCTTACCATTTTGGCCTGCCACTGGGGGTGATGAGTGCCAGATATGCTCTACAGTGTATTACTGTATAGAGTCATGTACTTGAGTGGGTCTATGATCCCCCTATAGGCTCCCTGCAGTGGAACAGCTCATAAGCCATCCACATGCCTCCTCTTCTCTTCTAACTCGTGTCTGGGGAGACCAAGGTAGAAATTAAGCAGTGCTTTCCTTGGTCTGTGTTGAAGCCAGATTCCTTTCATGTGTAGAATATGCCTGTGCTTTTTCCAAACATGAAAGAACTAGTGGACTTCAGTCATTAAGCTTCCAATGTACTGAAAACTTCCTTAGCAGTTGATTTGTAACCAAGAGAAAGCTTGTGCTGAGCCCATCTGGTCTGTTGTATAACTGCTGTGAAGGCAAGACGCCATCTTCCATCAAAGCAGAACTGAGAGGTAAATGCTTCTAGATTTCGGGGACATGAGAGCTTATTCAATTCACTTCAACCACCCTTTAGTAAAAGTCTGTCCTCTGCAAGATTCTGGGCCTACAAAGACATAAAAAAGTTCCTGCCCTCAAGTAGCTTTTGATTCTATGGGGTAGTATTAATATTATTAAGTGGAGAATATTAATATTATTTACACTGGTAAGCTTTGTACAAGAAAATGGGAGGGAGGGGGGGAGTGTACTAACAGGCAGAAGCCTTGATTGAGGAGATTTCATGGATTAAGGCACTTGCCCCAAGCTTTGAAGGAAGATGAATTCTGAGAAGCTGAGATGAGAAGGGCAAATGCATTCCTAAAGTGGGGGACAACTTAGGAAAATTTATGGAGACAAGAGATGGGCTAGTTCATTTGAGGAACAGGTGGGAGGACAGTTTGTGAACATTGAGTTCCCAAAGGGGAGTAGTGCCAAATGGAGCCAGAATGGTAAGACAGACATGATTGGACAGGAATTGGAGCCATATAAGCACAGAGTGTGCCCTTTGGCAATTTGGTACTCTGAATGTGTATTGGGCCCAGTTAACCCAGAAGTATGACTTTATCTATTCGTTTGGAAGTTTCCAGGGAGAAGGAAGGTAGAAGGAATGAATTGGAGTTAAGAAATAATGAAGGGGATGATTGCAGAGAAACCTGGGAAGATTTCAATGAACTGATGCAAGTTGAAGTAAGCTAGAAAGATCATTTATTCAAAGATTCCAGTATAGTAATGGCAAAAAACTTTGAAAGAATTAGAAACTCTAATCTGTGTAGTGAGCAACCTGGATTCCAGAGGACTAATGAGGAAATACTCTACCTGCCTCCTGCCAAATCAGTGAATGACTCAGAGTGCAGAATGAAGCAGGCCTCCTTGGTTTTGTTTTGGGTTGGTTTTTGGTTGTTTTTTTTTTTTACATGACCAATGCAGAAATGTATTTTGCTTTACTGTCCACATTTATAACAAAGGCTTTGTTCTCAGTGTGGGGAGGGGAGGTTGAGGAGGAGAGAAGATGGAATTTTGCCAATAAAAAAATAATTATAAAAAGCACGGACAGTCCAAGTATGGTACTGTATTAGAGGAGGAAAGGAGTGTGTCTATGACAAGAATATAAGACCTGAGTAATGGTGTTAGATAGGAAGAACAGGACATGATGGAGGGGCTGGAAGTTGCAGGGCTAATAAAATAGCATTTCAGGAGGAATGAGGAAGGAGTGGAAGGTCAGGAGATAGTCATCAGAGGAGAGACTTTCAGAGCTGAAGCTCATTGAGGTGTTGTAGTTGGAGGGGACAAGGAGATTTTGTATGGCCATCTCTGTATATGGTGGATCAATCACAGTGAAGCTGTAGGCCATGGGACTTGAGGAGGCTCACAGTGTATGAAGAAGGTCAAGACCCCAAGGCTGGGCTTTGAAGGCAGAGACTGTGAACCCAGCTCCTGGCCCAGTGTGTGGGGCCACTTGCAGAGTGGGAATAACCAGAGGTCTGGTATCTCAGAGAGACATACAGGTTTCCTCGACTGCAAGAGAATTGAGAGTGTGAAGAGAAGAGGCACAAGATGGAAGGAAGTTTAATGATCAAGCCATTTTTTGAAAGGGCAGAGGAGGAAATGTGGTAGGGTACAGTGTGATTGAATGAAACGGGCATGAGACAGTGAGGAGAGGTAGCAGAGGCAGGGTCTTTGGTCCCTTAAGGTGATGACCCAGAGTCCAAGTTTGATAGCAAGGCTCTGCACTCCCATGCCATCTCCTATAGGGAGCCTTCCCTTGTTACCCCCCACCATCGCACTCTCTTTCTCACATAATCATGTATGTGCATCTCAGTTTGCACATTATATCACCAGTGCCCCTCACTTCCCACAGTAGAATCATCTTTGTATCCCCAGTGCCCATCCCAGTGCCTTGTGCCTCATAGTAAGTATTTAACAAATACTTGTTAGGTTAGATTGGACCTCTACCTTAGGGTTCTGTGGGGATGGAGATGTCAGTGCAATGTTCATTGTCTAAACCCTTGACAGTCAGAGGGATCAGATGGAGTTGTTGTAGTCCAGAAATAGGGGGCCCCCAAGATGGGAATGAGCTACAAGTGATATCAGCTCCAATAATTACATTCCAGTCCATGGTGGGCAGAGATGATGCATACACAGAAGATATTCCTCACCTAGCACATGTACGTAACTCCATGTCAATCCTTGTGCTCTGACTATCTGGTGCCACTCCTTTGGTGTTTGGTCTAGCACTTAAAGCCCCAGTAATGGGAAACAAGGCCTTAGTCTATGGTCCCAGGAGTTCTAGCTGCAAGTGTGGTGTCTGAGCCTTTTTTGGGGCCTCCAGAGTTCCTTGTCTTAGCTCATCTTCACTTCTTATTCTAGGATTTACACCTCCTTCCTTCCAGAGGCCATTGGCTTCCATGTCAGCTGCTTATCTTGTAACTACAGTCTGCAGTGTTTGTCTCTTAGGGACAGTCTACATTGGTTGGCCAATGATGCTTCATATTCCCCAGAATCTGGTTGACATTGTCATTGATACCAATTTCCACTGCCCTCTCTTAGTCTGTTTCTCTCTGACACAGACAGATACTAGAAGGAGTTCTGGTGATCCAGTTTCTCTGGCTCATGAGCAAGAATCCCACTAGACCCTCCCAGATAAAAGAGTTAAACACTAATTCCAAGTCACCCTCATGGCCACGACCGGCATGCCTCCATACTGGTACTTAGATCCTTTTGGCAAACCAGTTCTTTCTGATGGCTCTGAATTGTCTGTCCTGATGTTGAAAAATCCCCAGTCTCTGTATCCAACTTTGATTCCAGGCTCAGTTATCCATCTGCTTGCTAGATATATCCATTTGTACATCATGACATAAAATCAGCCTCATCGTACCCTAAAAAAGTTTCCCCACCCCAAGCATCCCTCTGCTTTTTTTGTGTACAATTATTTCCAAATTTAAAATCTGGAGTTTACCTAGTTTTTTTCCTGTTACTCATCACCTTTAACCAACCAATCACCAAGTCCTATCAGTCCTTGCTTTGAAATTTCTCTTGTGCCCAATCTCTTCTTATTCACACTTTGAACCATCATTTTCTAAGCCTTTCCAGGGGATGGGTTTGGGGGTGGAGGATGGGAGAGGGCCCAGAGACATGATGCTCTCTGCAGCCCTTTTCCCCATTGATTTTTCATGAGGGAACGACCTTTGTAACCTATGTAGTGATTGCTCTTTCTTCTTCCAATGTGTAACTGACCACATCTCCCTCTCAGAGTTTTAGAGGTGCCCTTAAGAGGACAGGTTTTCTCTTCTGTAAAGACACTGACTTGAGCCCCCATTCCAGTGTATTCCCTCCTGCTGTTAGTTACCATTGATCAATATCCCAGTTTTATTTGATCAATTAATATTACTTTACTTCTAAAGAGGAATATTTACCTAGGAGAGATAAGTACAAAGGTATGAGTATTTGTGCTCCCAACACCAGGGCATATGTTACCCCCTCCCTATACTACCTCCATCCTTAAGGGTAGAGGAGTCAGACTTAGCTCAATTTCTATATAACATTAATCTCACCAAGTTCATAATCCTGTGTAGGGGGTCAGTATTGGACTCTGACTTCCCCTCTCTCTGTTCTTCCTTAAGAGGAGTGAACCCTTTGAACATAGAAATGGGCCCAGGGTCCTGACAATCAGAACCCTTTAGGAACCATTGATCTTCTAGGAGATAGCTTTGGTCTTCATGTGGAGCAGTGTAGTTACCTGGCCCCTTCTCGGAAGGTGGTATGGTAAGATGTGATATGGAGAACTACCAAACTACCAGAACCTCCCTACTCTTTCTGGGCCAGGCAAGCCAACCTAGAGGAAGCAGCCAAGCTCCCTGAGGGAGAGATAGGAGGCAGTGTATCCCAGAGAAGTCCAACCACCACCACCTGGACCACCATCTCCCTTCAAATTCCAAAGGGGATAGCCCAAAAGCCATGAGAGTACCACTTCTTCTAGCCCAGTGCTGTTGGCCATCATCTTGAGAAATGAACTTTGGGATCATGCAGTCCAGCACCTGTTCCTGTACCATGGACAGATAGAGCTACCAAAGATCCAGAAAAGATCTCAGTTCTTGGCACTGTCACATGGTTACCAACGGAAATGCCATTAAAGAAGCAATGTTAAAATCTGAGGACCGTGGGACCTTCTGGTCTGACTTGCAAGCTACCTTGTCTCCCCCTACATCTTCCCCTGCTTGCTAGATATATCCATTCAAATGGAAGCTCCTTTAGAGCAGGGTTTTCTGTTGATATTCCCAAAGTTTAGCATAGTGCTTTGCACATTGGAAGTGCTTTATAAATGCTTTTATTCATGTATTTTTTCATCCAAATGTGCCTAGCTGCTGGATGAGACTACATTTCACTACTGCTGAGCCGGGACAGAGAAGATAATTCCTTGAGAGGCATCAATGCTGGACTGGCTGCCTACAAAACTCAGGATAGCCCCCATTCTCAGACCTCCTGGTGGTTTGCTCACATGACCTCTCAAAGTTCACAAGGTTGTTTCCTTCACCTATAAAGAAGCATGAAAAATAAACTCACAGTGGCAGTGAGCAGAGAGGCCCATGTTCCCAGGTTGCACAACAGCGTTGGTTTGGGAGGGCCCAAGGCCTTTCCCCATGTAGCATTGTTTCTTCTCACAGGCATTCAGTTGAGCAGGATGAAATTGAGCCAAAAAGGCAGATTTTGGTGGACTCATGCCTTCTGAATGCAACTCACTTCTTAATACTCACCAATCGACAGTCTGCCTGTTCACGTGGTTAACAGACTGGGCTCAGACACAGAATAGCTAAAAGTGCTCCTTGGTCCACATGGGGATTATTATATAATCTGAGCACTCGGTGCTGGGTGTATTTACTAGTCCTCCATCACATCTAAATGAATTTTCAAAAAAAAATAGTGATCTAAGATTGTTTTTAAAATAATCCTACCTAGAGTTGACTTGAAAACATTTTATAATTTTATATAATTATCTATTTAATTTATATAATTATAACTTTATAAATTGGTCCCAATGGTGTATGTGTGTGCAAGTAGGCAGTTAAAAGACTATTTTTGTCATCATTTCAATAGATATTGCTGATGCTGTCAAATTCTGCAGATTTCTGAGACAGCATGTCTGGTACAGGTAATTGTATCTGAGTAAATGGTGGTGCCTTGAAATCAAGTTCTGTAGGTCAGCCATTTGGGTTTTCCATTGGTTTGGATAACAGTGTGAGCTAAAGCATAATAGACTAAGGGTTTTTGTATAACAAATCAAACACTTTTATCTTTTATTAGCCTGATAGACAATTTGGCATGAGATTTTTGACAAGTAATTCAGCCAATATTTTCTGAGCATCTACTATGTACCCTCAGGGAGCTTTGACAGTCCAAGGAGAACTTTGAACACATTTGCAGCTGTATGAAATAAGAGTGTGAGAAATGTGAAAGAGGGAGAAGATGGAGAGCAGGGAAAACAAATGGACTTGCAGCGAGCAAAGGGAGCTAACTCAACCCAGCTCAGTATTGAACTATAGGGACCCAAATGGGAAAAGAGATGTTCCCCAGTTTGTGTGGAGGAAAAGCCATCCCCTCCTTTTCCATGTCACAGTATAACAGTGGCAGACTTCCTTAGATTAGATTTTCCACACATGGAGAGAGATGTTCTAGG
>CM053775.1:6554260-6591840 GCA_028658325.1 Potorous gilbertii
GAGGATTTTCAAATATTATCTCATTTGATCCTCAGAAAAAAACCCTGGGAGATAAGTGTTATTGTTTACCCCGCTTTTACAAATGGCAGAAAACTGAAACACAGAGGGCAAATGGCAAAGTATCCAAGGTCAGACTTGAGCTCATCTTCTTGACTCCAAGCCCAGCACTCTATGCCCTGTGGTGCCACCCAACTGCCAGAATAAAGAAATACATTTCAAGTTCATTGATGTGTCCTCCTAACCAGTAGATCTCGACAGTGGGAGAGGGTTGCTCTGAGATGGTGGCCAGCAAGCATTTCTGTTTCTCTTTCCTCTTCAGTGTTCCATACTGATCAAGATGATCCTTCTTCAAGTGATGATGAAGGAATGCCATACACAAGACCAGTGAAATTCAAAGCAGCCCATGGATTTAAAGGACCTTATGACTTTGAGCAGATCAAAGTGGTTCAAGATCTTAGTGGTGAACACATGGTAAGCTCACAAAATCTTAGACTTGGAAGGGATCTCAAGGTCGGTTTTATTGTTGTTCAGTTGTTTCAGTTGTGTTTGACTCTTTGTGACCCCATCTGGGGTTTTCTTGGCAAGGATACTGGAGTGGTTTGCCATTTCCTCCTCTAGCTCATTTTACAGAAGAGGAAACTGAGGCAAAGGGGTTAAGGGACTTGCCCAGGGTCACATAAGTAGTAAGTGTCTGAGTCTGGATTTGGACTCAGGAAGAGGAGTCTTCCTTACTCCAGGCCCAGAGCTCTTTCCACTATGGCTCCATCTAGCTTCCCAGCAACAAAAACAACACTATATCTGCTCGGTGGTTATCTAGCCTCTGCTTAAAGCCCTCCAGTTAGGGAGAGACCATCTTCTAAGACAGTTGAATCTACTTTGAGGCCATTCTAATTGGTAAGAAGTGATTCATGGTTATGTTGACTTCAGAGCTTCTACCTGTTATTCCTCATGCTACCCCCTGGGAACAGGCACAACAATTCTGATCCCACTTCCATCAGATACTTGAAGGTGGCTATCATGTTCTCCTTTAGATTAAATGTGCCCAGCTCCTTCACCTGATTCTGAGGTAGCACAGACTGCAGGCGCATCCCCCACTCCAGGTTGCCATCCTCTAGCTAATCAAACTGGTGCCCCTATAACTGAACCCAGTGCTTTAGATGTGGTCTGAGCAGGGCTGAGGCTGGAGGCCTCCTTAATCACCTCCTTAATCCCAGGAGATCTGTCACTCATAGCTCAGCCCATGATCACTCACTGCCTTAGCTTTTGTGGGCTGCTCCATCCCACTGCTGGCTCCTAATGAGCTGTTGTTTACCCTTACAAACTCCAGCTCTTTTTCAGACAAACTGCTGCGTAGCCAGGCCTTCCCCTTCCTGGACTTGTAAATTCAATCTTGGAGACTCAGCTGTCATTTTTTACATTTCTCCTCATGTCCTCAGACATCTTAATCAAGATGTCAAATGATTTCTTAAGATGAAAAAGAAGTGGATTAAATAAAACCTGCCTTTTTCCATAGGAACTTAGCTTTCTTGAACTTGACTCAAGAAGAGATGAGTTTATTAGTTGTGACACTGAATTTCTGAGATGTTCTTCCTGTACAATTAAATCTCTGAATAAATTTCTGTAGTACATAGGCAATGTGTTAAGCAAACTACAGGTTTGACTCATCTTAAGAAGGCATTGTTCAAAGCATTAGTGTTAAGTTTGTGGGGTACCTTTTGTCTTAGAAAAGACTCACCACAAATCACCATTTGGATTGCCAACTAGCTTTGTATGTGTAAACAGCAAAACATCTGTAGTAGCATGAGAGAGGCCCAGCCTCAAGATACCTTTCCCCATATTAGAGGTGCTACTATACAGTGACATTTTTTGAAGTCTTTACCAGAATGGAATTCTGTCTTAACCATTGAAAATGGCTGGTTTTGACATCTCCCATGTCCTGAACATTTAAAAAGTATTTTGGGATCCTGAATTGACCATCATTACTGACAAGTTTTGTATTGTCCTTGATCAGGGAAACTGACCAGATCGACCCTGGATGCAGCTAACATAAGCTATTCCACAGCTCACCAAGTCTTGCCAAGAGACTTTTCCTGCATGAGAAACTATGAAGAGACTTTGGTGGTAGCGTTCTTTGCCATAACGTTATTTACCCTGAGCCTAATAGAGGTTTATGCATTTGAAGGCTATGGGCTCATTTGCCTCATGCCTGTTCCTGGGGAGAGTAGGACACATGGTATTGAACCTTGCTTCTGGAAACAGGACTAGAGCTATCCCCACCCTGCCCCCTTGTCCATAATCAGCCCCAGAGTGTGGGGTTGCTGCCATTTGATGGGAATTCTAGTTCTCTGCCCTCCCTTCCCCATCCCCTCTGAGACTAGGATCATTAATCATTTGTATTTTCAAACCACTTAGGAAGCCCAGCTGATCATGTGGTACCTTGGATGCAAAGCCTTGGGGTCTTCTAATCTTAGGTTGTGTATAACCTAGATTGTCTCTGCCTCCCTTACTGCCAAACCCTTCTATCCCCACCACATATCCTTGGATTTCCACACCTCCCAAAGGACAGCATTTCTAACTTCATGTTTGACCAAAATATAATGGCTACGTCAACTTTTTCCCTGTTCAATTTGCCTCTTCCTTTGTTTTGCTAGGGAGCAGTTTGGACCATGAAGTTTTCTCACTGTGGACGATTACTCGCTTCAGCCGGACAAGACAATGTTGTGAGGATATGGGCATTGAAAAATGCTTTTGATTATTTCAACAATATGCGAATGAAATACAACACAGAAGGTATTTTTCTACTTTCTGCCGTTGTTGTCCTTAGTTTGTCCTTGTTTCTAAGTGCAGTCTTTCCCTCAAATCCAGAGCAGCCTCCACCCTAGACTTAATCTTGAAGAGAGTAAATGGGAATCCCTGGGAGCCCAGCAGAATAGCGCTCAATCAAAGACTAAAAAGGATTTGCCCAGATACTGTGTCCAAAGGGATAGGGCTTCCCTTGGTGACCTTCTGCTCTTGGGTTAAAATGGGAGAGCAGGGGTCAAGCACCTGAGGGTTCAAAAGAGGAAGAGACAGAAAAGCAGGGCCCAGTGACAGCAGGGAAGAGAATGGGCCACTCTGGAGGAAACAGCAGACTTAGTGACTCTCAGAGTCCAACAATCTAGAAAGATACTTGAACCCTAAAGCAAGCACGATACATTGAAGTAGCCAATGTTTGTAATAATCACCTGAATCATCAAGAAGTGGTCAGATTAGATTGAGAGCACAATAAGTTCTTGTTTCTTGCCATTATCAGCCATTGCATATTTTGTGGTCCTACTTTGTGAAGGAGAATTCACCTCTAGTGACCCCAACAAAGTCATACCTGGGCCCCAGGTTCATATATCCCCTTTCACTGGATGGGTCATTTGACCCTGTCCTTTCGGGACTCATTGAATGGTAGATGTGAAAAGGACTTCAGAGAAGGCTTAGTCTAATACCTTCCTTTTGTAGAGGAGTCACATTGGGGCCTAGACAGGTTCAAGGTCACACAGTTAGTTAGCATTAGACCTAGGAATAGAATCCTGATCTCCTAGTGTCCAGCCCCAGTCCAAGTTTTTCTTAGTATAGTAGTATTTATTCCTCAAGATTGGATATACAGTGAATAATGAGGATTTCCTAGCCTTCATTTACTATGGCAGAGAATGAGGTTTAGGTTTCCGTTGTAAGTGATTAAGGCAAATTTTGGTGGTTTAAAAGGTTAAATCAGTTGTAAGGAAAATTCTCTTGTTCATTCAGAGAATCTATCCCATTCCCTGACAGTGCTGGGTAAACTAGGTGTGACTGTACTAGCTTTATAAGTGGTGCCCACTTGTGTGTCCTTTTCACATTTTTCTTTGTTTTTTTTAGGACGAGTATCCCCTTCACCTTCTCAAGAAAGTCTGAATTCATCAAAATCTGACACTGATACAGGAGTATGTTGACTTTGTCATTGTCACTCTCATCTGGTTTGTGGTGCTGGGGCCTTCTCTTGGTGCTGCTGGCTCCTGCCTGCGTTTCTTGATTCCGTTGCTTTTTTGCCACTGACATGAGCTGTATCCATTTGTAAGGTCTTGGTTCCAGCCCCATCCCTCTGTGGAAGCCTTCCTGAGAACCTGTCTTCCATACCTTGCTGCTCTAGTCTTTAATCAAATGTCATTAGTTCCGGGTTCTGACTAATCTCTGCAGCTCATGATTCTAAAAACCAACCAACTGCCCCTTTTAAGCTCCCTTTATTTGTTCATTCATTGCTTAACAGAGTGATGTCATTTTTTTCATACAACTAGTTATGTGCTTTGCCATTTCTGCTGATGATAATGGGTCACTTTAGGTCTATGATTAACCCAAAGATGTTGGTCTACTTTATGGTCCAGACTTCAAGAACCCAGCCACAAAAAAACAGCGACTTCCTCTGCTAGCTCATGTCCACTGCTCATTTCATGAGTGCTCATCTTTTCTCCTTAGACCATGAGCCCCCTAAGAGCAAAGATGATGACTGAGATTGGCCACACTGTAGGTGTTTGGGTTGAGTAGACCAGGGGTCCACAAACTGGGTGGGTATGTACAGTCAGGTGGCTACTGTCAGAATGTGGCATGTGACAATCTGAAACGTGATGGCCTTTATTCTTCTGATGATTTTTTCTGGCCATACTAGTCATACTTCACATTTTCTTTAGTGCTTTTAAAAGCCCACTGTCCATCTGATATAACCCTTTAGAATTCCAGCAAGGTGGAACAGGTTGTTACTATCCCCATTGCAGAGGTGGGAAAACTAGGGCTTAAGGCAGGTGACTTTCCCAAGTCCATTCACCTAGTTAGACCTAGAACTTAGGTGGCCTTATTTTTATCAGACTGTTCCTCCACTAAAGCATGCTGGCCCCTGCTATAAACTGCAGAAAGGATTTCAGTTCATTTCAGCTAACATTGCTTAAGGTCTTATGTGCTAGGCACTGAGCAAAATGAAAGTTTCCATAAGACCTAGTCTGTTCCTTTATGGAACTTATCGACGAGGAGTGAGCTGGGATGCAAACACAGCACATTCCATGAGAAGTGCCTTCAAGTGGTACAAAACAGACTGCTACACACAGGCTTCAGGGTTGCTAAACAGGCACAGGCAGCATGGGGAATCAAAGAGTGCAGGATGTGTTTGGCCAGAGTGTTGAGTATGTGGAGAGTGAGGCCAGAGGAGGACCTGGCATGCTAGGCAATAGGGAGCCAGTGAACGTTTTTCAGCAGAGGTGTGCCGCAGCTAAACCTCCATACATGAAGTCAGTCATTTTGGTAGAGTTTTGAAAGATGGATTGGAGAGAGGAGAGAGTGGCATTGAGAAGATCGTGCTTAGAAGGCTCATCTGGGCCACCAGATGGGGAGGATGGAGGCTCTGAATTAGGCTTGGGCCAACAGGAGCAGGGAGCAGGGGCTGGATCTGACAGATGAGGTGAAATTCACAGGCTTTGATAACCAGCGATGGGAGGGAAGAGGTCATCCTAACTTGAAGGTTTCTAATAAAGGAGCATGAGAGAGTGGTGGTGCTCTAGGAGGTCAGCAGTCAGAAGGTATTTATTACCTGTTTAAGGGAATAAGATAGGGAACTGGCATTTGGATAGGTAATGTTAGGTACTAGTAGAACCTTCCAGTGGAGTGCTCTCCTGTGGGCATTTAGGAGAGAGACATACTGATAGTTGGATCCCTTGAGCTGAAGTTAAGAGGCATTTTTTCTGTTGTTTTTTTTTAATTTTATATAGAGAATGTTAAGTTATGATACAGAACAGGAGTTCTTAACCTGGGGTCCATGAACTTGTCCCTTTCTAATACTTTGAAAACTGTTTCAATATAATTGGTTTCCTTTGTAGTCCTATGTATTTTATTTTCTGCATTTAACAACATGATTCTCAGCAGGAAGGGGTCCATAGGTTTCACTAGACTGCCAAAGTGAGGAAGATTGTGGTCCATGGCTCCAAAAAAGGTTTAAGAATCCTTAAAACAGAATATTGTAAATGATAGAATGTTTCTAAGACTATATAAAGGTTTCTATTATAAATGTACTATACATATCTTTGAAATTTGAAAGTATCTTCATGATCCTTGACATTCAGATTAGTATATGTTAGTGTGTATGTATATATATGTATCTATGTCTCTATATACATATACACACCAATGTGGTACATAGTTAGAGCATATTTGCTGTTTACGTAGAGCAGTTGAATACTTTTCTTGCATAAATCTCTGTTGATGTGCTTGAGCAGCATGGGCAAGACGTAGCTTTTAATTTAGAGGATGTAGATTAGGTAACTGAGAGCCAACCCTTGGTTAGACTTTGGGGTAGGGCAGAATATGGGGCAGAGAGGGAAGGTGTCTCTTAGGGAAATGAGTCAGTTGGCAGTTAGAGCCACAGCATAGATGGAAGTAACCAAGAAGGTGAACTTGACCCCAGTGTCCCAACAGAAGGAGGTAGGGGAAGGCAGTGGGCAGTAGGAGAGGGGACTGACATTTCCTAGGGTTATGTGGGTGAGGGCCTGGCATCTGTCCATTTGATGTAAGAAATTGTAAAATTTACCTCTTGGTTTATGTGCCTAAATAGGTATGCAGTGGAGCTGATGAGGACCCGGATGATAAGAATGCACCGTTTCGGCAGAAGCCCTTTTGCAAATACAAAGGGCATACAGCAGATCTTCTTGATCTTTCTTGGTCTAAAGTAAGGAAAACTTCTTTCATCTACACAATCTTGCTCCTGTCATTTGAATTTTAAGACAACTAAGCAAATGTTCTTAATTAGAATGATTATTTAAAAGGATGCAATATATGTTAATTTGCTTATTGGTTTGTGGATGTTTATATGTTTATTGTTTGTTATTATGCTACAAAGAAAATAGTCAAAAGCTTTAGACTCCTAAGTTACTTTTGTCCTACAAATTGGCGTTTAATTCTACCTAAATATTCCTATCCCTTTTGCCTTTTTTAATTGAAAAAAATGACCATAGTCCTCAGCAAAATAGATCTGGTTCCCACCATGCAAAGTCCAAGATAAATAGCAAATCACAGCTCTTCATGGGCTGATGTGCAAAGTATCTGACCAGGCTCGAAGCTAGTTTCATCCTTCAAAAGTTGGTAGAAGCTGATTCTCAACCGAATGGAGCAGCTAGTTGTTGAAGTGGAAATGGTAGGAGGCTGAGTAAGAAAATTTGGAGTCGAGAAAGAGCAGAGGAGAGCCTGCCATGCCCTCTTGATTTAGGGAGACGTTTTTTAGCAGATTAAGGGAAAGGGTAGGTAGGATCTCATGGCCTAAAGTGATCCTTACATGGGAAGTCAGCCTGCTAAGGATGGGGAACTCTCAAGAATGAAATTCTGAAAACATGAAGAGAAACAATTCCACTGAGTACAAGTGATGTTGGGAAGCATGAGATGGAGTCTGAGGAGATGAATACAAATGTATAGGGAACTCATTGACCGACTTAGATTGTGAGGGTAGAAGATGAATACAAAAGGTTAGCCGGGTCCGGAAGAGCTGTGCCAGAAGTACTAAAGCGCAAGGTGAACTGAGGCTGGTAAGGCAAGCTAAGGACAAGAACAAAGGCCTTAGTGTGGGAAAGGAAGCAGAGCTGCTCGGCTCTCATTTGGATTCTGTTGTGTCTCTCAAGGAGAACAATCTTTACGCTGGAAGAGCTAGAACAAAAGAGCTAATTAGTGCCCCCAAGAAAGCAGGACAGTAGAAGGAAATGCTTAGCTACCAATGAGGGGTTCAAGGCCACAAGCCCAGAGGAGCAGCGTACTTGGGTCCTGAAAGAAATTGCAGATGTGATCACCAAGCTACCATCACTGATACTGGGAAGATTGTGGCAGACTTGAGAAGGGCAAATATCCTGATTTTCCAGAAATGGGAAGAGCGCCAACTCTCTGAATTTTAGGCCTCTGAGCTTGACTTAGATTCCTAGTGGAATTCTGGACCAGAAATGTAGAATTATATAAGGAATAGTTAGTGAGCATCTAGAAAATCAATGATCTCACAGACAGCCGCTGCCATGACCTTGTCACCAACTATACAGGCAGTGCCAGCCTTGGCCTTGTTTCTTTTCCTGATGGGCTTAGTCGCTTGGGTTATCGGGGCCGAGCATTTGATGATGTTTCTCATGTTGCTCATATGAACAGGCCAAAGGGAGATGGACTAGATGTCAGTGACTTGGTGAATGGCCCTGCGCTAATTGACATTTTTTTTCACTGACTTAGGTAAAGATGTTGTTGGCATGCTTCCCTATCAGCAGTATAGATGGTATAAAGCCAGATAGTATAGCAAGGATGCTGGATGACAGACTCCACAAAGATCTTGTATAAGGGCAAACATTGGGCTGAATCTAATTAGATGAAATTCTGTTTCAATTTGCATTCAAAAAATTGGCTTTACATGTGCAAGCTAGAGTGCCATGGTTCAATGGCTATGGTGATTATCTTGGCCTTGCTAATTCATTGATGACCAGCTTGATAAGGTATTTCAACCAGTGACTGATCTTTGGCTATATTAAGAAAAATGCATAGGATGGTAAGGGGTGGAGGGCAGGGTTGGTGCTCAGTGCTGATACTGTGCTTTCAACAGACGTCATATGGAGCATCGTGTTTGGTGCTAGAGTCCACATTTTAGAAATGACATAGATAAGCCAGACACTGTCCAGAGGAGGGCAAACACAATAATGAAGAGCCTTCACATGAATGAATGAGAATGGAGAAATGAAAGAGCATTTATTAAGCTCTTCTAGTGTGCCATGGCACTGTGCTAAGCACGAGAGATACAAATGAAAAAGTGAGACAATTCCTACCTTCAAGGGGCCTGATTTCTACTGGAGGCAGATCAAGCCACTTAAAACATGCTAGATGATGAAGAGGAGGTGGAAAATGACCAAGGAGGGGAGTTTTAGTCTGAAGAGTCACAGGGGTGGGGCATTGTGTCTAAGGTCTATTAATTGACATACTCTTTCTAGAAGCAGTGGCACTGTTGATGTGGTTACTGTGCCCAGAGCCAAAGGTGGTAAGCAAATGTAGAGGAGCTGTGCCAAGAGGGTCTGGGGGCAGGGTGCTGATGGTGTATAAAATCTGGGCTGATTTTGAGCTGGCTAGATAGAGCAGCCAAGATATATTTCCCTTCAGTCACCAATCAGGGAAGCTCAGTCCCAGCGCAGTTCCATGAATTTATGGATTCATTCACTTAAGGACAGGAGGCATGGTTTCTGGTGTCTAGAGTCTCATAGTCTAGGTGCTAGCAGGGCAGAAGAAAGTATGGTCAAGGGAACAGTTGGATGACATGATACCATAATGAAGACTGGTTAAAGTTGCTTAAGAGCAGGCTTGGAGGACCATGCAGGCTGTCTCCAGATGTTTGAAGGGCTGTCCTGTGGAAAGATAACCTGGCTTACTGACCACAGGGCTGTGGCTGGAGATTACCAAAAGGCCTGTCCACAGGCCTGCTAGCAGGACACAGGGAGAGGGCTCCCTGTCACAGGAGGTCTTCAAGCAAAGGCTGGCTGGGCCTTCACCTCTACTGGCTTGACTGTAGTCGACAGGATTCTTATTCAGGTACAGATAGAGGTTGGGCTTAGGAAGGAAGGCAGTAAGGGCCCTGCTACCACCTTGGGCTCGCACTGCTCATCAGTGACTCACATTCCAGTGCCCATATTAGTGGATGAAATGAGAGCTGTTACTGTGATTTCAGAATTTCCAGGGTTATTTTGACCATAGAAAGTATGTGGCTTAATGAAGGAATGCTTTGGGTTGGAGGTGTGAAGAATGTTTTTGGCATTTATTCATATGTTTCTTATCACCTGTCTTGCCTTAAGAAATTGAAGAGTAAAAGCAGACAAGCTTTTTAATTGAGAAGTTTCAGCTGAGTTAACAAATCTGTCATGGATAGTGAAAATGCCTGGCTATTTTCTAGCTCAGTGTCCACGTGTAGTAGTTTATGACTAAGACCTCATGCTGGTGGATCTTGTGCCGAGCAGTCAATATGACCCCAGTTAATCCCTACCTATAATTCTGGCTTCTTTCTGCTTGGGAGCCCCATCCATCTTCCTTCACTCTCCTGTCAATAACAGTTCCCCTCCCCAACTTCTGAAATCAAAAACGATTTTGGAATTCACATTGGGCACAGGTGCTGCCTTTCAATCTGAGCAGAGTTTTTTGTCAGGAAATTTCCAAGAGTGCCAATAGAAAGGGTTGAATACCAGCAATGATATTACTGAGGGCAAACTTTTCTTCAGTTTATTTATTCCACATGCATTTTTAGATGCCATTTCTCTATCCATCAAGCAGCACATCAACATTATGCTAGGTTTTTCTGAAAATGTTTACTAACTCCAAAAAATTAGGTCTGGAATTTGATGATAGATCCAAGCAAGATCCTAAGATGATTTTTGTTCTACTTAATCTATGTGAACCTCCTTTCCATCCAGCAAATTGCTTATCAGAAAGCATTCATCGTGTTTGTAATGACTGAATTCATTACTTTGGAATGGCAGCATGATATATTGGCTGGAGGCTGGCCCTGGAGTCAGAAGTCCTGGCCTCAAGTCCAACCTCCAACCCATCCTGGCTTTGTGACCCTGGGCAAGTCACTGAACCAACCTCTCGCTGGTGCCCCCGGCAACTGCTGCTGAGGAGGTCCTGCCCTGCATTGGTGGTACACATTTTCCCCCTGACATTTTTCTGCATTACAATGGTCGGTTCAGGACAGAGAGAGCCACTGACCGACCACTCAGTTGATGGGCCAAATTAGAGGAAAAGTTCAGAGTCTTGATTTTTTCTTCCTTTAAAGTTACTTTTGAGGCTAAGAAAATAGAAAGTATGAGGAAGCTAGAAAAGTTGCCTCTGTGCGTGGGCAGGCATTCTCATGGTCTGTTCCAGGAACCCTGGAATCAAGAGAAGCACCCTGGTCTCTCATTTCCCTTACTGGTTATGTCCATAAGCTCTTGGCTGATAGTCCCTTAGAAAGAAGCATGTAGGCAAATATGCAGATACCTTTTGTTATGTGCATAGTTTTTCATCAGAGCACTGAAATGATTACTGTGTTCTCTCCTAGAACTATTTCCTGCTTTCTTCTTCCATGGACAAAACCGTCAGGTTATGGCACATTTCCCGAAGAGAATGCCTCTGCTGTTTTCAACATATAGACTTTGTCACCGCTATTGCCTTCCATCCAAGAGTAAGTGTGGATTGACATTATTCTCTGCTCTGGGAAGTAGGAGCTGAGATTGTTGAAGTCACTGGCAGAGGGGAAAAAACCAGGGACTTGTTAAGTGAAAAACAGCTTAAACTTAGTGCAGGTCAGGGACAGGCAAGGACTTGCTTGCTCCTAGAATGGAAGTGTAAAACCTTTTCTGCTTTATCTGCTTTTTGAGCACAACTAACTCAACAAAAACACTCTCCATACAAACAGAGACAGATCTAAACAATAAGAGACATATTAGTTGACTGTGTGTAAGCTGAGCCAATATAATAAAAATGATAATGAAAAAGATTATTTATTCTAATACCCTGGCAATCAGACTATCAAATAATCATTTTATAGAACTAGAAAAAGTAATAACAAAAATCATCTGTTTAAGAATAACAAGAGAGTCAATGAAAAAAATGTGAAGAAAGGCAGCTTAGCAGTGCCAGGTCTTTAAACTGTGTTCAGAGTGGTGATAATGAAAACAGTATGGCACTAGCTAAGAGATAGACCAGTGGATCAGTAGAATAGACTAGGTTCACACAATACACAATAATAAATGACCATAGGAATCTAGAGTTTCATAAACCCAAAAAGATACAAGCTTTAGGGGTAAGAACTCCCCATTTGATAAAAATTGCTGGGAAAACTGGAAAATGGTTTGGAAGAAATGAGGCATAGACCAATATTTCATACCATATAGCAAGATAAGGTCAAAATGGATAAATGATTTAGACATAAAAGGTGATACCATAAGGAAATTAGGAGAGCATGGAAAAATACGACTATCACATCTATGAAAAAGGGAAGAATTTATGACCAAACAAGAGAAAAGAGGATCATAGGAAGTAAAACAATTTTGATTACATGAAATAAAAAGGTTTTGTGCAAACAAAAATAATGTAGCCAAAATTAGAAGGAAAATGGGAAACTAGATAAAAAATTTTACAGCAAGTTTCTCTGATAAAGGCCTCATTTCTCAAGTATATAGGGAACTGAGCCAAATTTAAAAAAAAAAAATGAACTATTCCCCAATCGATAAATGGTCAAAAAACAGGAACAGGCAGTTTTCAGAAGAAGAAATCAAAACTCTCAATAGTCACATGAAAAAATGATCTAAATCACTACTAATTAGAGAAATGCCAATTGAAATAGCTCTGAGGTACCACCTCACACCTATCAGATGGGCTAGCATGACAGCAAGGAAAATGATAAATGTTGGAGGGGATGTGGAAAACTTATGACACTAATGCATTACTGGTGGAGTTGTGAACTGGTCCAATCATTTGAGAACTGTTAGAGCTGTATGGAGCTTTCCTAAGCTTTGCCTTTTCATACTCGCCCCATGATGCAGTTGAAAGAAAGCCTGCAAGGCCCCTCCCCACCCAAAGCTTAATGATCGGAGAATTCTATTCTTCAACTTGATTGGAATTTTGACGCAGCCTTGAACTTCTTTGGACGTTTATGGACTTTTGTTTCCATCTCTTCCCTCTTTCCCTCCATCATTTTTGAGGGGGAAATAAGATGTGGGGTTTGTTTTTTTTGTTTTTCATCTTAAATTTCCTCTGGCAAGGCTGCACAGATATCAGTTGTTCCAAAGAACAAAGAGTGATTAAGTGGGGAAAAATAAAAACAAAAAAAAATTGAGTTTGGAGTCAGGAGACTTGGGTTCAAATTCTGACTGTGCTATATATTACTTACGTGACCTCAGATAAACCTCTTCCCCTCTCTGGCTTCAGTTACCTCATCTGTAGCTGTCCTTGGTGGGTCCTTTCAGCTCCAGTTCTGTCCTTTGGACTTTGGAAGGCTCAGTAAGAGCTGGTGAATAATGGACTGTGTTTATTAAGATTATTTTAATAGAAATTAAATCACTTTTATTCTTACTTGTTTAGATTTGACTGTCAAGCCTTTAAAGGTTCCCGGATAGAAGGGGGTTATGGGATAGATGTGGGTGCCCATCAGTAGGAACAGGCAGAGATTGGATCCTACTAGCGGCTGACTGATGGGACTCTTTGCAAATAGCTCATTACTTTGTAGTTATCTAATTTTTTTAGAACTTTAAATAGGTTTTTTTCTGAAAATTTGGGTTAAGTGGGGCTGAATTGGGTTCTAGTTGACATTTTCTTAAGTTATAGTGTCAGTTAAAGGGAAACAGGTATCTCTAAGAGTTGTCAGAGCTAGCTAAGAGAATTCACACTAATCTTTTTCAAGATAGAGAATTTAAACTTGGCAAACTTGACTATAAACTCTGCCCTGAGTAGAATAGACCTTGGTCTGTAACCTAAAGAATGTTGAAATTGAATTGAAATTCAAAGACCTGGGTTCAAATCATCCTTAATCCTTGAGTGATGTCAGTCCAGTCTCTGGGTCTCGGTATCCTTACCTGTAAATTGACAGAGTTGGGCGTGCTCTGTCAGGTCTCTTCCAACTTTGAATCTCTGATCTGACAGTTGATAAAAATATCCTTACCTCTTGGAGATTAGTTCCGTGAACAAGTAAGTCTTCAGCAAAGCATATGTATGGTAAGAACTCTGGCTTCCATTTTGTTGCATCTGTCAGCTTTAATTTTGCTTCTCGCAAAGATTGTCATAGATTCAGAGGTAGAAGGGATCTAAAAAGTCGTTAAATCCAACCTCCTCATTTTATTATTTTCATTTTTTTTATCAACTATAATTTACCTTCTCTATTTCGTAAGGAGTCCTCTGGGGTAAACTGAGGTTCAGAGAAGCTAGATGACTTGCCCTTGGACAGAGAGTTGAAGTATCAGAAAGCAGGATTCAAACTCAGGTGTTCTTTCCCTAATCCTTTCCATTGTCCTGCACTGCTTCACACCCAACTAGAATATTTGCATGAGTTGGGCAGTTGCTGAAGTAAGAGGTTATTTCTCTTCTTTAGGATGACCGGTATTTTCTGAGTGGGTCCTTGGATGGAAAACTCCGACTGTGGAACATTCCTGACAAAAAAGTGGCATTGTGGAATGAGGTGGATGGCCAAACCAAGCTGATCACAGCTGCCAATTTCTGTCAGAATGGCAAATATGCGGTCATTGGCACCTATGATGGACGATGTATCTTCTACGATACTGAGGTCAGTGCTTTGCTGGTATGGTGGCATCAGGAAGTGACCATTTCATTGGGGGAAGTTAAAAATGCTGGCTTGTCCTTTAAAAGATTGTCGCAATTAACAGAAACACTCAAAATCTCCTTTTAGCATTTGAAATACCATACGCAAATACATGTACGATCTACCAGGGGACGCAACAGAGTTGGGAGAAAAATTACTGGCATTGAACCTTTACCTGGAGAAAATAAGGTACCACCCATGTCTGCCCACAGTCTTGGCCATCCACTGGAAAGTCCAAGGCTTTATGAGAGGCTCTTCCCTTCTGTCAAAGAATGGGATGCATGTGTTCAATGGGACTTCTGTTCTTTGACTGTCATTCTCCCTCTCCCCCTAAAAAAGTTAATTTCTTAATCTAACTTTTCCTTTGATGTGTTTTTAGATCTTGGTGACCTCAAATGACTCCAGAATTAGACTATATGACCTTAGAGATTTGTCATTGTCTATGAAATACAAAGGTTATGTCAACAGCAGCAGCCAGATCAAAGCAAGTTTCAGGTAAACTGGTGATGGGAAGTGGCCAGAAGGGCTCAGATCATCCATCCCCTCCTTTCTTAGAAATAAGGGTTTTTTTGATGTTTCCAAGCACTTTCACTTCATTGATCTCATTTTATCCTTCCCATATCCAGTGGTAGGTAGACAGTGAACTATCTCCATTTTGATAAAGGGCAAACTGAGGTCCAGAAAAGGTTGACTTTGCCCCAAATTACACTGATTGTTCCTGACAGGATTGAGGATACAATCCAAGTTATGTCCTTCAAGTTCTGGCTCTGCATTTTCCATTTGTGTACACAAATGATGATTCCAAGGCCTATTGGTGAGGAATGAGCTCCAACCTTGGAAGCAGGTGCCCCCCAGGTACACCCCTTATAGTTCTGCTCAGTGTCTCTGGGCAGCCTCAGGCAAGTAACTGAACCTGTGGGCACCAGCCTGCCCCTGCTTCTGCTGTGGATTGGATGAGCTCAGAAATTCGGAGATTTTGTATAGGGGACTTCTCTCATTAAAGGCCTTGATGCTTTTCATCCTAAAACATTTCAGCTGTGTGACTTGTGTGCAAAGGCATAACCTCTGAGCCTCAGTTGCCTCATTTATAAAATGAATATATACATATATGTATGTATCTACAGGGCTCTAGCTTCACAGATTATTCAATCTTTTACAAGCTTTGAAGCACTATGTGAATGATGTCTTTGAAAAACTTTGAAAAACTGAAGTCTGGAAGTGACCTCAGGCTATTAACACCACAATTCCAAGTACATTGTGTACACTGGACTTCCCTCTTCAGATAGGGTAGATGTGGTGAGGGGCTAATGCCCTGGACCTGTACTCAGGAGAACCTGGGTTCAAATTGGCCTCAGGTCCTTACTAGCTATGTGATCCTGGGCAAGTCACTTATCCTCTATATGCCTCAGTTTCCTCATCTGCAAAATGAGGGCGATGGGTTGGACTCAGTGGCCTATAAGCTTTCTTCTGATTCTAAATCTCTAACCTTAAAGTTCAACCCTAAAACATAAAGCTAAAGGAGCAAAGTGGTAGATGAAGGGCCATTCTTGGAGTCAGTAAGGTTTGAGTTCAGGTCCTCTATACTCACTATGGTCCTATATACACATAGTAGCTGAGTGACTGTGGATAAGTCACTTAATCCCCCAGCATTCCCAATGACTTGTGAAGACTATAAATGAGAGAAGCAGCCAATCCCTGGCCAGTCTAAGGAGCTTCCATACCAGGAGTTCCCTACTTGAATGAAATCACAGATCAGGGCCTGGTAATAGTAGAGGGGGCTTTTCTGAGAACAAAGGCCCTTCCTCATATCCAGCCACAGGAGCATTTCAGAATCAGACTTTAGGGACAGCCTATATCACTTCCCACTGCTAGGTTCTAACTGTGTTCTTGTTTTTTTAATTTAGCCATGATTTCACTTACATTGTTAGTGGCTCAGAAGATAAATATGTTTATATTTGGAGTACTTACCATGACTTAAGCAAGTTTACATCAGTCAGAAGAGATCGCAATGACTTCTGGGAAGGGATCAAAGGTAAAATCCTGCTTCTGTGTTCTCTACGAGAAACATAAGCCTACTTGCAGTAGTTCTCAGTTTTGAATTATCCCATCATTCCGGATGGCAAGTCTTCTTACTTAGACTTTGTTGCATCAGCTCTGATTAGAAATATTAAAGTGGAAAGATGGAAGTTAGACTGGGTTCATTCAAATTTGACAGCATTGGCATATCAGGAAATTGCCAGGAGTTCATTTCAAGAATTTTTCAGGTCTGGTTTTGAGAATTCTTTCTGATGCTCACTTTGAAGAAGATTTTAGCAGGAATGTGGTATAATTTCCACCATAACCTTTGTTGTTTCAAAGTCTGGCTTTGTTTCTGATGGCGAATTAGTCTTCCTGAAATGTCTGTTTTTCCTCCAGCACACAATGCAGTTGTCACATCCGCAATCTTTGCTCCAAACCCAAGTTTGATGTTATCGTTGGAAATGCCATCTGAGAAGACTGAAGCTACTGAGAAAGATAATGAACCTCAAGTATCAGATCCCATCCCTTCCGGTAAGTGCCCACATAGCCAAGGGGACACTTGATAGGACTTGCTTGTCTATGAGGACTGTGTCCCCTGCTTGTTGGATGCAGTAGATTTATGAAGCCCTGAATACTTCCCTAACATGTCTCCATCTTCTCAGGTTTCCATTTCTCCGAAATTCTGGAAGCGTTTAAGCCCTCAGTGCCAGGCCCCGTGCCAAGTGCACGGGGGTCCAAAGACAAAAAGAAAACAGGCCCTACCTTCATGAACCTTACCTTCTAGTTAGGGGAAAGCACAGGTACACAATACTGAGTGATTATGAAATCTTGAGAGGCAGTGGGGAAAACACTCAAAACTGGGGGATCAGGAAGGGCCTCTTGTTAGGAGGCCCTTGCTTGAGCTCAGCTGTGAAGGGAGTATCCAAGGAATGGGGGCTAACCTTAGCAAAGGCCAAGAAGCTGGAGATGCCAGTTTGGCTCAAACCTGGAACCTAGAATGTGTAAGGAAGGGGAATGTGAAGTCAGCTTAGGAAAATAGCTAGATTGGGAGTAACTTTGAGGGTCAAACAGAAGACTATGTGTTTTATCCTGCAGGCCATAGGGAAACCCTGGAGCCTCTTGAACAGGACAGTGACATGCTCAGCCTGTACTTTAGAAACTTCCATTTGGCAGCTCAGAGCAGGATGGTTTAGAAAGGGGATGAGACTATAGATAAGGAGACCACGAATTGGGTCATTGGTGTAGCCCAGGCTAGAGGTGTTGAGAGCCCAAGAGTGGTGACTGAGTGAAAGAAAAGAACACTTCTGAGACATGTGACTTGGCAACTGATTGGATAGGAGGCAGTGTGTGGATGAGTGGACAACTTAGCAAAGTTAGCAAACATGGCTGATTGAAGGGATTGCGGTACCCTTGACGCAAACAGACGTTAGAAAAAAAGATGAGTCTGAGGGCTAATCTAATTTTTATTTGAACATGTTGAGGTGACATTGACCATGCGACATCCCGCTAGAGATGCCTATCCCATAAGTTGTTGATGAGAGTAAATGGAGGGAGTAGAAGGCCTGGGACAGAACCCTGAGGTATATCCCTGTATTGAAGGTGGGACTTGGAGCACATAGGATAGCTCAGCAAAGGAGACTTCGAGGGAGCAATCAGACCAATCAGATGTATAAGAGGAGAAGCAGGAGAAAAGAGTGTCCAACCAAAAAAAAAAGCCAGGCCCAAGTGTGAGAGGAGAGTGGGAATGCAGGTACTCAGAAGCATTGGAGGCCACAGAAGTCAAGGGGGAGCACCAAGAAAAGACGGCTGCATTTGGCAGTTGAGAAGTCCCGGGGTATTTGGGGACAGCACTTTGAGTTGAGGGGTGGATCTGGAATCCATACTCTAAGGCCTTGGGAGGTGAGTGAGTGGAGGCAGGGAGCATGCATAGCCATTTTTAGGAGTTGAGCTGTTGGGTGGTCTGTGAAGGAGACAGCAGCATCTAGTGAAGGAGGGAGGAGACAACAGCAGGGGAGGTGCCAGAGGAAGAGGAGCTAGTTTAGAACAAAGTGAGCCCCAGGGAGAGAGCACAAGGAGAAAATCAAAGTTCAGCTGGAGGTAGGGCCCATTCTTTGCCAGCTGCCCTTCTCTCTCAAGCAGCATCCACATTCAGATGAACCGGCAGCATGACTTCAGGGGCTACTTGTTACTAAGGCTGTGGCCACATCTGAATGACACGGCCTCCCCAGGATAAGGGATAATGTGGTCATATTCAGAACACTGAGCCAGGGAATGGAGAGGAATTAGACACCTCCTGTCTGCCACGACAGTACTGGGTGTTGCCAGTTGGAAGTTGCCAGTTGCCATTGGAAGAGAGAAATATAGTAAAGTCTCCCATGTGGCACCTAACTGGAAGGGAGGCCATTTGAAAGATTACGCCTTTTGAATTAGAGAAAAACTTGTAAAGTAGCATTTTCCTAAATGAGGTGTGTGTAGAGCAGCTCGGTGTTGTATACCAAGGAAGGTTTGTATGGCCCCTGCGTGGCCAGTACAGTAGCCAGACACTCACCTTTGAGGCCTGCCCTTACACTTAAGGACCTAAACCCCTCCAGTGACTTGATCTCTTCCCGGCTCACTAAGCCCCTTCACTCTCAGCACCACCCCAGCCACCCACAGACTGTCACGCTGCCACCTTCCTCATCTCCTGCTGTGACCGTGACTTCTTGTTCTTCCGTCTTTCCCCCAAAGTGCTCATTATCGTCATTGTAACCTCCAGTCCATCCATCCTTTCCTATTTTCCCTGGGCAGCCAGATGGATGGAGAGTGCTCCGGACTGGGGAATCTGCTTCAGACACTTAGGGTGTGTGACTCTGGGCAAGTCAGTTTCCTGATCCATAAAACGGAGATAAAAATCATACCTACTTCATCTTTGTGAGCATCAAATGAGATGACATGTCTAAAACACTTGGCAAACCATATGGCCTTCGATAAATGCTAGCCTTGGTTTTTTTCCCATTCTCCTGTTGCATTAGCCCTGCTCTGACCTCCTCCTCCATGAATTTGAGCCTATAGTTGACTAGTTCATCTGTAGAGAGGATGTTCCCAAAGTCTTGGTGCAGTTTGTATCATGCTCTTGCCTTAACCAAAGTCCAGCCCTAGATTGGCTCTGCCATCTCATTTATCTCTTCCTACTTAGGTTTTTTCTGTTGAAGTTGCACCACTGTTGACTAGGTCCCCATTCCTAATCGACTCTCTAATCTCCACTGAGACCTCAGTGCTCTATTGTAATCATTGTTTTTTACCTTGATTATCATTCTCCATGACTGTGTGAAAGATGTCTCTTCAAGGCCCCTTATGGTATCTGTCTTACCGCTGCTTGATGGGGGAGATGAAGGCCTTCCTTGGCTCTATCTTCCAGTTGCTAAGGTCACCTTCTCTACTTCTACCCTTGAGCCCATCCCCTTCTGTCTGTCTCTCGTCTCTGTGTCTCTCCTTTGTCCTAGGCTTTCTTCACTTCTCTCTCCACCTGCATCTTTCTCTTTTCCTTTGATCTCATCCACTAACATGGACTCAGTTATCCCATTATCCCCAAGTCTACATGTCCATCTCCAACCTCTCAGTAGAGGCAGTGTGGCATTGTGGGTAGAGGTCTCACCTGAGAGTCAGGAAGACCTGTGCTCATATTCTGCCTCTAGCATCTACTAGCTATTTGACCCTGGAAAAGTCTCTAAACCAAGAAATTGCATAAGAAGTGCTCTTTAAAAGAGGCAGAACTTTTCATAGATTTCTAGAATTTCTTTTTGTTTTAGGGGCCCCCTGGGGGGATTGACTGATTCCTCAGGGTAGGGCACAAAAGGTTATATCTGATTCCTTCTTTCTTTCCTACTCCTGGTAACCCACGTTTTGGGAGGAAAAGTGAAACTTTAGTGTGGCTCCAGTTCATCTGATCCTTCCTTTGTCCTTTCCTTTTCCCTCTTCCCCTTTCACATGTAGATCCAAGGCCAAAGGAAAGGGAAAGAATATTTTCCAATACTTAGGACATGCCTGTGATAGAGCTAACCAAAACAGGCTCACTTGTGTCCCATTCATCTCCCTGGATGCTTCTTCACTAATCCTAAATGCACTTTTCTCCCCATAAATTACAAGCATTCTTGAGTCTGTTATCCAAGCAAATTATCTGATTATCCTAAGCAAATTCACTTGTGAGAAGATGCAGAACCAGGGTGCAGTGCACTGACTTCACTGTCCCTCACAGTGGCTGCGATGAATCTTCCTCCCAGTCTCAGTATTGACAAATGGAACCCAAAAGTTGGAGCTTAATTTGGTCATGAGACACAACTGTGTCAGCCCCCCCCCCTCCAACTCTTAGGGCTGAGAAACCCTCCAGCTTCCTGCCATCTTATGTAACTCTAAACTGTGGTTAGGTGTAGCAAACCCTAGAGTCAGTCCCGACTCTGAGGGGGCAGTGGGGATGGGTGGGTGGGGCAGAGTCAGAGAGCTCTAGATGATGTACATTTGTGTGTATGAAGAGCCTCCATTTTCTGGGGGCAGTTCCAATTTCAAAAAAAAAAGCTAGTGGCTTTTTAAACAAGCCTATGCAAAAGTATGACTTTTGTCATAGAGTTCCAAATGTTGGTTCAGAAACTGTGGTTATTGTAGCAAGATACATCATGTCTCAGTAGATCTTTGAAAACTGGCAAAGATAAGGCCCATTAAAGATAACTCCTGAGCTGGGTATGATGAGTAAACTAGTGGAGTTTTAGCTTGGAGTCCACGGGTACTCTAAGGGGTGGGGGGTCATGGATACATTCCAGAAGATCTGTGACCTTGGGCCTTTATTGTTTAGCTAACTATTTCACTGACCTTTGGTTTCCTTTGTAGACCTTTGTGTCTTAAAAACATTCTGGGGGGGGGGCATAAATTTCCCTAGACCATGGGACAGGGTCCAGGACACCAAAAAAGGTAAAGAAAGTTTTGTGGTAAAGTGAAGGGCTCCCAGAGAAAAGATTCCCATGTACTCCCCCCTCCCCCTGCATCATCCTCCAGAAGGTGGAATGAGATGAGGCTTGTGAAGGAGGTGGCTGTTAAGGCTTTCGCTTTTCCATGGCTTTAAAATTCACTTACACTTTTTCTTTAATGCTTTTCAGGTGCCCTGAAGACAGACCATACTGAAGTTCTTTTGTCTGCTGATTTCACTGGAGCAATCAAAGTGTTTATTAACAAAAAGAAATATGTAGCTTGACTTGTGCAAAAGCAATTTAAAATAAACAGAGATGAGTACATTTCTATAGGCATCCTGAGTGAAAAAAACCCTGGAGTAGTGTTGCAGGCTAACATTGTCCTTAAGCCATTCAGATCTAATATATTTTGGGAGACAGTGTCAATGAACTGGTCGCTGGGCCAGGTGGGCTAGAAAGGGCACGTACATGCAAGAAAAGAATTGCCCAGTGGTTGGCCTGACATTTTAAAAATGGTTGTGGTTTTGCTCTATAGTTGTCAACATGCAAAGTTTTCTGCATGAAATATATTCCTCTATGAGTCTCCTGTGTGTGCCTTCTTTTGGTTCCATGCCCTGAATTTCACAGCTCAACTCTTCAGACATCTTTTGTTCATTCAGTGAGAGGAAAATGGTTTTGGTTTAGAGTTTAAAAAGAGAAAAACCACTTTTCTTTTGCACAGAATTCCTGTTTCTTTTTTTTTAAGATGGTACTTTTGAACTCCGTGACTTGGAGAAGGTGATACAGGTTTCCAGTAAGTCAACAACTATGTGTAAATGTTTTTATAAATTTCTCAATTTGAGGACAATTTGTTTTTGTGGCCTGTGTTCTTGTGGAATTTAGGGTTTTCTTTGTACGTGTATATAGAAATAGCTTTTCTTTTTTGCACACTGGAGCACAATGTTTCTACGTAAAGAATACTTTTCATTCCTTATTCGTGGGCACTAGGCTCTATGAGAGCTCACTTAAAAAGAAATGAAGTTGTACTCACTAGAAATTCTTTTCTACAACAATGTAAAAATGAACTGTTTCCATTTTTTTAAGGCATTGGAGTTTTCCAAAATTAAGCTGTTTTGGTTTGAGTTGCTGAATTTGAAAGACTTTGTAAATATCTCTCTACTGTACCAATGAAATAACATTGGGGTGGCTGAACCCCAACTGTGTTGTTGATGGTTAGCCTGTGTCTCAGAAAGTAAAAATATGTAATTAAAAGTTGGTCACCAATGTTTGGTAAATGTCATTTTGTTTTTAGATGACTCAGGTTTCTCATAGCAGGCTTGCAACACCTGGCTTCTAGTGCCAGCCTTGTTCCTCAGCTAGCTTGGTGACCGTAGGCAAGGCCCTCACCCACCTAGAGCCTGTTTCCTCATCTGAAAATGAGGTTATCTTGAAGGCCCCTGCTCTCTCTCTCCAGTTCTCTAACTACTGTGTTAATCAGTTTAGTTGAATTTGTGGTGTGGTAAGTAGAGTTTATTAACTGAGGACCGGAATGTCCAAAATTAGACTCTGGGGCATTATTGTATGTGAAGGCTATATAGTTGAAAGTCAGTTGTAGAGTGACTATTTAGATACAAGACCTTCATACAGCACCTACCATAGTCATCTTGAGTCTGTAAAGTCAGAGAGGCATCAGGAGAAACAGGTGACAGACACCTCAACTACCAAAGCATGGCTGTACAGTGGAGAGTTGTGGATGGCTGGGTTTGCCAGGATGCCAAGGCTTAGCCTGCCCTTGAATGTTTCACGCAGAGCTTGGCCCTGATCACTAGCTTTTCCTGTTAAATGTGGCTTCTTCGCTGTTCTATGTTTGGGCCCTCTAGGCCCAGGTTTTGTAGCTGTGCACTGATGTGAGCCTGCTGACCAACTAAGCTTATATACCCCTCCATCCAGGGCTCATCTCACTGGCGATCCATTCACCGCCAGTTTCTTTTTCTGACTTCATGTCTTTGACTTTGAGGACAGCTCAGCCTTTCTGGCTGTCAGCTTGTGACTCCTGGGCTGTTGTTTCACTGTTGCCTGGGAGCTTGAGGTGTAAATATTTCCTGAAAGAGTTTATGGTTAATTTGAAAGAAAAGATAGTTAGCATTGGGGACCCCCTCCCAGGTTAGTGGTCTTGTCAGAATTAATTGGCTACTAATGTCTAAAACAAGCAGTTCTTGTGGAAAATCCTCTTCCTACCAAGTGATGAGTGTAGAAATAATGTAGCTTTGAGTTTTCCTTGGAGGAACTCGAAACTCTAAATTCATTCCTGACCTTAGCATGGGGCAGCAGTGAAACCAGATGGGTTAGAGTTAGAGTTAAGCCCCTAGCTCTACAAAGTTCTCTCCTGTTGACCATACTTTGAATTTAAATGCCATTGAAAATTAGATGTACTGACTGATCACAACTGAAAATGCCCTATATATAGCTTTAGTCTTGAGTTGATGTTCTGTGAAATTGGTGTTCAACACACCTCCCAAAATATCCTAAGAATCAGATGCCTCCCTCCCCCACAGCTTTGAAAAATTGCTTTTGTTCCTGTCTATTGTTATAGGGGGTAGGTAAATACCTCTGTTACTTGAGGGACTTCTAGGTGTAGGCTTATGGGAGGAGAGGCCCTGTTGTGATGTGTCTGAAGAAGTTCCAGTTCTCAGTTTTACTTTGCTTTGCCAGTCTTTTGCAAGCAAAACCCTCCTGTGAAAAGGACTTTGGTAGAGGATTGTGATGTTTTCATAGTTAGCATTCCCCAGACTCAGTTCAGCTGGACACCGGAGGGCTGAACCATAGCCCAGGGGTTCAAGGAACACTCCATACCTAGGGAGGAGTCATGCCTTTGAGTGTAGAAGTTTGAAGAAATCAGCTGAAGGTCCTTTCCCAGCCTCTTCCTATTTTTCAGTGGTAATAATAGCCTTTGCAGGTGCTGAGAGGTAGAACTTGGGTTTGGCAGATGGCATGTGACTACTCTCAGAGGGTAAAGGCCTTACTCAGGGTCACATGTTCTGAACCTGCTGCTCTTTCCTGTCAGACCATGAATTTTTCAGGTTTACCTTGCATTTCAAAACACTTTAAAAGTCTCTCGATTTTCTACACAGGTGTAACTGCTTGTTTTTTCCAAGAGTTCTAGGATTAGACACCTGCCTAATTGTAGCAAGGGGGTTTCAGCTCCAAGGAGTCTTTGCCATTATGACTATTTTAAAAGCAGGCAATTGGTTTGGCACCTTTTTCACTCAGTGCCTTCCCAAGCTCTCCAACTGGGTCTCCTTTACTGATAAACAAAATATAAAAATCTGAGTGTGTTTAGCTTGGAGGATAGAAGACTTGGAAAGGCACCATGGGATTTAATAGCTAAATGGAAAGCCTTAGGCTGGGCAAGCACAAAATGGAGGATCATAGGTTTGAAGCCAGAAGGGAACTTGGAGGCCACTGATTTCATCGAGTTCAGCTCTCATTTTACAGATGAAGCCAGAGCACAGAGAAGCTCGGGGTGACTTGCTCGGGGTCACACAGGTAGGAAGTGTCTGCGGTGGGATTTGGACCTGGGTCTGCTTTCTATCTGCTCTTTCATGCTTCCTCAGATGTCTACATCTCCACTGAGAACATCTTCTGGCTTTGTTGTTGTTGAGTCATTTCAGTTATGTCCGATTCTTTGTGAGCCCATCTGAGGTTTTCTTAGCAAAGGTACTAGAATGCTTTGCCATTTCCTTCTCCAGCTCATTTTACAGATGAGGGAACTGAGGCAAACAGGGTGAAGTGATTAGCTCAGGGTCACAGCTAGGAAGTGTCTGAGGCCAGAGTTGAACTCAGGAAGATGAGTCTTCCTGACTCTGGGCCTAGCACTCTGTGTACTCTGGCACCACCTAGCACCCCTTATGGTTTTGGTGGACTGAAGCTTCCATTTGAGTCAGCAGTGTGAAATGGCATGATTGATTTGAGCTGGTGGTCAGAACTAGGTGGCATTAAGAATATTGGGCATACTCCCTGGTTCCGCTCCTGAAGTCATTCCTCTTTGAACCAGCCTTTTGCCAGAGGCATGGCTGAGACCACTGAGAATTTTCTAGCCAGCCCATAGTACAATAATACTAGCTAACATTTTTATAGCCCTTCCTATGGGCTAAGCACTATGCTGAACGCTGTACTTTATTATCGAATTCAATCCTCACAATCACCCTAGGAGGAAGGTACTGTTATCTCCATTTTACAGATGAGGAAACTGGGGCAAACAGTTGAAGTGACTTACCCACATACCTAGTGTCTGGGTTTGAACTCGGGTTTTCTTGCCGCATGCACTGTGGTATCCCCTCACTGCCTCATGAAGGGTTTTGAGTTTTTTTTATGTTTTCTACAACTCCCTATAAAAATGCAGTCCCAACTGGGAGGGATGAGTTACTGACTTAGCAGGTGTTAGCTGAGATGGAGCAGGGAGCAATGAGTGAGAACCTAAGCTAGACACCAATAGAAAAGACCAAAAAGGCCAGGTTGTGGCCCAAGCCAGTGGCTGGGAATGGAGGGCTCTTGGCCCAGTGTTTGCAATAACAGAGACCTCCCCTCCCCTGGGTGTCCTGTGGAGTCCCATGGCTCCTGGCAGTGTCTCACCCTGGCACTGCCAACCTGAGCACTGACTGCCCTTGCCCTGTATCTTCAAGTCACACTGCAGGCCCCCCTTGCCACTGCCTGCATCATTCTGATGGTGTAATGATGACCACCACCCTGTGAGGTGAGTGAGTCATGCCAGCATCATTAGCCCCACATTACAGATGAACAAACTGAGGGTTTTGAGATTCATAGTCCCATCCACGTAGCTAGTAAGTGTCTGAGGATGAGATTCGAACCTAGGTTTCTTGGCCCTTGGCAGGTCCCTGCATTTTGATAGCAGATGGCACGTTGCAATTGTAGGAGGGTACACTTAGTAACTACTGGGCTGATCTCCTACCCCCAATGAGATTGTGTCCCTGGGAGCTAAGGCCTAGTCCCTAGAGGCCCTGGACTAGATACCTGGCAGGACTTGTAGCTGTTCAACCAAGGGGAATTTGCTAGTTCCTTTCTCCACATCCATTATTTAGCTGGTTAAACATATCTCCTCTAGATGGTGCCAAATTCTCAGCATTTGTGAAGAGACAAAGGGAGAATGTCTTGGATGCATTGATCATCTCTAGAATGGGCAGGGGCCATTGAAAGGGAAGGGATGGCTTTTCTCTCTCATCACAACTTTGAAATGAACCGCAGTCTACTGGATTCAAATCTCCAACTTCTCTGAATTACAAACAACATCAACCTAAAGATGCAAAAATAAAATAAAATAAAACTGACCTATTCAATGGAAGTCAGATGCTGCTAGAATGCCCTCCAAGGAGAGCCTGAGCTCATCATTTCTGAATGAAGTGATGGGGTCAGGGTCAGGGGGCAACCGTGTGATGCCAGAGTAGAAGTGGTCAAGGAGGAGCACCGTGTAGACAAACAGCCTCGGTGAGGCAGGATGAATGGGTTCTGAGGGCAATGGGCAGACATCTTAATCCCAACATGGTGACCTCAATTCACTCATTCTACCCATGTCTCGGAAAGCCCTTATGATATGTTATTAGGAGCTGGGGATAGGATAAAAATAGAGCCAAGCCCTGTGATTTCATTGCTATGGGGAGCTCCCAAGTCAGGAAACTCCCTCCACAGATACAGGTCCAACACCTTCTCTACTACTGTTCCTTGAGAGTTGCCCAGATAAGTGACTTACCTAGAAAGCCTGCTTCAAAGGAAAGTATCCCCACAGAGCAAGAAGGCTTCCCCTTTTTGGTGTCATGGACCCCTTTTGATGATCCAGGGAAGCCTCAGAATAATATTTTTTAAATATATAAAACATAGGATTACAAAGGAAACTGTTGAAATACTGATGTCATACGGTTTAAAAAAGAAAAAGGCACATGGACCCTGAGTTCAGAAGCCCTTCCCATGGAAGATATGTGGATATTTGGTTTGCCTTGTATTAGGCACCTGTGTTCATTTATTAAGCTTGTTTATTAAACGTAGCATATGTTTATTAAACTTAGCACATGAGAGCATTTTGTGCTTCTGCAAGATCTAGATAAATTGCTTGTTTCCTCTCAATGGCTTCTCCCCTTAGGTTGGGTTCTTCCCCTTCTGTTTGTGTAAGGGAGCTGACAACTCTGGAACCATATTTAAGGAATCTGATAAGTAGTTGAATTCGCAAAGGTTCCGTATGCCCTTGATGATTGCATTGCCAATGGTACTAGTTCTTCCTTAGAGCCTAAGCGCTGTGAGCCTCTGTCTGGCCCTAAGATTCCATGAATACAGTGTTCTAGGGGAATGGAGATAGACCCTCTGGTTGTTTAGACTGCTTTCTGAAATGCAGGCAGAGATGTCCTCTCAGGTAGAGAACCTTCTCTGGTCAACGCTGTTGCATCCCAGTTGAGTGGTTTGAAGGCCACCTAGAGCCAATCAGGTGGCATTCATCCAGCTTTCATGACACCTCTCAGTGTTCATTTCCTCTCTTCCCCTCAGCCACCATGGTCAACTTGTTACCTTCTGTCACCTCAGCCTAAAAACTGCATTCCCTGTTTCCAGTCTCATACAGTCCATCTTCCCGCCACACATTTACCAAAGTGAGATTTCTAAAAAGTTGACTGTCACCCCCTTACTCAAAAATCAGATTATATTATGGAGCATAATCTGCCTCCCACCTACCTTTCAGTCATTTCATATGACTGATTTTCTTCCACTCTAGTCGAGGCAAGCTGATCTGTTCTCTGTCCCCTATACATGATATTCCCTCTCCCTCCAGGGCTTTGCACAAAGAAGTCCCCTATGTCTAAAATGGGGAAAGAGCAGCATTTGTACCTCCTCCAGTCTCTAGATTCCTGCAAAGCGCAAGTAAAATGTTACACTTACATGAGGCTTATCTTGATTCCTCCAATCTTTAGACCTCTCTCCATCTTGAAATGACTTTGTATGTAGTTTGCATCTACTTACTCCAGAGCATGGATCCCTCCAGTTGAGGGTCAGAGGACTATTGATCAAGTATCCTATCCATCTGACACAGAAGTGGTTAGCTTAAATACCAAGGATCAAGCACACAACACACACTTTGGGATGGGCCAGGGCAGGAATGTGATTTCCTTTCATTTGTTTTTTTCTGGGTGGAAGGAGAAAAGAAATGCCTGTTCATTTCAAATTTAATTTTTATTTTTTTAATCAAATTAATTGGTTTTCAGTTTTCAACACTCACTTCCATAAGTCTTAAATTTTCTCCCCCACCTCTCCCCAAGATGGCATGCAATCTTACATGGGTTCTACACATACATTCTTATTAAACACATTTTCACGTTAGTTACGTTGCATAGAAAAATTGAAATGAATGGGAGAAACCGTGAGAAAAAAACAAAACAAAACGTAACACGAGAAAATAGTCTGCTTCATTCTGCATTCCAATTCCATAGTTCTTTCTCTGGATGTGGATGGCATTTTGCCTCAATAGTCCTTTGGGAATGTTTTAGTTCCTTGCATTACTGTGAAGGGCTGTCTTTCAGAAATAATCCTCTCACATTGTGGTTGTTGCTGTGTACGATCATCTTCTGGTTCTATTCCTTTCACTCAGCATCAGGTCCTTCCAGGCCTGTCTGAAGTCTTCCTGTTAATCGTTTCTTACAGCACAATAGTATTCCATCATATTCATATACCACAACTTGTTCAGCCATTCCCCAATGGATGGGCATCCCCTCGATTTCCAGTTCTTGGCCACCACACAGAGAGCTGCCATAAATATTTTTGCACATGTGGGTCTTTTTCCTTATTTTTATACTCTCTTGGGGATACAGCCCTAGAAGCGGTATTGCTGGGTCAAGGGGTATGCACATTTTTGTAGCCCTTTGGGCATAGTTCCAAATTGCTCTCCAGAATGTTTGGATCAGCTCACAGCTCCACCAACAATGAATTAGTGTTCCAACTCCCCCACATTTTTTCCAACAGTCATCATCTTCTTGTTCTATCATGTTTGCCAATCTGATAGGTATGATGTGGTACCTCAGAGTTGTTTTGATTTGCATTTCTCTAATCAATAGTGATTGAGAGCATTTTTTCATGTGACTATAGATAGCTTTAATTTCCTCTGAAAACTGCCTGTTCGTATCCTTTGACTATTTGTCAATTGGGTCTCAAATTTAATTTTTTAAAAAGAGTTTAAGCTCCTTGAAGACAAAGACTTTCATTTTTGTCTTTGCATTCTTAGGACCTAGTAAGATACCTGGCACACAGTAGGTGCTTAATAAATGCTCACTGAATTGTAAATTGCATCACTAAAGTTCTATTTGGATGCCTCATTATAGGGTGGAAGAGTCCCTGTGTGCCTGAAGACTGTCCAAGGGGGCAGAAATTCAAACTCTCATGTCCAACCAAGTAGCAAATCTGAGCTAGGGACCAGTGATGGCCTGGATTACGCAGGTAGGTTTAGAGAGGATCAACACAGCTAGGTTCCTGGGGTGGCCCAAGGGTGGTGAACAACTCACAGACACCGTCTACTGAGTTCTAGAGGATGTAGCCTGTATTGTAGATAGGAACAGCCAGACTTTCAAAGCCTAGAAGCAGTATGGTGAGAATTGGGGTAGGGGGAGGGGAGAGGGGAGAACCTATCTGACCAGAAAGTTGGTTCCATGGCATTTTGTAGGCTTTCTTGGAAGTCCAAAGAAACCTTGTATTCCATCTCACCTGGACAAATGCTGCATACAGTGTAGATGGTGACCCTGCCACTAGCTGCAAAGGTTTTAATATGATCCATGGGAAAGTCATCTTAAAAGTATAACTAAGGAGTAAGTAATGTTTCAGTCCCTCCAGCAAACATTTATCACTAAATATAAGTGCTATACAATGCTATGGTGACAATCCTAACCCAGTCTGAAGATTATCTAATCTAAGCCCCTCGTTTTACAAAGGAGGAAAATGAGGCCTCCAGTGGGAAGGGGCAGCTGGGACAGAGCAACCAGGATGTTCAAGGGCATCAGGTCCAGGCCCCATGGCAAATGGCTGATAGATGAAGGGCTGTCATGTGGAAAAGATCATACATGTATTGCTGGAAACCACAAAGCAGAAACCAGAAAAACAGGGCAAATTTTCCAAGAGGCAGATTTTAATTTGATGGTAGGAAAAACAATTCATTTTTGTTGCTGAATTGTTTTCCAGTCATGTTTGACTTTTTGTGACTCTATTTGGGGTTTTCTTGGCAAAGATCCTGGAGTGTTTTGCCATTTCCTTCTTGAGCTCATTTCACAGATGAGGAAATTGAAGCAGAGTTAAGTGACTTGTCCAGGGTCACATAGCTAGTAAGTGTCTGAAACTAAATTTGAACTCGTCTTCCTGACTCCAGGCCTGTCACTGTATCCACTGCAGCACTACCTTCGCATTCATTAGAGGTGTTTTCAAGGTAGATCAGCCTGTGTGGGAGCACAGTGGGCTCACATTCCCTGGAGATCTCAGAGTAGAGACTTCTTGGTGGCTTTCTTCTTCAGGCGTGGGTCAGACTAGGTGGCTGCCAGGGACGCTTTAGCTCAGAGATTGTAGGAAGTGACTTGCCCAAGGAGGACTTACAATTCAAGTCCACTGACTGCAGACTCATGACTTAAAACAACAGGAGGAGGTGCCCTTGGGTTGGACAGAGGAACCTTCTTCATCTCTTCTAGGCCTTTGTTCCCAAAGCAACTAAAGAAAAGGTCCAAAACACTGTCTGTATGTTGGTGTGTCTGCCTAACTGTTGGTGTATCTGTGTGTGTGTGTGTGTGCCTGTTGGTTGCTCTGTCTGTTGGTGTGTCTGTCCATCTGGCTGTTGGTGTTTCTGTCTGCTGTCAGTGTGTGTCTATTGGTTTGTGGGTGTGTCTGTGTGTCTGCCTGTCTGTCAGTGTGTCTATCTCTTGGTCTGTCTATGTTTGTGTGTCTCTGTTGGTGTGTCTGTCAGTGCATCTGTTGATCTGTCTCTCTGTTGGTGAGTCTGTCAGTGGATCTGTTTGTCTCTGTTGCCATATCTGTCTGTCTGAGGTTGAGTAGAAGGAGAAAGGGAGAGAGAAAATGAGAGAGATGGGGGAAGAGAGGGAGGGAGACCTACAGAGACAGAAAGGGAGAGCAGAGAGTGAGAGAGAAACAAAGAGAGATACATAGAGATAGGTTGGTGGAGAGTAGAGGGAGAGACTGAGGGAGAGTAGTGGAAGAGACTGAGCAGAGGGTAAGAGAGAAAGAGGAGAGTGCAGAGGATGCGAGATACAGAGACAGCAAAGGGTGAGGCAGAAGAAACAGAAAAAGAAAAAAGGATGAGGTAGCGTAAAGGAAGAGGGAAGAAGGAAGGAAGGGGGAGAGAGCAGAGGGTGAGAGAAACAACAAGACAGAGAGCAGAAGGTGAAAGAAAGCGACAGAGACAAAAACAGATAAAGAGAGGTTGGGGGAGAGTAGAGGGAGAAAGAGAGGAAGGGGAGGAGGGAGGGAAGTAGGAAGGGGAGGAGGGAGAAAGACAAGACAGAGACAGAGGGAGAGCAGAGGGTGAGAGTGGAAATTGAGAGAGAAAGAGACACAGATAAATCCTGAGAAAGAGACAGGTTGGGAGAGAGTAGAAGTAGAGAGGGACAGAGGGGGAGAGAGAGACAGAAAAAAGAGAGGGAGAGAGAGATATGGAGAAAAAGACAGGTTGATGGAGAGTAGAGGGAGGGAGGAAGGGAGAGAGGGAGAGAGCCTGAGGAAGAGTAGTGGGAGAGACACACAGAGACAGAGCAGAGGGTGAGAGAGAAAGAGAGATAAAAGGATGAAGGAGCGTAGGGGAGAAGAGGAAGGGAGAGAAAGAAAGGGAGCAGAGGTTGAGAGAGACGGAAACAATGAGACAGGGAGAGCAGAGAGTAAAAGACAGAAAGAGACAGACAAAAGAGAAAGAGACAGATTGGGGGAGATTAGAGGGAGACAGAAAGGCAGGGAGAGAGAAACAGAGAGACAGGGAGAGCAGAGAGTGAGAGACAGAGAAACAGAGACAAAGAGAAAGAGAGATGCAGAGAAAAAGATGTTTAATAGAGAGTAGAGGGAGAGAGAGAAGGACAGAGATAGCGACAGAGCGGAGGGTAAGACAGAGAGATAGAGACAAAAAGACTGAAAGACAAAGAGGTTGAGGGAGAGTAGGGGGAGAGAGGGAGTGAGGGAAAAAGCGAGCAGAGGGTGAAAGGGTCAGAGAGAAAGAGAGATATAGAAAGAAATCGATTGAAGGAGAGAGAGAACAAGAGGGGGAAGAAATGGGAGGAGAGGAAGAAAGAGAGGGAGGGGAGAGACAAGATACAGAAGTTGAGAGTGAGTAGAGGCGGGAGATTGTCCATCTATCTATCTGTACGTCTACTGTCTATCTATATCTAGCTATCTGCCTTTCTATCATCTCTAATCTATCATTTCCATCTATCTATTGTCTATCTATCCATCCATCCATCCTTCTATCTATCTATCTGTCCATATATCCTATCCATCCATCCATCCATCTATCTTTCTATCTATATCCATCTATTTATGACTGTCTGTCCATCTATCTTTCTGTCTCTCTATCCATTTCTCGGTATGTCTCTCTATCAGTCTATCTCTCTGACCGTCTATATTTTTTTCTGTTTGCCTACCTCTCTATCTATCTGTCTATCTATCTATCTGTCTGTCTGTCTGTCTGTCTATCTATATAACTATGTCTGTTCTTCTAACTTTCTGTCTATTGATTTGTCTCTCTGTCTAGCAGTCAGTATGTCTATCTCCATGTTTTTGTGTTTGACTGCCTACCAATTTATCTCACTATGATTTATCTATCCAAGTCTGTCTGACCATCAGTTTTTCTGTATGTCTGTCCACCTATTTGTCTCTCTGTCTCTCTCAGTCTGTCTGTCCCTCTATGCTTTTCTGTTTGTCTATCCAGGTATCTATCTATCTATCTATCTATGTGTCTATCTATCTATGTGTCTGTCTATCTGTCTGTCTGTCTTTCTGTTGATCTGTTTCGATTTATCTGTCTGTCTTCCTATCGATCTGTTTCAGTCTATCTATCTGTCTGTATCTCTGTCTCTCTGTGTGTCTATATGTTTTTCTGATTATCTATCCATCCATCCATCCATCCATTTATATCTCTTCGTCTATCTGTCTATCCAAGTATCTGCTTGTCTTTCTATCTGTCTAAATATCTATCACTTTGTCTATCTGTATGTCTATCTACTTAATTCTGTCTTCCTGCCGATATATCTGTCTGTCCATTTATCTACCTGTCTATTTGCTTATCTCTCTATTTGTCTGTGTGTATATGTATCTGTCTCTCTGTCTGTCTGTATATCCATCTATCTATTTATCTGTCTCTCCATCTTTCTATCTATGTATCAATCTATCTATATGTCTTTCTGTCAGTCTGTCTTTCTATCTATCTATCTAAATATCTATCAGTCTATATATCAATTTATCTATCTGTCTGTCTGCCTGTCCTTTTATCTACCTGTCTGTCTATGTCTGTCCGTTTATCTACCTATTTGTCTGTCTTTGCTTGTATGTATCTATTTATATAACTGTCTACCTGTCTAATCCTCTTTCTGTCTGGCTCTCTGTATAGCCATCTATTTATCTGTTTCTCTATCTATTTGTCTGTCTACTTATCTATTTATCTATCAGTTTTTCTGTCTGCCTATCCCTCTTTCTGTCAGTCTGTCTGTCTCCATATCTTTCTGTCTGTATGTATGTCTATCTATCTACCTGTTAGTCTGTTGGTGTGTGTGTGTTTCTCTCGATGTGTGTGTCTGTCGATGTGTCTGTCTGCTGGTGCGACTGTCTGTCTTTTGGTGTGTCTATATGTCAGTATGTCTCTCTGTCTGTCAGTGTGTCTGTTTTTCTATCCGTGTGTCTGTCTTTTGGTGTGTATGTCTCTCTCTTGGTTTTTCATTCTGAATATCTGTCCCTATGTCTGTCTATCTGTCTCTTGGTGTTTGTGTCTCTCTGTCTGTGTCTTTCTATCTGTGTGTCTGTCTCCCTGTCTGCCTGCCTGTCTGTCTGTCTATCTCTCTGCCTGCCTGTCTGCCTGCTTGCCTGTCTGTGCTTCTATCTATCTGTCTCTCCATGTGTCTGTCTGTGTGTCTGTCTATACGTGTGTCTGTCTGCCTTTCTATGTGTCTACTTTTCCATGTGTCTGTCTCTGTGTGTGTCTGTGTGTTTGTATCTGCCTGTCTGTCTGTGTGTCTGCGTATCTGTCTACCTGTCTTTCTGTCCCCTGCCTTTCTATGTGTCTGCCTACTTGCCTGTCTGTCTGCCTGTGTGTCTCTCTGTGTCTGTGTGTCTCTCTCTGTCCGTGTGTCTGTGTGTCTGCGTCTCTGTGTGTCTGTTTGTCTGTGTGTCTTTCTGCACATCTGTCTATCTGCCTGCCTGTCTGTCTCTGTCTGTGTGTCTGTCTGTATGTATGTCTGTTGGTATGTCTGTCTGTTGGTGTGTCTGTCTGTCAGTGTGTCTCTCTATCTTTCTGTCTGTGAGTCTGTCTCTTGGTATGTCTGTCTGGCTCTCTGGTGTGTGTGTGTGTCTGTGTTTATGTGTGTGTGTCTGTATGTCTGTCTGTTGGTGTGTCTGTCGGTATATCTGTCTGTCTTTAGGTCTGTGCTTCTGTCTCTCTATCAGTCTCTGTTGGCCTGTCTTTCTAACCATTTATTTTTTTGTCTCTCCATCTATCTATCTATCTATCTATCTATCTATTTCTATCTATCTTTCTGTCTGTCTGCATATCTGTCTGTCTATCCATCTGTCTTTCTCTCTGGCTATCTGTCAGTTTGTCTGTCGATGTGTCTGTTGGTGTGTATGTGTGTCTCTCTGTGAGTCTGTCTCTTTATCAGTATGTCTGTCAGTGTGTGTGTTTATCTGTCATTGTGTCTGTTTCTCAGTGTATGCATGTGTCTGTGCATCTTTTGGTGTGTCAGTCTGTTGGTGTGTCTGTTTTTTGGTGTGTCTATCTGTCTTTCGGTATGTCTGTCCCTCTGTCTCTCAGTGTGTATGTGTCTGTTCCTATGTCTGTCTGTCTATCGTTGTGTCTGTCTGATGGTATGTCCGTCTGTCAGCATATCTGTCTATTGGTATGTCTGTCTGTCAGTCTTTCTGTCTCTCTATATCTCATACTGCATGTCTGTCCATTTATCTATTTGTCTATCTTTCTGTCTATCTATCTATCTAAATAACTGGCATTTACATGGAATTTTTAGATTTGCAAAGTGCTTTAAATGTCTTATTTACATTTTCCCAGTCCAAAACCACTTAGGAGGTTAGAAGGAGAGGTCTTCCACACTGGGATGAAGACTGGCCTGTAGCCTGTGGGCCTTGGAGGTGGTCACAGCAGCAGTCGAAGCAGCAGCTTCAAGAGCCCTCAAACCAGAGACAGTAAGGGGATCTGGCAGTTGCATAGAAAGAGACTGCAAGACACCCCTGTACTAGCACTGTGCACAGGACAAGGTGCTATTTGGCAGCTCCACTGCCCATATACACTTCGGGATCACAGTATCACTTGCTGTCCTAAGGGAGCAGGAGAGTAGGAACTACACCTCTCCTTGGATCACACCACCTTGGAAGCACCCAAAACTTCTGAACCCTCAGAGCTATGTCTGAAAAATCCCCCTCTACTCCCCCCGTCATACTGAGAACAGAGCCCAACGTTAACAAAATATTCAAAGTAAAGAGAAAACAACAACCAAAAAAAAAAACCTGACTATGGTGACAGAGGATCAAAAACTTAGCATCGTGCCTGGTGTGTAGTAGGTACACTATGTAAATCCCTTCTCTTCCCCTTAATGACTTTGTGTTTGGGAAAGATTGTTGTTGTCCAGTCGTGTCCAACTTTTTCTAACCCCATATGGAGCTTTCTTAGCAAAGATACTGGAGTGGCTGGCCATTTCCTTCTCCAGTTCATTTTACTGATGAGGAAACTGAAGCAAACAGGATGAAATGACTTGGCTAGGGCCACACAGCTAGGAAGTGTCTGAGGCCAGACCTGAATTCATGAAAATGAGTTTTCCTAACTCCAGGCCCAGCACTCTGTGTACTACACCACCTAGCTGCCCTTCTGGAAAGATAAAGATACTCAAAGTTGAAAAACAATTGAGATTCTGTAATCCGTTACTAAACTTATCAGCCTGAAAAAAACATGGGTGTTTGACAGATTGTATGACTGTAAATCATCTAGTTTTCTCTGCTGTCTTTACTTCCTGCTCTCTACTCCTTGGCTCTTCCACTACTGGTTAACACCACAACAGGGTGAGGAGGGAAAGGAGATGAAACTCTATAATCAATTAGCCTTGTCTTTTTTCTGATCCATTCTGGAAGAAGTGATTGGTATGAGAGGATATGGAAGCTAATGGCTACACTGGGAACTAGCTATCACTTTCATTTGTTCAAATGAGGAAGGCCACATGGTGGACAAATAAAAGAACTAGAGTTACATTTGTCCTAGGCTTTTGCAGAAGATAAGACTGACGTCTGGAGTCCCCAAACAGTAGATCAAGATATACTTGTAAGTCTTGAAGCCTTAGCCTAAAGCAGGTCGCCAAAGCTAGGCCTTGCCCTCTCTCTTAGGCCTCTTTTCTACACTTTCCCCTTCACCTGATTCTTGTCAGTTTTGGGTATGACTCTGGGAAAATCCCTTAAACCTCCCTGAACATTCACAGAGAGAGAAGATACCCAGAAGGCCTTCCTCAGCAGAGAGAGACATGATTGAATTTGACCTTCCCAACAATCACCTTTGGAGGATAGCAGAGTGGAGACTTGTCCCCTCCTCAGTTCAGTGAAAAGACTGCTGTCCATCTGCACCCAAACCCTTCATTCCCTTCACTGTGATCTCAAGACTTCCCAAAGATAAGCTTTAAATGGGTGTGTGACTTAAATGTAAAAGATCACAACATTACAGGAGCAAGGAAGGAAATACCTTTTATGATACAGGAAAAGTTCACGATGAAGCAAAGGAATAGACGCAAAAGACAAAGTGAATAATTTTGATTGCCTAAAACTAAAATGGTTTTGGATAAAAATATAATTCAGTTAAAATGAAAAGGAAAACTAGTAATTAGGGAAAATCTTTGCAATAAATTGCTCTGACAAAGTCTCATATCCAAGATACATAAGAAAGTGATTCAAATTTATAAAACTAAGAGCCATTCTTCAATTGATAGGCAAAAGATATAAGGTTTTCTTTTCTTTTTTTTAATAAATTTATTTATTTAACTTTTTACATTCATTTTCACAAGATTTTGGGTTCCAAAATTTTCTCTCCA
>CM053775.1:6592340-6623584 GCA_028658325.1 Potorous gilbertii
CACATCTTTTGTATCTTGCCATCTTCTGTACTCTTCACACAACTGATCACAAGGAAGTGGACCAGAGACAGCCATGCCTTAGTGCCCAGAGACTGGCTGCCTTCGAAGACCTCTTAGCATCCTTCTTCTTGATATATAAAAGCAAGAAAGTAGAATGTGAGTTAGTAGAAAGCTTGATGCCAACTTTTGTGACCCCTTTGGATGCCAGTTAATGGAAAACTATCATCAGAGTTCACCTTATGGAATCATTGCTTAATATTGTTGGATGAGTCATTGAAATTAGTGTTAGAAAAATACTTCCAGATGTATGGCAGAGACTTGTGCAGAAGTAAAAAAATAAACGTTCTGGAAAAAATGAGTTAGGTTTCCACAGAATCTTAGGATTTTCCCTTGGAAGGGACTGTAGAGATTATCTAGTCTAATTCCTTCATTTTCTAGATTGGAGACTCAAACCCTTTGACCTTCCTCATTCATCTCTACATGGCTATTTCACATACATGTGGAACTGTTATTTTCCAGGTTACATTTTCGAAGCTCATAGGCTTAGAACTAAAAGGAACTTCAAAAAGCTTCTAGTCCAAACTCTTTATTTTACAAAGGAGGAAACTGAGGCCCACAGATTAAAAATGACTTGCCTAAGGTCACAGAGCTAGGAAGTAGCCAGGCTAGGATTTGAACTCAGGTGCCCTGGCTCCAAATCTGGGGTCAAACTCCAATAGAAAAGGGGGCCACTAAACCATCCTCGAGAATCCCCGCCTCCTGATATGTCTTAAAAATCCACAAAATGACAGATTTTTTTCCCCTGTATTTTTATGTACTTTGTTACATATTTTCCAATGACATTTTCAGGTGATTCAGCCATGCCTCCATTTGGAGCGATGCCAGTGGGATGGGGATGATGCATTTAAGAAGTCAAATGTTCACTTAGGTGATAAGAACGTAGGATCATTGATTTCGAGCTAAAAGGTACCTTAAAAGCCATGTCATTTAGCCCCCTCCTTTTATGGATGAGGAAACTTAGAACTTGAAATGTGAAGTGAATTACCCAGAGTCACACAGATACATTTGAATTTCAGTCGTTAAACCAAATGCAGTGATCTTTGCATTGTATCAAATGTTGTTTTCCCCCAGATACTGTATACACTTTAAAAAATCTATCAAACTCCAAAACCCCACCGAACTGTATATATTAAAAAAAACCACCAAAGTGATCTTTCTACTGCATCAAATATTGTTTTTCCCCAAATATTGTATACACTTTTAAAAACACTTCAAACTCCAAAAAACCCACCAAACTGTATATATTAAAAACAAAAAAAACCCACCAGTGATCTTTTCACTGCATCAAATGTTGTCTTTCCCCCAAATACTGTATATGTTTAAACCCCACCAAACTGTGATCATTCCAATGCATCAAATGTTTTCACCCAAATACTGTACATATTTTTAAAAATCCATCAAACTCCCCCAAACCCACCAAACTGTGTATATTAAAAACAAAAAAAACACCAAACAGTGATCTTTCCACTGCATCAAATGTTGTTTTTCCTCCAAATACTGTATATATTTTATTTAAAAAACCCACCAAACTCTGGTGCTTGCCATTTAAAGATACCTCTGATTACACTGAACTGCTTCATGACTTCAAGGTTTTCTCAGCCTTTCCCCACTCCCCTGCATACACAGGTCGCAAGTAGACTGCCTCCCCTTCTTATGATCCTCCTAGGACAATCTATGCTGGAAGTTTGCAGCCTGGCCCCATCTATCTTCACAATCCAATTTCACTGGACACTTTCTATGTATTGAAGGTGGACTGAGGAGGCAGGATTCTTTCCCTTCTGAAGCTTATGATCTCGTTAGGGGTAAAACCCCAGACATTTTCTTGGTGGTTCACTTTTCCCTTTGGAGTTTTTTCTTTCTTTTTATTTTGTAGAATAATACAGGTTATGAAAAGGGTTTCTCATTATATTTCTTGAGATTCTCTTTATCCTGAATTCACCCAAATGGAATGATTTCAGTGAACCCCATGTTCATTGGGCTTTTATGACCCTGTTAAAAAGCAAGATTTTTGAGTGCCATAGAAATAAATAATGTGTTATTTTTTGTGGAATTAAGAGAAGTGTGCCATACAAATATTCATTGAAGAAACTGGGGATGTTTAGCCTGGAAAAGAGAAGATTGTGGGAGAAGGTTATCTTTCTTCAAGTATTCGAAGGATCATCATGGGAGGAGAGGTTAAATTGGGGACTCATGGCCTCAAAGGTCAGAATTAGGAGCAATGGGTAAATGGTGCATAGAGGCAGATTTGAGGATAAGGTCAGGAAGAAATTCCCAGAAATTCTGTTGCTCAGTTACTTTTCATTCGTGTCCGACTCTCTGTGACCACATTTGAGATTTTCTTGGTAAAGCTACTGGATTGGTTTGTCATTTCTTTCTCCAGCTCATTTTACAGATGAGGAAACTGAGACAAACAAGGTGCAGTGACTTGCCCAGGGTCACTCAACTTAAGTGTCTCAGGCCAGATTTGAACTTAGGAAGATGAGTCTTCCTGAGTTCAGGCCTGGCCCTCTATCCACTGCATCATCTGGCTGCCCATTTCAGCAACTGGAGCTGTCTAAAAGTGGAATAAGCTGCCTTGAAACTAGAAAGTTACCCTCCACTAAAGATATTTAAGCAAAGGTCAGCCAATAAACAGTCAATAAACACTTATTAAGCACCTACTATGTGCCAGGCATTGTGCTAAGTGTTGGGGATACAAATATGAAAATAGGGCAATTCTTATCCTCAAGGTGCTTATAAGACAACAATCAAAAGGAAGCTGAAAACAAGGGAAAGATGAAAGGGGTAGGGGGGTGACTGGGTCACTTAACTCAGAGGCAGGGTTGAAAAGTGGTCAGCTAGTTGGTGAAGTGGATGATATGCTGGGCCTGGAGTCAGGAAGACCTGAGTTCAAATCTGGCTTCAGACATATACTAGCTATGTGACCCTGGGCAGGTCACTTCACCCTGTTTGCCTCAGTTTCCTCATCTGTAAAATGAGTTGGAGGAGGAACTGGCAAATCACTCCAGTATGTTTATCAAGAAAACCCCACGTGGGGTCATGGAGAGTCAGACACAGTGGAAATGACCGAGCAACAACAAAAATGGCGGCAAAGTCAGAGAAGGTTCCAGAGTAGTACACCCAGGTGGACAATGAGGAGTCTGACTGGCTACTGATTGGATATGTTACAGAGGGAATTCTCATTCATCTAAATGGCTCTCAGTCCTTTCCACATCTTAAATTCAGTGATTCTGAAGTCTGAGTGTTCTGGGTGCCATGGGGGGTGGGGAATGAAGTGGGGGCAGAGATAGGAGGCAGAAAGAAAAGCAAAGTAGGATAATTAAACTACAGGCCAACTGTACATGCTTGATAGTTTTCAGAGGTGAGAATATTGGAGGTGAATGCTTAAAGCAGGTAGGGAGTTACCTGCCCTTTCAGGTGGTGAACATGGTCCCAAGTTCTGCCCCACCAAAGCCACTTCCAAACAGATGATCAGGGAAGCTAGAGAAGGACTCTGTTGGGACGAGGGGTCATTTGGGAAGAGACCACTGAACCCTCCCCTCATAAAGGCATGGTCCAGTTTAACCACACTAGATTTAGCCTCCCCCAGATCTACAGTAGATTGTAACCCTTTTGCAAAGTAATGGTTATTCATTCACCCAGGACTTCTAAACTGAGCTTTTGAATCTTAGCAGTTTCTTCATGACACCTGTGGGTTTTAAGATGATAGACTTCAATTGCAGAGCAGGAAATATGAATTTTCAGCAACTTTACTTATTAGTTTCTAATTTTAAGGCCAAAGATATTGAACTGATAGGGATCCAGTAGTAAAGGAACTTTTAACTTTTGATTTATTCCCAACCATTTCAGCACAGTTACTTAGGGCAGTCTCAGGACCTCTTAAAGAAGGCAAATGAGTACATAGATTTGCTTCTCATTTGATAGGTAAATAAATGAATTGTAATAGAAAATCCCTAGAAAATAGGTGGGCTCCTGCCCCCTCATCATTTGTAGTTTTTAGAAGTCCCTTGCAAGGTAAGAGGAACTTGGGGGAAGGGGTAGAGGTGGGAAGTGAAACGCTAAACCATAAAAGAAATCATGTTGGGAAGCAGGAGCCTTTCAAGTGGAATTTGAGTTTTGTTTTAAAATAATAATTGCATTTGCGTCCCTATTCAGTAATATCTAATTAAGTTTGAGAGGTGGCCTGGTAGCATGGCAGTGGATTCAAATCCTGGCTGTGCTATCACTTGGGCCAATCACTGAATTACTTGTGGCTTCTACTCCTCAGAAAAGTGTCCTCCTTTTTTTGGTCCAAGTCCCTTATTTTGCAATCTGTAAAGTCCTTTCTAGTTCTAAAATTCAGTGATCATTTTGTGAACTGCATTTGAAACAAAACAACCATAGATTGAGTCTTGAAAAGGAATCTTTGACTCTTCTTTCTCCCTCCCTAGGCAGCTGCCAAGATGCTCCCCTGCCTGGTCTGCTGCACCTGTCTTCTAATTGACCTCTCGGCTCTCCAGTCTGTCCTGCACATCCCTGCCACATTAATCTTTTGAAAGCATGCCTTTCCTTGTCATTTCCCCACTCAACCTAGTGGCTTTCCAATGCCTACAGAAGCACATTCAGACATCCTAGCCCCAAATTCAAGGTGTGCCTCCCAATCTGGCCCCAGATTCCCTTGTTAACCTTCTCTCCCAGCTCTGTATTCAAGCACCCTCTGCTTTAGCCAAACTAGACTTGCTAGATCCCAAACATATTTTCTCTTTTCCTGCTTTTGTACTGCTTTGTACATATCCCTTCCTTGCTCTGCAAGCCTCTCCTCCTCCCCAGCCTTTAGATACCCTCTCTTCATCTCCACCTGGCTGAATTCTTTCCATCACTCAAAATCCAGCTTAAAAACCATACCCATAACTGCGCCTCTTACTGGCTGAACTACTCGTTTCACAATCAAATACTACTTTCAGATATAGTTCATGGTTTTGAATGGCTATTTAGCATGCCTTAGTGACTGGAGAGCTGTCCGTGTAGTCAGAAAGACGTGGAATTAAGTTCTGCCTTTGATACCTCCCAGTTGGGCGATGTCTCTGTGCACCAGACAATTTTCTAAGACTCGATGGCCGAGGAGGTCCAGGTCTGTCTCATTTGAAGCGCTTTCCACACCAATGAAATCCCGGACTGACCTTCTCTCACCCTCGCCCTGGCAAAACAAAGGGAGTTGATCTTTTGATGCTCATGTTTGCCTCTTGTCTCCCTAGCTGCGTTGTGTAAGTACATCCCTTAAATCGTTCAGCTTTATATGCTTCCAATGCGCATGTAGTGAGCACAGGAAAAATGAATAAGAAAGTCCCTACTCTCAAGGAGCTTTCCATCTTGTAGAGGCATAAATGATACACAGACAATTTACTCTTGAAACATTTCTTGTTTGCCCTTGTCTGTGGAGGTTTGCTTCTTCTCCTTCTCTCTCTCCTCCCCGCTTCTCCCCCTTCCCCTCCTTCCTTGTAATGTTATTTGTCTTCTTATGTGTGTGTACTGTCTCCCTACCTCAAAGGTAAATAGTGATTGTGTCTTGGCAGCCTTATAGAAAATTGTGAGCTGAAGTCAAACTCTGGCAAATTGGACCAAGCTGGAAAGCCCGAGAGGCTGGCCTCATGACAGACCACCCTAGCTAAGTGTGTGGAAGCTCTGCACCAGAGGACTGGCCACCAGGTATTGGCCTATTGTTGTGGCTGCAGCATTTCTAGGAGACAATTGACTACTGTGTATAGGGTTTGATATCCTCATGGGTAGAGGGAGTAGCCACCACCCAAGCAGCCAAATCCCCTCACAGTGGGCTCAGCACTTTGTGTTGGGGAAGTTCATTGTTTGTTATTCTCTATAACGGGTCCCAGGCAAGCACGACGTTTAGCCAGGCTTTGCCCTGGACCATTTGCAGTCAGCTTTGTGGACCATCCTTTAAGAGGTCTGCAGTGACCACATGCCACAAAGCTCCTGCATGTGGGCCATCTCACGCAGGGACTGTTATGTATGGGAGGCCCCCTGAAAGTACTCAGAACCCCCTTTTTTCCCCTCACCACATGCATTGGTTGCCTATTTCCAGAGGGAGTCATCCCTCTCAAATCTAGAGACTCACATGTTCCCATCCATGCTCATTAGCTTAGCAAGACCTGCTGCTGGTTTGGGGTGCCACTCATTTTACTTTCCACCAGCACAGCAGTTGTCCTCAGGTGGCAACATCCAAAGGCAAGCAGAGGTGTCTGAGGGATCTCAGCAGAGAGGCTGCTAGTTCTCCAGATATTATTTTTTTCATGTGGCTGCTGTGATGGCACACAGCCTGGCCGGACCTTAAGGTAATGCTCAGAAAGGTTTCAAGTACGGAGATGGGCTTCCTGATGCAGGGAGCTGTTAGGTACTTCCATTTGCTTGGTCTTGTATCTCTGGCAAGAGAGCCGTTTGGGCTTCTGTGAACGTAGATGGGATATTGTACTAAAAATGAGAATTAGAAGAGCAACGAGTATTGTAATTGGTGGAGATGATAATGTATCCCTCGTGTAACTTGGCCTTTTTCTTTGAGAAGGTGACTCAGAATCCTCTATGTGAGCAAATGAGAGTTGTCCTTGCTCTGGGAGCTTATAGCACCCTCCAGGTGATCCAGGACTAGAATATACTGTTTTCCTCTTCTGGTCTCACCCTGCCTGTACCCTGGCCCTCATCCCAATAAAGGAGAAGCGGAATAGTTCTGTCCAGAGGCCTCCCAGATTGTATCAGTCTCTCATGTATTTCCTCTTATTCCTGCTCCTAGAGAAAGAAGAAAAAGTGGCTTAGAGGGAGGCAGGCAAGACTCTAACTGGGCTGGGATAGGGGTTGGGAGAGGAGGGTGGCCGGATAAGTGGACACTGCTGTTCCTCAGTTACTCACTGTAACTCTCCCAACTTCAATCCTGGGCCTGATTTATAGGCCCAAACTATTCTGTAGCCTGGGAGAGGGCATCTTGGAGGTTTCTCTTCCAGTAAATCTCCACTCCAAAAATGGGGACTTGTACACCATGTTCCCCAATTCTGGGGCAGAGCCAGTCTCCTGGATGAGAAAGCTCAGTCTCCAGTCTTTGGAAGAAGGGTATTCTGCTTAGAATTTGGGTGGGGGCTAGATTTATGTCTCTCATCCTCTGGGTTCCTTCAGACCCCATCGTGGCCCCTGAACCTTTGAGACAAATGTTTCTGCCTTGTGATCTTAACCCTTTCCCCATCTTGCTGGCCTTTCCTCAGGCCTCCTGGGCAGAGAATATAGGATTTGTGTGGGGGTGGGGGGTAAAGGCAGTGAGAAAAGTTTAGAATTAGCCTTATGAGACTCGAATTGGGATAAGGGAAAGATTTCTCTTCAGGGACACCAGAGAGGGTGGGTTTGGAGCTTCATTCTCCCATTGTCAAGCAAGCCCTTGTCAAATACAGTCACCTCCAGTTAAATCAGTGAGCTCTGAGGTTTCCTTGCTCCCTGATTCCATGTACCATTGGCCCCCTTTAAGAAGAAGACCTTTGTTTCCTCCCATGCCATTGTCCTAAGTCGCAAACATTGCCGGCTGCCCACCCCCCAATTTGCTACATCCCAAGGAGGGAGACAGTACAGTGGCAGGCTCAAGGAAAATGGAGCAGCTGCCCAAGGACCCTCTGCACAAAAGACTGCAAACAAAGCATCTTTTTTTCTGAAAAAAAAAAAAAGAAATGTCAGCTTTTCCTTCTCACTTTTTGAAATGGAAAAGCCTCGGTTCCATTTTCAGTGACTCTTGCGGTGAGAAGGGATGGGATCTAGATGTGATTGTGTGTTAGGTGTTAGCAGGGAGTTTAGGGCCAAATGGGTGCAATCCACTAAAAATGTGTTAGAAAAGCTACTGGATAAAAACACACTTTTGTTTATCAGTGAACAAAAATTGGCTTTCAGTCAGTTAATTAGCATTTATTAAGCACTTACAAGTTCCAGACATTGTGCTAATCCCTGGAGATACAAAGAAAGGAAAAAGAAACAGTCCCTTCTCTCCAGGAGCTCACTGTCTAATGGGAGAGATAACATCCAAACAGCTATATACAAACAAGATATGGAGATAATTTCAGAGGAAAGCCACTAACATTAAGGGAGATTAGGAAAGGCTTCTTGTATAAGGTGAAATTTTAGTTGAGACTTGAAAGAAGACAAGGGAGCCAGGAGCAGAGATGATGGAGATAATTCCAGGCATTGGGAGCAGCCAATGAAAATGCAGCTGGGAGATGGAGAATCTTGTTCAAGGAATAGCAAGGAGCGAGGTGTTAACTGGATTGAAGAGTTCATGGAAAGGGAATAAGATGGAAGAAGAATGAAAAGGTAGGAAAGGGACAAGTTGTGAAAGGCTTTTAAAAAAGTCAAATAGAAGATTTTATATTTGATCCCACAGGTCATAAGGAGCCCCTGGAGTTTATTGAGAGTGTGGATGTAGGTGTGGATGTGTGTGTGTGTGTGTGTGTGTGTGTGTGTGTGTGTGTGTTTGAGAGACAGACAGACAGAGACAGAGGGAGAGAGACAGGATCAGATGTCTGCTTTGGAAAAATCAGCCAAGTAGAAGATGGATTGTAATGGGGAGAGGCTGCAGTGGTCCAGGTGTAAGGTGATAAGGGCTTGCCACCAGGGTGATGTCACTGTTAGTGGAGAGAGCTATTTCAATGGTAGAATTCCTAGGATCTGGCAACAGATTGAATATAGAGGGTGAGAGGAGGAGCTAAGGATAACACTTAGGTTGTGAGCCTGGATAACAGGGAAAATGGTGAAATCCTCAATAGTGATTGGAAAGTTTGGGCAGAGAACAGGTTTGGAGGGGGATGAGGATGATGAGGAGTACAATTTTGGACATTGAGGTCAGGGGAGAAGTTCATCTATATAGAAATGATAATTTAATCTTCTTTCCACCTCCACCTTCCTGTTCCCATTGAAAAAGGAAAAAAAACTTGTAAAAATATGTATGGTCAAACAAAAACAATATCACATTGGCCTTATCCAAAAAAATATAGGTCTCAAACTGCACCCTAACCACTGGTGGCAGAAATGTCACCTCTCTGGCAGAACATGGGTAGCATATTTTATCTTAAGTCCTTTGGAATATTTGTTGGTCATTGTATTGATCACATTTCTTAAGTCTTTCAAAGTTTTTTTTTTCTTTACAATGTTCTTGCTGCTGTATAAACTGCTTTCCTGATTCTTCTCACTTCACTCTATATCTGTTCATAGAGGGCTTCTTAGATTTATCTGAAAATATCCTCGTCATTTCATATTCCATCACATTCATCTATCATAATTTATTCAGCCATTCCACAATCAATGAGTACTCTTTCCAACTCTTTGTCAACACTAAAAGAACTACTATAAATATTTGTATACATACTGCTTCTGGGACATAGAAAGATGGTGGTGACTTCAGTGGTAGTATGGAAGTTCAGAAGAGGGGAGTAGGTTTGGGGAAAAAAACATGATGGAACTTGCCACCTGGTGATCTTTGGTTAAAAAGATTTTATGCAGATTGGAAAGAGATTCAAAAAGAATTTAAATCCATTTAAATTAATGCAAGTCATACGTCTCTGTAATAACTATCTTATCAAAAGATATGATAAGTTTTCAGATAAAGTGATTGGAGAAATGTAAATTAAAACAATTCTGAAGTTCTACCTTATACCTATTGAATTGACTAATAGAACAGAAAAAGTAAATGACAACTGTTGAAGGGAATGTGGGAAAAATGAAACATTAATTCACTGTTGGTGGAGTTGTGAGCTGATTCAACCATTCTACAGAGCAATTTGGAACTATGCCCAAAGGGTTATAAAACCATGCATACCCTTTAATCTAGCAATACCACTACTAGATATGTATCTCAAACGAGATAAAAAACGAAAAGTACACATATGTACAAAAAATATTTATACCACCTCTTTTCCGAGGGCAAAGAATTAGAAGTTGAGGGGATGTCCATCAATTAGAGAATAGCTGAACAAGTTGTGGTATGCGATTATGATGGAATATTATTGTACTATAAGAAAGGATGAGTAGGATGCTCTCAGAAAAACCTGGCAAGACTTGCATGGACTGATGCAGTGAAATGTACTGTGTACAAAGTAATGGTAATATTGTAAGATATCATCTGTGAAAGACTTAGCTAATTCTCAGCAATACAACCATCCAAGACAACTCTGAAGGACTTATGTTATCCATCCCCAGAGAAAGAACTGATGCTATCTGAATACAAATTGAAGCACACTTTTTTTTACGTTTTAGATTTTTCTTGAGTTTTTGTTTTGTTTTGTTTTCTTTCACAACATGACTATGGGTATGAAAAAAGCATTTTATTAAGAGAATTTGCATATCGTTATCATTTGTATTTTTTGAGGTTGACATTGGGAAGAAACCAGAAGCCTTTCCTGTGGTTCCACTATCAGTACAGACCACTGAGATGGATAGATGGGTCTGACCTAGGATGGAAAAACTCTATTTGGTTGCTTTATAAGTGTTCTTTTGTAATCTAGTAGGTTCATAACTCAAGTAGATAAGTCCTTTTAGGATTTCGTTTACTAGTTTAAACATCCCCATTTATGATATTGATCTTCTGAAAAGGCACACGACAAATCATGCCATAGTTTTTGTTGGGGAATTCTGGAATTTCATTACTGTGGGTACTCCTTCCTGGCTTTAAATGGTTTGCATTGAGTTGCTGTGATTGAAAACAACTATCAACTGGTGGCCAACCCTCTGGCCATGAGCCCAGGAATGTGCTGGTAAATGTTTAACAACAGCCTCTCCAACAAGGCAGGGCACACTTTTAAGTTCAATTTACATTATTAACATTTTTCTTAATACTTTCTTAAGTCTAAACAATCAGCAAAAAATGAATGGACCCCTATTTGCAGCATTTGCTTATTTATGAAGTGTAAATGCTCATGCCAAAAATGTAATAGTCGGCTTGAGCGGGTTCAAGTTGACACCAGCCTACCTCTCTCAGAGCCTCACTTTACTGGGCTAGAGTTATCCCCTCATGAGGTTGTCAGGTCTCAGTTCTAAGCCTTTCCAGCTCTGTACATCCTGTTAGAACTCTTTCTCTACTGCTAGAGCATTTGGTAATTCTGGGACACCTCTGTGCCATGAAGAGCCATCTGATATGGGCTGTAGTAGAGGCGATAGGATATCATATTGAGAAAATATGAACAGAGAATAACTAAGATCTGGGAGGTAAACTCTTGTTTAGCAGCCTGTGTGCTTTGCTAGCCCCTTCAGGATATCAAGAGAAAGCAAATAATGACCCCAACGTGTGGGGGGTGACATAGATGAGAGTCACCCAGGATGTGTGGATGGATTGTGAGTCACACAATGATGAGATTATAGAACCACTGGAGGGCTTATAAGCTTCTCTATACAACCCTTGTGGCACCACAGAAATCAGCAACATTCAGTTATGACAGTCAGCAAGCCTTTATTAGTTGCCTGCTGTGTGCCAGGAACTGAGCTAAGTACCAGGGGAGCAAAAAAAAATAAGAGACAGACCCTGCCCTGGAAGAGCTCACAGTCTAAGCAAAGGCATGTGCACAAACAAGTTGTAGACAGGAAAAACAGGCAGTAAGATTAAGAGGGGCTGGGAAAGATTTATGCATATGATGATCTACTCTTACCAACAGCTTTGACATTTGAGGAAGAACGTTGCTATTGTACTGAAGCTGAGACCGTCTATCACTTCCACACTTAGTGATTCCTACATGAGAACAATATTCTGGTAATTAGAAGGTTCCTGTGATTGAGACATGTAACTGTTTGTCAGGAAGGGGAGTTAAGTCCCATTTCTCCAGTTTTCAGCATCTTGGATAAATGCTTTGAAGATGGAGAAAATGAAACTTTTGACTCCAATGGCTTTTGGGGTGTTTGTTTTGATATTTATTTATAAACTCATTGCTGCTATCTCATTTCATCCCTTAGCACAGGAAATTGAGAGTTGTCTGGGCTTAGAAAACCTTTACCAGCATTAACTGAGTTGCATATATATATATATATATATATATATATATATATATATATATATATGTATGTATGTATGTATAGGTCACTCTCAACATTTATTGGGGTCTGTTTATCCCTTGTATTTGAGCAATGCTTGAAATAATGAAAAGTAATGAAAAAACCCTAAAATGCAGCTGAATGTTGGGTTATTGTGATGATCAATCTTAAGTCCCAAGAAGAGTTACCCAGTTACCTTCCTTCTTTCCCTGGATATATGGGAGATTAAGAAGGTACAAGGAAAGCTCATTGACTGTTTCTGAGAGGGGAATAGAAATATATCCACAAATGATTGTGCTTTGAAAATAAAGCACATCAAGAAAACAAAACCAAAAAAAATAAACTCAAGGTAACTTATTTAAACAAAATGTATTGCTTGGTTTCAGAATTCAGGTGATAGAAGCTGCAGAGAAAAAACCCTATTCCAAACTCAGGGAAAGGGAGCGTCAATGTGACTTTGGGGATGAAAACTGTCCCCGAATGAAAGGAGGAGTTTTCTTTTTCCTTCTGTTCCTTTTATCCTGTAAATCCCAAATCTTTTGGGCTTGTGTTTGGATTTCATTTTTGCTCCCTGGCACTGGTACCTCCTCAGCTTCTACCATTTTGGCTTTTTCATCATAACGTTCACATCAAGTACCCAAGCCTCTTCATCCGTCTGCTGTTCTCTCAGCTGGATTCTACAGACTTCTGAGTCTTGACAGCATGTTGTTGTTGTCTCTAATGTAAGTCTTGCCCATTTAAAGCTGAATCTGACGATTCTTTCTGTTCTTAAAAAAGGACTTGAGGTGCTCATCCCTTCCAGAAAAGAGCAGATTAGAAAGAGCAGCTCAGAAGTGGAAAGAAGTAGATCAGCTACTGGCTCCTCAAACCACAGAGTCTCATTATCTTCTGGATTTATTAAAAGCCAAAACCTTCCTTGGGTAAAAATTGTAGCGTTAGAAGAAGCAGGTTTGAATGAACTTTGAGAACGGTTTGCAGGATAGGGTCCATCCCCAAACTGAAAGGATTTGAATTTCGTTTTTGTTCAGCTCGGCGCAGGTAGATGCATGACTAAGGAAAAAACTAGGAACACCATCAGACGTCACATTTTGATGTTCCAAGTCTTTCACACAGTGACTTTGATTGATTCCGAGAAGTGAGCACTGTTGTCTTGATTCTGATTAACCAATCTGAAATATTTCCTACCTAACAAGGGTAATCACTTCTAAGTGCATGGGCTAATCCATGGAACCCCTCACTTTCATTCAGTTAATAAACTATTTTCTCTCCCATCTCCCCCCTCCAATTAAAAAAAAAAGAAAGGAAAAGGAAACCCTTCTAACTTATATGTCGATTCATCCTCTGTGCAACTTTGGGCTGGATGGCTTCTCAGATTCCTTCTAGCTCTGGGGATGTCCTTTTAGGCATACTTGAGCACTTCCTGTTGACTTAGCACTAGGGTAGGCACTCTGAGTATGGCCCAAGGGACCAGAGAGCAGTGCAGGTGTAAAGAACAGATAGCTTCTTTTATGTACTTCATCAATGGTTGTTGAATGAATGAATATTTTTAATATTTAATGAATGAAACTTGCAGAATCTCCCAGTCTTTACCAAGGAGACTCTGTAAACCTAAATTGTCCAGCACTTGGAATAGCTCCTGATATTAAACTAGACCCTCTGAGATAGGTTTGCATTCTTACTTGCTTCTGCAGTCATGAATTAAATGCTACCTTTGGGGCTTAAAGGAGGCCATATGTTTTCTTAAAGTGCTTAACTTGTTATCAGTTAGATCTGAAGTCCTACTAGCCTGAAGGCAAACAGTTGCTTTAGGACTAGAGAGTGCTGAGGAGGCTGCAATTTGGGGAGCTTATTTTTTTATCTCTGCTTCCAGAGACAATACTGACACCTGGGCTCCTTTCTTTCCAGATGGTCTCTGTCCCTAGCCCTCTATTAAGTGTGGCAGAAACAGAACAACCTTTATTGGGAGGCCCTCCAGATAGATAGGGCCAAAGTTTTTATGCCATGAATCTTTCAACTTATCAGAAAGGCTGTGTTGGCTAATGAGAGGGCATCTGGGTGGGGGGGACCTTTCCCAGACTGGGGCCCGGTTCCCTTTGTCAGGACAAAGGCTCCAGTACACATCAAATAGTACATTTCATAGGGCCAGAAAAAAGACTCGTATTAATCCTATACCACCACATCTAGCTATGTGACCACTTGTCTGGAATGCTGGGAAGAATGTCCTTCTTCAGCTTGAGGTTGGTCTAACTGGCCTCTGAGGTAGCTTCTACCTCTAAAAATGTGGTCGCTCTGTGAAATCCATTACAAGGAACTTTGCTCCCTAGATTCATTTATGCATCTGGTAAAAATCATGTCCCCTCGCTCATTTAGATAACACTAACAACATAACCACCTCCTCAACTTCCAACCCATCATCCAGGTTTGAGTGGAAGGAGGAGGACGAACTCTTAAGTGAGGAGTACTAGCTCTGATGATCTATCCAGCACAAACCTCGTGCCCCTTGAAACCTGATTGGTGGCTGTGACAGTCCACCAGGAATCCCGAAAAGCCATCCATTTGGACTTTTGCAATGCTACTGATGGATTGAGCACCCTGGCCAATGGAATATATTTGGTCTTGTGAATCTAAGAAATGGGCCAGCTACCCAAAGCCATCCCAATACTCAGATTAGTATCTATGAAGGCCGAGATAATGTGACTCTAATCCAATCCAGTCTAAAACACCTATTCAGTGCCTACAACATGCCAGACACTGTGCTAAGCAGTAAGGATACAATAAATAAAAAGAAAGACATGTACCAATAGCACTTGTTCATGTTCTGGTCCAAGATGAAGACAGGAAGCCTTTTTTAGAATTTGATGGCAAAAGAGTAATTTTAAAAACAGATATCTGTTGTAAGCATCATATATGAATACATTTTCCCGCAATATTTTATAGAGTATAAAAACACTTCATGACCTGCATATACCAGTAGAGACTGCAGCCGTTACTACCATAGGAGGAAAGGTGGAACTATCTAGGAAAACTCCTTTTTTAAAAAAAAAAATTTCCCCCAATTTAATGTAAAAACATTGTTAGCATTCATTTTCTAAAATTTTGAGTTTCAAATTCTCCCCCTTTCTCCCTTCCCTCCTTCTCACTGAGACAGTAAGCAGTTTGATATATAGGTTATATGTGTGCAGTCATGTAAAACATTTCCATGTTAGTCATGTTGTGAAAGAAAACACAGACCAAAAAAACTGAAAAAATAAAGTGAAAAATAGTATGCTTCAGTCTCCATTCAGATGCCCTCAGTTGTGTCTCTGAGGATGAATAGCATTTTTCATTATAAGTCCTTTGTTATTGTCTTGGATCATTGTGTTGCTGAGAATTGCTAAGTCATTCACAGTTGAGCATTATACGGTATTGCTGTTACTGTGTACAATACTATCCTCGTTCTGCTCGCTACACTTTGCATCAGTTCATGTGAGTTTTTCCAGGTTTTTCTGAATCCATCCTGCTTGTCATTTCTTATAGCATGATAGCATTCCATTACAATCATACACCACAACTTATTTGACTGTTCTCCAATTGATGGGCATCCCCTCAATTTCTAATTCTATAAATATTTTTGTACAAATAGATCCTTTTCCCTTTTTATCTCTTTGGGATACAAATCTAGTAGTAGTATTGCTGGGTCAAAGGGTATGCACAGTTTTATTAGGAAAACTCCAAAGGACAGGCATCTAACCAGTAAACTTCAAGTTAACTGGGCATCCTCTGGCTATCCAAATTTATCTTCCTTTGGAGAGGAGAAGGAAGAGGGGACAGAAGGGAGAGGATGAGCTGAGTTACCCAACTAACTGGGTCCCCATTCAGGCAGCTCAGTCTACTCACAGGTTGTGTTGGTCCTTCATTGCCAAAGAAGACCATGCCATCAGAGAAATGATGACCTGACTTGCCCTTGACTTTGTTTTGAGTGAAGGAGGGCTGTGCAGGATACCAGCTTCACTTTCTCCTCCTGAGCCATCTGGACCCAGGGACCAGATACCTTACCTTGACAGAGGCAGCTCAAGAAAACTACTGAAGCCTATGGAAAGACTTGGGAAGACTACATGAATATCAGACAACAGTATTCAGTAGAAAATAAATAGCATATTGCTTGATTAAAAGCAACCAAAAAGACCCTGCAGAATGAAATCTGGAATCAGAAATTCTTGTTTCCCTTAGTCAGCAATTGAAAATGAAAGCCAAAAAAGGAAGCAAAGAGCACAAAGAAATGAGAGGAGAACTCCCAAGAAAGGAGGATAGAAAACATTTCTGGTTGTCTCTGTGATGGAAAGAAGTCCGACAGAATGACAAGGAAAATTAGATAAGATGTGAAACAGCTTCTGTGCCATCAACATAATGAATGATGGAGTAGTGGCATGAAAGGAAATGGCTGAAACTGGAGAGTAGCTGGTCTGGATAAGATCCATAATTATTGACTCCAAGCTTCACAGTATGTACACGAATTATTAGTGAAGCACTTTAGCAACTTCCTCTCTGATGTAAGCCTGCTTCCATTGTTTTATTTTTAAGTCAGAAGGCATTACATGTTTATTACCAAGATACGAGGACCTCAGCAACCCCTCTAAAAACATTGGCTAATTGCCTAATAGGAAGCATACACAGCTTGTATTGCTCAAAAAATCTATAGACACTTAGAAGAAAATACTATATTAGATGAGAAGCTAAAAGGATATGTCGAAAAGTCCCAAGGATGTAAAGAACAACTTATTATTGGTTAACTGACTATTAGACAAACCACCTGAAAGCACTGAAGCATTCACACCTCTTTGTTCTGCATTCAAGGCTTAGTCAAGTATTGCAAATTTCTAAACCTAGATCTAAGCATAGTGAGAATGCACAAGTATTTCATGTCTTCATGGAAGACTATTCTCTATTGACATGCAAACTATCAAGAGTAATTGCTATGAAACATGGTATCTTTCAGGGAGACAGTTTAAGCCTGCTATGGTTCTTCTTGACCTTAAACCCATCATCATTCCTGAATCTTTCAAGTCAAAGAAAGATATATCTGGAGGACATCAAGGTATATGACTCCACTGAAAAGCATACTAAACAGCTCCTTCATCTTGAAAACCTTCTCCAATGATATAAAAATGGCATTTGGACTCAGTGACATAAAATGATTAATATGCACCAGAGATTAATAAGAGATGAAAGACTTTGAGCTTAAATCCAGAGGTCAAGCTAAGCCAGTGGACAAAAGCAATGTTTACAGATAACTTGGTATTCTCCAAGGAAGGCACCCTAACTAAGGCCAACAAAGGGAAAGCTGAGGCTGTGTCATGTTAAGAGATTGTCTGGCACATTGAAGTAACATCTTAACAGGAAGAACATAGAGTGACTATGATGGCTATGTAATATCAGTTTATTGCATGCTTTTCGGCACTGTAACATGGATGATTTTGACCCTTGAAAGTGTCTAAACAAATATCTGTAAAATGTTAAGGAAATACAGGGTGTTTCACCCCATGGCAGCTATAGCATGATTAATATTGCCTTTTTAGAAATGAGGAAGAAAATTGATTGATGTTCACAGATCGCAGAATAGACAGGTTAAAAGTGTATAGAAATACAAAGAAGTCATAAAGGTATATGGTGCTGTATTCCTTGAATGGAACCCAAAGTGGTTTATCTCCAGGTGGAGCCCATGAGATGGCTAATATCTGAGAATGGAATCAAAACACATTTTGTGGGTGAACATCCACATGAAACAACAATATGCTGATAAGGAAGTGTTGAACAAGCGGTTATGTCATGTGGATTTATTATCTAAAGTGAAGAAGTTTATGATAGTCATTCAGGATCGGGTCCTTGCCAGTAGAAATTATAGAAAGGTTAATCTTAAGAATGCTGGAATTATTGATTGGCAAAGTTTATGCAATGAAATGGTAGTAACTTGTATAGCTTATCACCGCAGGTCGCAAAAATTTATGAGCTCTTGGATACCAAGAAAGATGCAATGCAGTGGCTAGAATTATACACCAGAAGATCTTTATATTTTATATACTGACAGATGGCAAATCCCTGTTCTACAAACCTCAAGTATCTTTGAGAATTCAATAAGTAAGCTGTTAAAACTGTAAGCAGTTCTAATACAACTGTCTATAGCCAAATTGACATAACACTGATCCATAAAAGTATAAGAATAATGTATTTGTAGATGTTGCCACACCAAATAATCAATCTCCAACGTATGTGGGATGAAAAACTCTTAAAATATAAAGACCTAGTAGAAGAAAGTAAAACCATATGGGGATGGGATGTCATCCCTGTTATCCTTTCTGCTACTGTAATTATCCTGATTATGCTTTCAGTGAGTCTACAGAAGATGAGCTTACATCTCAGTACTCTTATTCAGTTATAAAAAGTAGTGATCTTATCTACCTACATTAGGGTACATTTAATTAAATATAAGAAAATAATTGAATATCAATTTACCCTTAGACCACTTCTATCTGACTCCACTAAAAGAGATGAGAAGAATATTTTTATCATGATGATGGTGATAGCTGACATCTAAAATAGTGCCTGCAGGTTTTCAAAATATTTTAATATATTATGTTAATAGGTTTTCCAAAAGTAGGATGTGACTTGGTAGATGTTAAGGACCAGTTAAGTCAGAGATCCCGCTTTGTTGTGTAAAGGGATGTTCTTCTTGTTCTTGACCCCGGGGTTATAATTGGTTTTGGCTAAAGTGGAAATTCAAGGTCTGTATTTTTTTGATGCTGATTTCTATAGCTGTTTTGTTATGGAAAGTGATAGATCTTCATTTCCCTTCTATTCCAGCTATTTGTCCATGAACTCACAGGGAAAAGGGTGGAAATGAAACGTTAGACTAGTCCTTCTTCTGGCTTGGACTGTTTCAAAGGGATCCCATGCATATCTGTCTTCAAGGCAGCTTTGTGGGACCAAGGGCCAGCATCCCAACTTTTCCTGTCACAAAACAACCCTTGTGAAGTAGAAGAGGGAGAAATGTATTTACAACAGGGTAGATTGGACTTTAGTCAGATCTTTTAAATGGCATCTGAAGCCTTGATTTATGTTGCCAGGCGGGACTGCTGGACTGGATCCATTTCTTTCAAAATGAATTTTCGTTTCATATAATCTCTCTCACAACTTTGAGCTGAATGTAGTTGTCACTTTAATCGGATCCACAATACATTTTAAAGCAGTAATTGAATTGGACTTTTTTTTTCAAGTGAAGGGTAACTATATGAGAAACTGAAATGTAATTTGGTTCAGTTGGATGGTATTTTGCAGAGGTAGTTGAAGCAGATGGTGGGAAATCTTTGGGAGGTAGTCAGTCCATAAGCACCTACTATATGCTAGGCTTTGTGAGCACAAAAACCAAAGGCAAAAGACTTTCCTTTCTCTCAAGAAGCTCCCCATCTAAAGTCCTCTCGTGCAGTGGGTTGCTAATTGGTATCAGGGGCTAGATTTCTCACCTCTTTTTAAAAATTATTAATATCTTTTGTTTTCACATCACTTTCATATCTGAATATATTTCTCACCTCCCTGTTAAAATAGCCATTTTATAAAAAAGAAAAAAAAAGTTTTGTTGTTTAGTCATTTTCAATTGTGCCCAACTCTTTGTGACCTCTGTTGGGTTTTGTTTTTTATTTTTTTTTTGTCAAAGATATTGGATTTGCCATTTCTTTCTCCAGCTCATTTGACAGATCAGGGAACTGAGGCAAACAGGGTGAAGTGAGTTGCCCAAGGTCACACAGCTAGGAAATACCTGAGGTCAGATTTGAACTCGGGTCTCGCTGACTTCAGGCCCGATGCTCTATCCACTGAACCACCTAGCTGCTCTTGTATATGATAATAGTGATAATAGTGAACATTTATTTAGGATTACTCTGTGCCGGCACTGTGCTAAGTGCTTTACAATTATCTTATTTGGTCCTTGTAACAACCCTGGGGGGCAGGGACGACTATTATCCACATTTTATTTTTAGGGGAACATTATAGTTTTAGAAAGATGATTGTTGTTTTGGAGTCTTCCTGACTTCAGGCTTCGTTCTCTATCCACTCCGCCCCCTAGCTGCCCCTAGGAGTATGGTAGCCATCACTAAAACGACTCCTAGAGTTGGAATTGGTAGAAGCCATTTTCATTTCATTGACAGTTCCATTTCCTCTAGATCTGTTCTCTGAAAATATGTTAGGAAGAAGGAGGGAGGGATCATAGAGTCATAGAGAGCTAGAAGGAACCTCAGAACTCATCTATTCCTTCTCACCTCCCTTTTGATATATGATAAATTGAGTCCAACATGTTAAATAGCTGGCCTGACTAGTAAGCAGCAGAGCTGGTATTTGAATGTAAGACCTTTGAATTTCTTACTCTAACACTGGTACCATGACCAGCCTGAAGTAGTATGACTTATCGAGATGCAAAATTAGTTTCTTTTTTAGTTATTTTGAAAGTTCCAAGCCTAAAATTCTTCTGAATTTGAGTTTGTAGATGTTAATTTTGTCAGGGGAGGTAGTGGTGGTAGTTGTGATGTGTGCATGCACATGTCTGTGTACACGTGTGTGTGTGTGTGTGTGTGTGTGTGTGTGTGTGTATTTCACCTGATCTGTACCTTATTTGGATTAATTTCTGTTAGGGTTTGAGAAGCCCTAAAGATAAGGTTTGTCTCTTCCTGTCAGACTCTTCCCTATTCTCCCCTAGCAAATGCCACCTCTGCCATGAAACATTCTCTGATTTCCCCAAGCAGTACAGAGCTCTTCTTTCTCTTCTGGCCCCTTCCTTTCTCTCAGCTATTATTATATTCTCATTTGTGTCCTGTTGAGCTAGGTACTTGTCTGTCCTATCTCCTCTGAGGGCCTGGAAGCTTCTTGGGGAGGGAATGGTGGAAGAGAATAAGAATCTTTCCGGGCCTTTCCTCTTCCTTGCTCTTCCAGAGCCTTGAAGGCTGGCTTTCTTTGGAGGGGAGTCTTTCCTGAGCCTCCCTTTGGTCATCATCTATCCTGCCCCAAATTCCCTGCACTACTGGGTTTGTCTGATCTCTCTCTTGCCCTCTTTGTTTTCTACCTTGTATTTATTTATCTGCAAGCAGGTTTCATCCATCCATAGAATGTAAGCTCGTTCAGGACAGGCACTGACCTAGCACAGTGGCCCACGTATGGGAGAGGCCCAGGAGATTTTTGTGGGATTGAAATTGTTGAATTCAAACTGAATTGAATAATTGACTGGAAAGAAGGGAATAAGCATTTCTAGAGCACATACTTTGTGCCAGACACTGTGCTGAGCACTTTACAGATCCTCACAAAAACCTTTAGAGGTAGCTGCTATTACTATTCCCATTTTACCGATGAGGAAACTGAGGTAAACAGGGGTTATGGATTTGCCTGGATTCAAACAACTAGGAAGGGTCCAAGGCTGGACTGAACTCAGTTTTTTCTGTCTGCATGCCCAGGACTCTGCACTATGCTTTTAGGAATTATTATCTCATATTGACAGCTGAGGAAACTGAGGCAGAATGATATCAAAGCGATTTGTGTAGGTCACACAGCTAGTAAGTGTCCAAAGTTGGATTTGAACTCTGATCTTTCTGACTCCAGCTTCCTGTTCTTCCCCTCCCCACCAACTGAACGTATGAATGAATGAAGTCCATGGACTGATTATGTACTATTTATAATTTTTTTTTTCTAAAAGGATAATACATATTTGAGCATTTGGGGGTAGTGTGTCTATACCTTTGATTTAATCAGTGGAGGGAACTCCCTCTACTCATGCAGATTGACAATTCATCAGCAACTAGAGTCTTAGCTAACTGCCTGGGACTGAGAGGTGACTTGTCCAAGATGTAAGAAATCCAGCAAATCTCTACAGTCAGAGTGGAACCCATAGGAACCACTGAGTGACCCTTTGCTAACTTCTGGCCCTGGCAGCTTCCAGTTACTCAAGAATTTTCCCTAATGTAAGGAGGCGCCAGTCCCAACTCTGAACCACACACACCTCAGGTCTGAATTCCTGGATCCCTGGTCTCATTGGACCCTGAGAAGGACATTCTACAACCCTGTCTGCTTTCCCCATTGGGTGCTTAGCTCCATCCAGGCCCCCACCAGTTGGCCCTGTGTCCGTACCCCTTCATGTTGTCTTTTGCCTCCATAAAGTTGCCTCACCTCATTCTCACTCTGCCAGCTCCACCTCTCAGTCATGCCAGCGCTGCCTCCCAAGCCAGGCCTTGGCTTAAGAAAAGTCCATCTAGATCTCTAGGGATGGATCTGAAACCCCATGCCCTCCATCATTCTCTGACACTAGGGGTCCTGCCCTAAGCATGTGCCCCTCGAGTTTTCCCCTGGCATTAATGGCCTGTTTCCTTGTACCATCCTTTGGGATCCTGTAAACATGGTCACATGGCTAGTATGTGGCAGAAATTAGACTTGAACACAACAAGGCTTCCTGTCTCCAAAGCTGCCTTTATATCCATCAGGTTATACTGCCTCTACTGTGCCATATTTGAGTTTCAGTGCATCATCAAGTGATCTTAATGTAGTTTTTGGAAGTAAAAGTCACTCAGACACATTTTAAAATCTGTTGTTATTTTACTTATTGATTTTTGTCTACCACAGTTTGGAGCAATGTATCTAAGCTTGGCTCTGATTGAGCCCAGAGGACTAAAAAGAAGCAAAGGGTGAGAAAAGGATAATATATTACAAGCTCCAAGTGAGAGACTTAAGATATTTGTTGCAGATCTTTCTCATTGTGTGTTTCTTGGAGTTAGAAATGGTGCTTCTGGTTGTCCTTGGCATGAGATTTCAGTGGAGCTCTAGACATCCTGTTGGCTTTTGTCAACTATTAGACTTCCAAATCTGTGTCAGATAGAACCCATGGATGGCCTGAAGGCAGAGGGCAATATTATGATTTTAAGCAGAGAAGGGTCTTTGGGCTTTGGTTTTGGTGGGGGTGGCTGGGAATGGCGTTTCACCATTTTATGAAAGTGTTCCCAGGATGTATTTTAGGAAAAAGAATGATTCTTTCACTTGTGATATTATTTGGAGGAAATGGAGAAACTGAATGGTAAATTTCTCTTATTTTAAATGTGGCCTTCTTGCTGTTGTCAGTGTGAATTCATAGCACGAATTCTTTTTCCCCACAAAGGAGAAAGCCAAAGTTGTCGAGCCTCTGGACTATGAGAATGTCATTGCCCAAAGGAAGGCCCAGATTTACAGTGACCCTCTCCGAGACCTGCTCATGTTCCCCATGGAGGACCTATCTGTGAGTAGGGAAGCCCCAAATCTGATGCTCTGATGTTCACCCAAACCCCAGGGGCTTAGCTGAGCCAGGGTTGGCAAAACTTGTTTCCTCTTCTTAGGTGTCGGTGATAGCACGGCAGAGAAGAACCGTTGAGTCCACAGTTCCAGAAGATGCTGAAAGGAAGGCACAGAGTCTCTTTGTCAAAGAGGTATGGGGGCCACATGGTTTCCCAGCTCCAGCTGACACATTCAATGTACTTTCCTTTTCTTATATGGTGGTTATGATTTCAAAATAAGAAAGAGGCTGGCTAATCTTCTACCCGCCTGGGCCAGGGATGCTTGATCATTGGATTCTCCATGAAGCACAAATGTAGTTACAGTAATGTCTGTGACCTATTCAGTGGCACGGCCAAGCTGCAGCTGAAGTGGCTGGCCCACCTCCCAAGCTCCTCAGTGGGCCTCATGGAGGATGCTGAGTCTGGGTGAAGACTGAATGGAGATGCCTCAAGCTGCCGGCCCTGCCAGAGAAAGGCAAAGAGCTCTTTGTGAATCGCCTTTTTGTAAAGGCCTCTTACCCAGCAAGTCCTTTTTCCTACTTTTTTCCTCTTTTAAAAAAATTTCTTTATTGTCAAAGACGGCCGATAACAAAAGAGGGGGAGGGCTAATTGAGAAATACAGGTGACAGAAAACAAAAAAAAAATCAATGAGAATGGTTTTAAAAATCAAACACCTGGAGCACCTTTTTTCTTTTTAAATTTGTGTTTATTTTTCTGTGCCCCCAACTAAGGATTTCATTCTGCTTTCAGTGTATTAAGACATACAGCTCAGACTGGCATGTGGTGAACTACAAGTACGAAGATTTCTCTGGCGACTTTCGAATGTTACCCTGGTAAGTTGAGCAATCGGCAGAAATAATTCATCATTAAGGGGAAGTTTTTGACTCTCTTTTTTAAACTAACAGCCACAATTTGTGTTAGCCACAATTGTACTGGTACATAATAAAAAAGAATGCTGTAAAGACCGTCATGGAAATACTTGTAAAGCCCATAAGCCCTCAGTGCTGCCGGCAGAGATGGTGTCCTGCCCCAAGGGAGGCAAAGCGGGCTGTGGGGCACAGTGGTAAACTCTGCCGAGGATGCCTTCAGCCGATATTCATGCTGGTAGCACAGGGTCCACTAGCTCCAGCTCATGACCCATCCAGACTCAAAGGCAGGACTAGCTGCTCATTACTGATGCTCACTGCAACATGACTGGGAGAGCTCAGTCCAGTCTTAGACTGTTCACTTCTCTTTTTCATCTTCCCATCTTGTTTTTGTTGCTTTCCATTTTGGATCAGCATCCACAGGAAATGAGATTTTTTGGCACATCCTGTGATTTTATTTGGCTTTTTTACAGTTGAGAGTTTTAAGATCATCTCCTGACCAATCATGCCATCTACCATCACATTTTCAGAGGATGGTGGATGGCAATTTCAAAGGGTGCCCATTTTAAACTGATTGTTTCAGATCTTTTAGAAATTTCTGGTCCCACTGAGAATTTGTCTGAAATCACTCTGTTTTCTTGGAAAAAAAAAACTCACCTTTTTATGACTCCTCATGATTTCTAAAATGTCCTTCCTCTCAACGACCCTGTGAAGTAGGGCTTGTAAGTGCTGTCATCTCCATCTTAGAGATGGGGAAATGGAGGCTCAGAGGAACTGGGCTGTGGCTCAGTTGACATTAGGTCCTGCAACCTACAACACAAGCAATAATTACGCCTTGAGTGACATGATTTTTTTGTCAAAGAAAGCAAAATGGGAAGAAACTTATCCTAATAATTGGCAATTTTATCTACTTTTTGTGGTTGTAAAAGATCAAAACATACTCCAAGAAGAGTGGAATGAGCATTGGGTCCAAGACATTAAGGAGATCTGGGTTTTAATCCTGAGCCTTTTCTGAAAAAGTGTGACTAGAATCATCTCTTGCGCCCTCCCCAGCCATATGGCAGAAGAACCAGTGGCTGGGGAGGCAGAGTAGTTGAGTGCCATTCCTACTTCTGACACAAATAATAAGAATAGTGGGCATTAGACAATGCTTTACGTATAGTATCTCTATCTTCACAACAGCTCTGGAAGGTAAGTATCTTTATTATCCCCATTTCGCACATGAGGAAACTGAGGCAAGCAGAGGTTAAGTGACATGCCTCAAGTCGCACATCTCATAAGAGTCTAAAGTTGGATCTAAATTCTTGTCTTCCTGGCTCCAAATCTAAAACACTGTCTGCTCTGCAGTGTAGCTGCCTGAGCAGGTCAGTTAACCAGAATGGGCCTTAGTTTCCTGTTGTGTGAAATGAAGTGATTGGACTAGATGGTCCAGTTCTTGATTTGTGATCCTTTGACTTGTGAGCAGGGAAGAATATGAGTAAGGTGGTTTCTTTTTCTGTTAAACATAGATGGACCTGGGGTGGGAGGTAGTCAAAGTAAGACCTTGTTTCAACCTGTTGGCCCGGTGTTCGGCCAACCCCTTAAGTGCGTGCCTTCCGAGGCATAATCAGCACCTCTCCCTCATCTGGCCTGGACCCCTGACTGAACTGCTCCTCTGCCAGGGTCTGCCATTCCTCCCCCACCACAACTCCCCCTGCACATTCAGCCTTCGCTCTGAGGTTAAGAGATTGTAGGTTGGTGAGCATGCTATGGGGACATGACACACACTGATACTTTGAGGACTGGGCTAGCCCTGATCCAAGTATGACTGTATACAGAGTGGCCACACGTCTCTCTGCCTTGCCCTTGCCTCCCAGCTCTGTGGTTCTTGGTGTCTTGCATAGGAAGAAGAGAGGAGGGCCCATTTATCTGGAGCTTTCTCTACATGCTGTTTGGTTTCTAAGATTTCATTGTTTTCTTTTTTTTCCCAGCAAATCCTTGAGACCAGAAAAGATTCCCAGTCACGTATTTGAGATTGATGAGGACTGCGAAAAGGACGAGGTAAGGGCAAAGACAATAGCATTGGCCTCGTGTTCTGCTGTGTAAAATGAAAGGCATTTTCAAAGTGAACTCCTTGAAAATTCAATTAACAAATGATGATTAAGCTCCTACTACGTGCAAGGTGCTAGGGATACAGATAAAAATGAAAGACACTGTTCTCAAGGAGCTCCATTCTCTGGAGGGTATGTAGCCCACATATGGGCACGTCAGTACAGGGTAATGGGAAGACAGGGGAAGGGTGCCAACGTTGGAAAAGGTTTCATGGGGGAAGAAATATCCAAGCCAAGCCTTGAATATGGATTTTTTGAGGGGCAAATGTAAGACAGAGTACATTCTGAGCATGGAGGAGAGCTTGCAAAGAGATAGAAGCTGGATTGCAGAGTGCAGCCACTTTGGCTGGATTTTAGAATGCATGAAAGGGCATGATCTGAAATGTCTGGAAAGGCATGTTGGAGGCAAATTCTAGAGAATTAAATGACACACAAGACTTGAGAGTTTATCCTACGAGCGATAAGTGATCCCCTGAAGATTCATGAGATGGGGTGCATGCTATTCTGGAGTGGGGGTTGAGGAGGGATGGGGAGAAAATTTGGAATTCAAAATCATGTTGAAGTGCATGTTCTAAACTGAAAATAAAGTATATCCTTAAATCTTTTTTTAAAAAAAGATTCATGAGATGGGGAATGACATGCTAGCTATTTGGACAATGTTTTGGAGAAGGGGGAGACTGGAGCTTAGGAGCCAGATGAGAGGAGTCTATTAGAACAGTCCAGGTGAGAGGTGATGAAGATTTGAACTAAAGTCCTGGTCCTGTGATAGGGCAGAAGAGAATTGACAAAATTTGGCAGCTGATTGTATGTGGAAGTAGGTAATGAAGGAGTAGAAAGAGGCTAAAAGGACTCCAAAGTTGTGAACCTTAATGTCTAAAAGAAATGATGATGATGACAGAAATAGGAAGTTTGGAAGAGGGTGGAAAGAGGATGTTTTGGACATGCTGAGTTTGAGATGCTGATGGAGCATCCTGGTGAAACCTAGCAGATAGTTGGTCACATATGGTGGGAGCTAGGCAAGAGATGAAGGCTGAATTTGAGAGTCCTCAGCAGAAAGGTGCTAATTGAATCTATGGGAGCAGATGGTCTCAACAAAGTGGAAGGAAAACCAAGAAAGAGAGAAAGAGGAGGACTCAGGACTGAGTGTTAGTGGTGTCTATGCTTAGAGGATGATAGAGGAGTAGAAATAATCTGTCAAAGGAGATGATGTATCTGAAGCGCTATGTAAGTGACCATTACTATCTGTCGTCATCATCATCACATCAGTCACCTTGCAAAGGCTAGAGGAGACTTGGACTGAAGCTTCTTGGTGGCTAGATCACCAATCAATCAAGGTTTTTAAAGTGTAAAACACTATTGGGAGAGAAATCTCTGGTTAGGACACAGGAATAATGGAGAAGAGAGAAGCGACCAAGTTCTTTACGTGCCTACTATGTGCTAAATGCTTTACAAAGATGACCTCATTTAATCCTCACCATAGCCTTGGGAGGTAGATACTATTACTATCTGTCCTCATTTAACTGATAAAGAAACTGACGCAACTTTAAATGGAACCAAGGAACTTTAAATGACTTGCTCAGGGTCACACAGCTAGTAAGTGTCTGAAGTGTCTGAATTCATATCTTTCTGATTCTGGGCCCAGTACACTGGCCACAGCACTACCTCACTGATGGTGCTGACTCCCCTGGAGTAGGACATAGATTTCATTTATTTTGCTGAACCATCACACCTCAGAACAGTCCCTTTGTTGACTGCTGCCATGTAGGCAGCTTCCACTTTTTCCCTTTCAAGGCTCACAAAGTGATAGGAACTGGAAGGTACTTCCAAAGCCATGCGTCACCATAACATTTGTTGGTATGTTGGAGAATCCTTGACCTCAGTGGCCCCCATTGGCCCGTAAGCACAAAGTTCATCTTCACATGTAAATTCAAAAATGTGAAATGTGATGGTCCCTTACACAGGGTTTTATATATTGAGGATGCTCAGTGAGTGGATTTAATGAATGATTTATTGCTATTTTTATTTGTTTCAGGACTCATCTTCGTTATGCTCACAGAAGGGTGGAATGATTAAACAAGGCTGGTTGTTTAAAGCCAACGTGAATAGTACCATTACTGTTACCATGAAGGTAAGAACTCGTCATCTCATGGAACCAGATAGAATTAGCCTCATTTGACACCGACTTCAGGGGCATGTTTGGAGAAGCACACACTGAGGGTGTCTGTCTTCTTTCTGTAACGTAAGGGTCCTCCTTGGTGGATGGCATTTTAAGATTGTAGACATAAAAATAAATGAAGAGCAACCTATTGACAACAATTAACTGCTACCCTCTGAATCACTTGATTAAAAGGGAAAGTGACAGTTAAATGAAGAGAAAAAGGACGTTGATGATTCTTATGCTAAGGAGAAAACTTAATAAAATAAGTGTGCCCACCAGGGATGAGGCAGTACATGAGAACTGTCACGTGACACACTAAAGGCCGAGCAGTTGAGAGGAAAAAGGGAACTTTTCATCTGTGGTGATCAGAGAAGGCTTCGTGGAGAAGGAGTTGAATTGGATCTTGAAAGAAAGGTCCAATTTCTCTAGGTGAATATATGGGTGCTGGAGGTCATTTACGGCAGAAGAATAGCTTCAGTCTGCCCTCTCTGTCAGCCTTTCTGCAGGTGGATGGCATGTTTCATCATGAATCCTTTGGATTTATGTCATTGTGTTGATCAGAGTTCCTAAGTCGTTCGGAGTTGTTTTTCTCCATATTATCATCTTTATCATGTAAATTGTTCCCCTGGTTCTGCTCCTTCTCTTTGCAGAAGATCATATAAATGTCTCTGAAACCATCCCGTTGATGATTTCTTACTGTGCTGTGGTATTCCATCACTTGTTTGTGAGTTAATGTTTGTAAAGCATTTTGCAGGCCTTAAAGCCCTATAGCAGTTGCTCACTATCACTCCACAGCCATTCACCTAATACTCAGGTCAGAAAAATTGCCAATTCAATGAAAGTTGCTGTTTTGTGCATTGGTGTTGATGCTTTAATCTTCCTTCTGGGCCTCCACATCATGAAAATATGCCTTCCTTTTGTGACTGTTACAACCACACTACAGGAGTACCTCACTTAAAGTAAATCCAACATATGCCAATTCTGATTTATAAAAACAATTGGTTAGATTTTGTTCTTAACTTTATAGAAAAGTTCACTCTAAAATTCCTTTACCTGGCAAGTGTTGTGTTTAAAATGTTGTTATTCGATTGACAAAAATTCAGTTCTCAGACAACTCTTTAGAACCATTCCATTATAGGCACCCATCCAGCACTTGACCATAGCTGTGAGATTTCGAAGGGCTTTCACAGGCAAACCAAGCTTATCAATGAGATAAAAAGCAGCAGGCTCTTTACTAGGTTGTATTTTAAGTCAGAAGTTAGTGTAGAACATTTAGGGGCAGGAGCAGATGAGAGGAAACTGAGCCTCTCTGGAAAATCAGAGCAGAGGCACACATCTCTCAAGTCCTTTCACATTTTCCTTTAGGAGAGATAACAACTGGTATTTATAGCCTACACAGTCAGCGCCAATTTTAGGCAGGAACCTAAGCTGAGTTCATACTCAGAGATCACTGCAGTGGTTCCCTTGAGTCCACAACTTCTTGCTTCTCAAAGTGAACCAAAGTCCTTTGTGGCTTCCCGTGGAAGCTGTTTGTTCGGTCAGACCTTTCGGGAACACAAGGCTCCCTGGTACCTTCTTTGAACCATGCTCTGACCGCTGCCTTCCCTCTACCAGATCTACTCAATTCACCTTAGCCAGCTGTTTCTGACTGCTGTTCATTTGCATTCATTTGTACCAGCTAGCTTGGTGTCAGGTCCCATGATTTTCAGCAAACACAACCCAGCAGTCACACAGTGTGGCACACACCATTTGCTGTAGTCATTAATTCCATTCCAGCAACACAAGGCAGGCACCCTGGGGATACAAAGACAGATGTGGCTGCAACATAAGCCTTTTGCTTAGGTATGGAAGAGTGAGGTCTACATTGTCAATGAAGGGAGCACCCACAATAATGAAACAGAAGCTCTTTTGAAATACTCCCCATGTACCTCAAGGTTTGGCGTGGAGCCCAGTGTAGGTCATCTCAAGTGGTGTGACAAAGCCCTGTACATAAGGAAGGCACATGGGTGTGTGTGTGTGTGTGTGTGTGTGTGTGTGTGTGTGTGTGTGTGTATGTGTGTGTGTATGTGTGTGTGTCCAGGGGGGAACAATTCTTGTCATGGCTCCCAGGGATCTTAGGAAGGTCAAATGATGAGAAAATGTAAAGTGTTATTGAAATGTAAGCTATACTAACCTTGGGCTAAGCCTTGATTTCCTTGCCTCAGTTTCTTCTGCTATAAAAAGAGGAGTTTGAGCTCCAGGATCCTCTAAGTCCTTTCCAGCTCCAACATTCCATAAATCTACCTGTTATGAAAATTGATCCTTTATATTTGCCTTCATGATGTCAAATTGGGTTTGAAGATCTGGTGAAGTGTTAGCCAAGGTAGCTCTTTGTTTTATGGAATGTTTTTTATGTGTAATTAACACTGGCAATTAACAATTGCCAGTGATTCAGGGGGTAGTTTACTCAGTGTTGTGCTAGTTAATGCTTAATAAGCATAAACATATTTATATATAATTATAATTATAAATTTTACTGATTTAAAGGATGCACAGCACCCAATTTATAAATAATAATAAAATATATAATACCCTAAATTGTAAATTCCATAGAGCCAATTGATTGTCACATAACGATTTGGTTGATTTTTGCTGACCACTGGCATCCATAGCTAGCCTATGGTTGGGGTTCAACCATTATTTGACAATGATATCACCTCCCAATTTATTGTCATTAAATCTCCTACGGGAT
>CM053775.1:6624084-6673314 GCA_028658325.1 Potorous gilbertii
GACAAAATAATTAAAAATGATTTCATTATTGTTTTTGTCCAGTAAAAGATGTATATTCATGTATTGAATTATATTTTCAAGTAACATATTCCTAGGAAGATCATTCAATTTATTATCTTTATGAAATGGAATGTTTTAAAATTTCTCTGAATTAATCAAATCATCAACTTGAGATTCATGTTTTCCAGTGTCAGTCATTTAATTTTTCAAAACTCTTATGGTATATTGGATTATTTTGAAGCATTTTCACAATGTTCCTAGTTCTTGAATGCGATGCAGTTAAAAATCATGAAAATTCTTCAAGAATGTCAGTCGTTACAAGGTCTTACAAGAAATTGATGTTAGGCTAATGTGTTTGCCAAACCAGAGTAAAGAGAAGGAGAAAAATATGCAGGACATTGACCCCAGCAGCAGCAGCCGCTGGAGAACTATGTGCTGCCCACCTCAGTCCCCGCACTCAGTCAATCTCTCATTTCAGTTTCAAGTTCTTTAGTTACAGTTTCTGGCTTGGTTTGATTTTTATTGGATTGGTGATAAAGAAAATGCATTTTATCCAGAAATATTTAAAAACTACTAACTTATTTTTAGGGCAGCTAAGTGGCTCAGTGGACCAGGCCTGCATTCATCTTCCTGAGTCCAAATCCACCCTCTTCTACTTTCTAGCTGTGTGACTCTGGACAAGTCACTTCACCCTGTTTGCCTCAGTTTCCTGTGTGTAAAATGAACTGGAGAAGCAAATGTCCAATCACTCCAGTATCTTTGCCAAGCAGACAGGATCACCAAGAGTTGGACACAACTGAAATGACTGGACAAGAACCACAAAACCCAAAATCTCTTATTTTATTTCAGATATGGTCTCATAAGGTGATAGCTGCACCCAGTGATTTAATCAGTGCCAAATGATGATTATAGGACAATTTTCTAACTGTGTAGTGACTCCAGACTTTGTTCCCGACATTGTATTAGCACCATCAGAACAAAATGCAATAAATTCACTTTTAGATATTCCCTATTAAAACAGCCAGGTGGTTACTGTCGTTCAAGGTTGCTGTGAAGACCAAATGAGAGGCTAATTGTAAAATGTCAGGTCCGATGGCACATGGTTGGTGCCGTAGAGATATTAGCTGTTATTCACAATTAAAGCCACAATCATTTCAAGGAGACAATAACATATTGAAAATTCTCTCTGCTGTGATTGGCAACAATTCTTTGAAAGCAACAAAGAATGTTATTGGGACTGGAGCTGATGGAGCTATGCCCTAGCTGTGTTTGTCAACCAGCTTACAAAATTCCTGAAAATTTAACAGTTGTAAGGTCTTGGAGTACACATCGCTGCTACTGTTCATCCTCGAAAAGTTTCTTTCTGCTTAAAAACCTACTGCAAGGAATCAGAGGGGTGACAGAGCGTGATTCTTAGCAGCAACTCAGAGATTTGATGGGGGAAGACTTTGATGGGATGGCTAAAATGAAGTATGGGGATAGTTGGCAGTTTTAGATTTCATTTCTTCAGGCTATACCTCAACTATTTGTTGTGCTGCAGATCCTTCCTCTTTCTTCTAGATTTAGTCTCCTAACCCATTCTTACTTGCTAGTGAAATTTCCAGGACATTTTAGGAATAGCTATCTACAAACATCACATAATAAATGTTTCGTAAGTGAATGAATTTATATGGAGTTCTATGGAACATCTTGAGAAGAAAATATATCATGTATTTGCTTTTGTTTTCTACTGGTTTAATCATAGGATTCTGAACTAGAAGGGGCCTTAGATCACAGATCCCTGGGGGTCCATGGTTCGATTTCAGGTGGTCCTCGAACTTGGATGGGAAAAAATAACATCTGTATTCCAATACAATTGGTGTTCTTTGTCATCCTGTGCATTGTAGTCAGTAAACATTTATTAAGTACCACCAGTGTGCCAAGCACTGTGCTAGGCTCTGGGAATACAACCAACAAAAGAAAAGTCCCTGCCCTCAAGAAGTTTCCAATCCAATAGGGGAAAGACATGAAAAGGAAACTTGAAAAGCAGTGTTGGGCAGCGGGCCAATTCCAGGGGCAGGGAGATGTGAGGTTCAAAGGAATCCCAAAGCAGGGGCTTGTGGGAAATGGAAAAGGAAATTTTATTTTATATGTTTAAAAACATTTCTCTGAGAAGGCAGCCATGACACAAAAGGTTAATAAACCATCATCTCATCCAGCCTTTTCTTACAGATGACAAAACTGAGGCATGGAGGCTTTAAACAACTTGGGCTCTGGAGATTGAGAACCTGAATTCAAATCCCTCTCTATGCTTATTATCATCTGTGTGACCTTGGGAAAATCACTTAAGCTCCTTGTGTCTTAGTTTCCTCATTTGTAAAACGGGGGAGTGGAGCACAAATCTATGCCATAAATGACAAATGGCTGGGAAGCACATCTGAGGAATCTGACTTGTACACTAGCTGATGTCCATCTCAAAGGTCCCAAATGGGAAAGACAGTCCTTGGTTTATCCTCTTGAAGCAGACCATATCCCAATCCTGGAATATCCTTTCGTGTCCTCTCTGCCTCCTCAGATTGTCTCTTGAGGGCTCAGCTTGAGTGCTACCACCTCCAAGAGGTCTTCCCGGACTCTTCCCTCCTAGCACCTATCCCTGACAGAGAGACAGACAGACAGACAGACACACATGAAAGAATTTTCTCTCTTCTGATTTCCCTGAGTGATGCCTTGGCTTCCCTCATTTGTCCTATCATACTCAGCTTTATATCATACTTCTTTTTGTACCTATCTACCATCCCCTTGTCATTTTTCCGTTCACCAGCATGAAGGACAATATCCCACACATACAAGGCGTTTAAAAAATGTTTACTGAATTGAATTGCAGGCATTACCCCTCCCTTCCCCCTCAGCCAGGGCCCTTCACTGAGTTGTTTTTCTCAAGTACTGATGATGGGTTTGCTTTGATCCAGTCACACTTTCATTTCCTGATCCTCAGGTCAACAATCAGCACAGATTTGGGAGGTGGGAGTTTTCTCAAGATCACACCTCTCCCTTAGTCACTGAAACTGGCAGCTGTTAGTGGGAGCCAGTGGATGAGTAGCTGGCTAAACAAATGGGATTCCGATGATCCACTTTATCTCTGGGGTACAGAGCTCCAGTCCCTCATGAGTTTGGCCTTTGATATTTGGAGCAGCTGTGGTCAATGGCCACTGTGACCGAGTGGAGCTGCCTTTTCAGACCCTGGTCAGGAAAGGTGGTCCAAGTCCCTGGTGATGGCCTGCTTGGTGCAGCTTTGGAAGCCATCCCAGGAGCCTGTTTATTTCTTCCTCTGGTACTTCAGTTTATCCTGCGGTTTGCCCACACTGCTCTACTCACTGCTCCCAGCTATTTGTTGTGAAATTTCACGTGTTAGTAAGATGTGCCGATCCTGCGGTCTCCAAAGTAACCTTGAGAGATGGAGCTGGGGCAGCTGCCCCTTACAAAAGCTCTCTCTTGGGCCTTACAATATATGTTGTTTTCAGTAGTAAAAACCAAAGGAGAAGTACCTCAGGAAATGTTGCTTGGCTGTACTATGAGGGGGATTGTGCAGATAGATCAGTGTCTCTTTCCAGCTCCCCACTTTAGGGCTTGTCTTTCCCCATTGTAAGCTCCATGAGGGCAAGGACTGTCTTGCTACTCTCTGTGTCCCTAGCACCAAGTACAGTGCTCTGTGTATGTGTGTGTATAATGCATGTGCGTATGTGCATGTCTAGCTAGCAACACTGAATGCTTTAGAAAAGAATGCTCAGCCTTCATGGAGGGACTTCTGTTTTCTTAAGTCAGTGGACCCTAAATTGCCACAGTTCGATCAGCTCATAGAGATCTTCTACTTCTGACACACTATTTTACTGATGGGCCAAATGGGGACACCCAGTGAAGAAATCACGCAAGTGAAGTCAACAAGCATTTATTAAGTCTTTACTTTGTGGCAGGCACTGTGCTGAGCCCTGGGAAAAGGAACAACAAATCCTTCCCTCAAAAAGAGCTGAAAAGCTATTTGGGGGTGGGGGAGGGTGAAAGAAGAAGTCCGGTGACTGTAGGAGTGGAATCTGGAGAGGAATGAAGGAGTAATGGCGCCTGACCTGGGCTCTTCTCTAAAATGGAGACTCTAGGAAAGAATGAAGCAGTCAGAGGAATGGGATGCAGGGGGAGAAGCCTCTCCCAGCTTAAGAAAGCTTCAGAGATGAAGGAGTCTTTGAAGCTGAAAAGGCTGCTGGAATATGGTGGAGAAAGACTAGGAGAGTTCCCAGCTGGACCTGGAGAGAAGTAATTCTGAGGTTATATCTGTGTTCTTGGCGAGAGTGATGCCCCAGTCTTTGGCACGTAACCCTGATGTCCACCTTCGTTGGCTTTTTCCTGCTTTCACTATTTGGTGATATTCTGCCGTGACTCCCCCTCTTCCCCACCCCCCCCCACGAATTCTCTGTGCTTCCATGATGGCATGTTCCCTTTGGGTTATCTGGGTTATGAGGTCACCCATCATGTGTGTGACTCACTTAAGTAGTACTTAAGTTGTTTATGACCCAGTCAGAGCCCACATCCCTAACATGTTCTTTTCTGAGTTTGTTACCTGTGCCAAGTATGATGATGGCAGATGGAGAAAGATTTCTTGCCCCTTTCTCTTGAGTGAGAAATATTTTCCTAGAAGTGCTTAAGAATCATGAAAGAAGGGACTTGGTACAAAGACCATTAAGGCCAAGGACCTGACTCTTTCTGTTGTACATGAAACCAAATGATTAAGAAATGTTTATTTTCAGTCCATGTCAGCCTGTTTTTATCCTTTGATCCATCAACATAACATGGTATTTCAAAGAATCCAAAGAGATTAAATTTATGTAAGCCTAAGGATCGTTTACTGGGCTGTAATTTTTTTAGTTCTCTCTCTGTATGTCATCCACCCTAGGACCCAGATAACTGCTGATCAATTGACTAGCAAGTCTTTATGGAGTGACTGCTATTTGTAGTGCATCTCCCCAGTTTCCGAGGGACCCCAATACAAAGACACAGACAATTTAATTCCTCACCTCCAGGGGGATTCCATTCTAGTTGGGAAGATGAGGTGTGGATACATAACAGAATAGCAAATGTAGTAATACAAAGCACTTTGTGGTGAATGCTAAATAAGTAGTACTGAACTGGGTATGGTTTTGACAGGAAGCTAAGAAAGAAGAGGGCATTAGGAAGGTCAAAGGGGCCTAGGATGGCATGAGCAGAGGCAGGAAAGCAGACATATCATCTCAAGGTGTGGTGGTCAGAATATATGAGTCTGAAGTGGAAGATTGCTTTTTAATGGAATTACTAGGAAGTCAAGGTGGAAAGGGAGGATAGGGCCAGATTGTGGAGAACCTTGGATGCCAAGGGCTTTGGACCACATTCTTTGGACATTAGAGTACTAGCAAAGGTTCTTGAACAGGTAGTCACATTTTGAAAGAGATATTTAAAAGACAGTATCTAATTCTAGACATGGAGTCAGGGAAGTCAGGGTTTAAATCCACCTTTCTCACTGCTTATGCCACTACAGACAAGTTACCTAATGCCTCTGAACCTCAGTTTCCTCATCTGTATAATGGTGATAACACCACTTATAGTAGCTACCTTAGAGGATTGTTATGAGGCTTATAAATGACATCACAGATACTTCCTAGCTGTGTGATCCTGTGTGCCTCAGTTTCCCATCTGTAAAATGAGCTAGAAAAGGAAATGGCAAAGCACTACAATATCTTTGCCAAGAAAAACATGAATGGGGTCACAAAGAGTTGCACTTGACTGAACAGCAAATTGTTTTCATCTGTGTTCCTCTTAATAAAATGTCATCTTCTAAGGGTAGGAATGAGTAAAGGTTGATTGCCCTGTAAGATACTTTATTTGAGAGGTGGATGACAGATCAAGGTCCCCAAATTGAGGGTTGATGTTGGAGTCTTTTACTAACTTAGAATTAATTACCAAACCAGCTTTATGATAAGTCAGTTCAATTCAACAAGCATTTATTAAGTACCTACTTTGGGCCGGGTGTTGGTAATAAAAGACTAAAATGGAAAATGATCTCTGCCTTCAAGGAGCTTATAATCTAATCAGGGGTTTTCTCCCTCCTCATTTCTTTACCTGCTCTGAGACCTAGTCTCCTTGCTCCCTGTTAGTTCTTCTGTCCCAATGGAAGGTAAGTCAGGGTGATTGCTTTTCTCATTTCTGCCCTGCCCATATACTGGGAATGTGTATCCTCATGATCCCACAGTCCTTTCCCAGGTAGTGCTGACATGCAATCTGAGTGCAGGAGCTACTGTAGGGCCACCATTATCCCTAGCCGCATCCACTCTTACCCAAATATTCCTATATTAAATGGTCTTTACCTCTGTGTGCACTCGCTCTATTACTGAACCCTTTGGTGAATGGGTTCATTGTGACACTGTCTTCTTTCCTTGAGTCCCATCACCAGGCATGCCTTTCTAAAGCCCAGCCTCATCAGACACCTTTGTTCCTATTCGCTTGCTGTGGAAGAGCTGAGGGGGAAAAGCTGGGGCCGACTGCATCTGCTGCAGATTTTATAATCTCGGCTGGGCCCTGCAAGACAATATTTTCCCACCTCCGAGATGGCTTCCTTATTCTTCTCTCCATAGCAGCTAATCCAGAACTTTTCACCCTTCCTCAGGTCTTCCACACAACTTCTCTCCACTCTCAGATGAGGATCTTGCCTCATAATTAACTGAAAAGCAGAGGCCATCTTCTAAGAGCTCCTTCCTGAGCCTGCCAGCTCATCTCACGTTGCTCATGTGTCATCCCCTACCATGTTCTCCTTCAGCTGTCTCCCGCAGAGACATGACCTTCCTGCTTACAAAGGCAACCCCTCTACTTGCACCTTTGATCTCATTCCTTCCTGTCTTCTCCAGAAGATTTCAGGGCCTGTCATCCCCATTCTCTTATCTTCACTCTTTTCCTTATCTACTGGCTACTTCCTTTCTCCCTACAAACATGCTCATGTCTCCCCCATCCTTAAAAAAAATAGCAAACCCTAACTTGATTCATTTATTCTATAGCTATAGTTCTATATTCTTTATTCTCCTTCTCAGCTAAATTTGAAAGCTGTCTACACTAGGTACCTCTGCTTCCTCACTCTCTGCAGCCTGGCGTCAGACCTTATCCTTCAGCAGAGTAGCCAATGGTCTTTTGATGGCAAAATACAAGCATCTTTTTTCTGTCTTCCTCCTTTGGCTCTCTGTTAGGTTCAGAATCAGATGTTTCAATCAAATCCTCTATTTCACGTTTAAAGACCTTAGCAGCCTGGCCCCTTCCTATTTTTATCATTTTCCTTTGTGTCTGTGCAGCTTGGGGCACTGTCCCGCACTCTTCTCCTGGATCCTCTGTTCTCTCGAAGTTTTGTGACATTTGTCTCTCCTGGTTTTTCTGCCTTTCTGACAACATGCTTGTCAGTCGCCTTTGCTGTTAACTGTGGGGGTCCTCCAGGCTTTGAGCACTGCTTTTTATCCTCCCCTCTTTCTTACTTGGTGACCTCATCGACTCCTGCATGTTCAATGATCATCTCTATGCACATGACTCCCAGATCTTTGTATCTAGCCTTAATCTCTCTCCTGAGCTCTGGTCCTCACATGCTCACCTGCTTTTTGGCCATCTTAGATTAGATATGGGGCAACTGTGAGATACAGGAGCTAGAGCACTGGGCTTGGATCAAGAAAGACTCATCTTTCTGAGTTCTAATCTGGTCTCAGATATTTACTAGCTGTGTGACCCTGGGCAAGTCACTTAACCGTATTTTCTTCCGTTTCCTACCATCTGTAAAATGAGCTGGAGAAGAGAATGGCAAACCACTCTATTATCTTTGCCAACAAAACCCCGGGTGGGGTCTGGAAGAGTCAGACACGACCGAAAACAATTATACAATAGATCAAATGTCCCATAGACATCTCAAATTCAACATGTCCGGTACAGAATTTGTTTTTTCCTTGCTACTGTTGAAGGCATCACCATACCCTTGGTCCCTTGCCTTTTACTCACACTCACCACATGCATCCAGTCCATTGCCAAATTTTATACTTCTTTCACTTTGGCAACATCTCTCCTCTGTATCCCCTTATCTTCAGTCACACAGCCACCAGACTGGTGTGGGCCCTCGTTATCTCGCGCCTAGGCCATTGGAAGGGCTCCTTCCTGGCTTCAAGACTCTTTTCCTCATCCATCTTCTGGCCATGTCCCAAGGGCCTTTGTCTAAAGTGCAGTAGACTCCAGTGGCTTTCTGTTAGGTCCAGAATCAAATGTCAGATCTTCTGTTTCACATTTAAAGGCCTTAGCAGTCTAACCCCTTCCTATTTTTATCACTTTCCTTTGTGTATGCTGCTCAGTCAACACTGGCTATGCTGCTGTTCTTTGGACGTGACACTCTGTGTCCCATCTCTTCACTGACTGGCCACCATGCTAGAATGTTCTCCCTCCTCCCCTTGGCCCAAATCTTGCTCCCAACTAGTACCTTCCCTCTGAGATTTTCTCTCATCTGTACTATACTTATATAGACATGTTTTTTGTATATGTATCATATCTCATCTGTACTATATATATATATGTGTGTGTGTGTTTTATGTATATGTATTATGTGTGTTTATGTGTGTATGTATATATAAGTATATATTTATCTTGAATGTACATAGTCATTTCCATGTTGTCTTTTCTGTTAGGATGTGAGCTCCTTGAGGACAGGGAGTGACCGTGTTTTTGCCTTTTTTTTGTTTCTTCAGCGTCCAGCACATTGCCTGACCCCGAGTAGGTACTTAACTGTTTGTTTAACTGATTGATTAGGAAGTCGGTGATTTTCTGTTACTCCATAGTCAGCTCTTTCAGAAGGTGATGGTTGAAATCTCCCAGTACATCCCCTAAGCAAAGCAGACAGCACAAAGGTTCGAGAAATCTGTCTATCAGCCATGGAAGTTAGTACCTGTTGATCTGGATGTCCAGGACTTGCTCCTGCTTTTCTCTCTTGCTCTATCTTCCTTACACATCCTGATTTAGTCTCCTCCCTCTCTTTAGAGAGGGATATATTATCACTGTGTCAGAAACATCCCCTTCCTTTTCCATAGTTGGAAAAGGACTGGTGAGTGCAGCTAAGGGCAATCAGTAATGTGAAGGTTGCCTCAGTGGAATGGAATGGAAAGGATGATGATGATGAAGAATAAGAAGAAGAAGAAGATGCCAATGCCTCAGCTTTTAGGAGTGGAAGGGATGACGATGATGATGACGATGATGATGATGATGATGACGACAAGGAAAGAAGGCTGGACTGCCCAACTTTTGTTAGGCTTCTGCATTTTCTGTGTAGGGGAAGGATCTGTAGACTGGAAGAAACAGAACCAAAATAGCTAATAGGGAGTACAAACCCACGTGTGGAGATAGCACCTAAGTGCTTGTGATAAAGTTAAGGTTTATATAGTGCCTGCTGTGTACCAGGCCCTGGGGAGTGCTGTTATGATCTCCATTTTACAGTTGAGAAGGCTGAGGCAGGCAGAGGTTAAGTGCCTTGCCCAGGGTCACATAGTTAGGAAGTGTCTGAGGCTGGATTTGAACTCCTGACTTCAAGACTGGAGCTCTGTGCCACCTAGACATCCTTACGAGGGCAAGATGAAAGAGCTAGGAGATGTGATTCTCAAGGCACTCTCAGTGACCTTTGAACTCACTTTTTCTTGATTTGTTCTTCTTGAATTCTCCCTTCAGGGATGTAGTGCTTTGTCCTTACCCTTACCCAGAGATGGCTCCCTTCTCTACTCTAGAGACTTAGTCAGATTCACAGATGTTCTACACTCACTTGGTTTGTCCTTTATGGAAAATTCGAATGAAGTCATTAGGGTAATTTAAGTTACAGTTTGATGCAGTCAGTGCAGGGTTATCTTTATGTGAGCATCTGGAGGACTTCAGTCCTCCCCCTCCCCCACACTCATCTGACCCTCACAACAACCCCAGGAAGTCAAGTGCTCTCATTATCTCCATTTTCCTGACCCTAAGAGGCCACATGACTTGCCCAAGGTCATAGAGCTGGTTAGGTATCTGGGGCAAGATTTGAACTCTGATCTTCCTGACTCCAAGTTCACTGCTCTACCCACTCTACCATCTTGCCTTTTTAGTAGTTCTCAGTATCCTCGTTTCCTTTTTATTTTTGCAATAATAAGATCTGAAATTTTTCCCAACATTCAATGTCCTCCCCTCTTTTAGCTACCTTGAAAGTTAACTCCTCAAAATGCCCTCAGAATCATGCCTACTCTAACACAGACACTCTATTTAGTCCAGCTTCTCTTCCCACAAAGTTAATAATATGAAATAATAAAAATCCTACCCAGAGGATACCGTTGCCCATTTTATGTCTTTCCTTAGTGTTATATTCTCCTGAAGAGGAAAGGGAATAAACCTTTATCAAGTATCTGCAGTGTCAAATGCTCTACACATATTTTGATCCTTGCTACAACCCTGGGAGGCAGGTGCTGTTATGATCCCCATTTTACAGATGAGGAAGCTGAGGCAGAGAGGGGTCACACAGGTAGGAAGTGTCTGAGGCCAAATTGGAATACATGTATTCCTGACTCCAAGGCCCTATGCTCCATCTATTATACTTGTGGTTGAAATCTCTCAGCGTTTCCCTCAGTACGAGTAAATACATTGCCCAGGCCTCAAACAGCCTGGCCTTACTCCAGCCCCAAGCCTAGAACTTGGATCTTCTGTGTCTTCCTGTCTGCTTGTCTCCATAATCCATATTTCTATGGCTTCAGCAGTATTATCTGTTTCCTATTTTGAGTGAGGTCAGTGGAGGATGGGGGATGATGGGAATTCTCATGTTTGTCCGTTGCGGAGATACTACTCTTTCAAACCACTGAAACAGGGGCCAGAAATAGACATGGATTTGGGAGGCCAGAGTATTGTATTTTATTTAATAAATACATTCTTTGCTCAACATAATACAATAAAATAATATTCAGCAAAGGAAATAGGAACAAAACATGCAGCCTTAGATGGAGATAAAGTAACTTCTTGAGTAATGAGTGAGTTGAATAACAAACAATAAATACAGTAATTTTGTTGACCAAGAGAATTAGAAAAAGAGCATATTAAAACTCCTGGGTTGCAGCTGAAACAATCCTGAGAAGAAAATTTCTGTCTCTGAAAATTAATGTTAACAAAACATCCTCAAATGAGCTGTGAACTAAGCATACCATTAAACAGGTTCACAGCTGTAAAACAAGACCCCTTGAGAACAAAGAAGAATCAGATCACTTAAGAAGGGCAGAACATTTGAGGAGCTCCTTCCGAAAGTCTTCAGAGCCTTTCTTTGACACTTCTTTGGGCCCAGTGATTGCTAGTCACTCGAATTCCAGTTCTCCTCGTTGGCCTTTGTAAAGCCAAATAACCCCTGGCTCCCTCAATTTGGTGCTGAATAAAATGTGGGCAATGTTACATATGCCTAAGACTCCACCACATGACTCATTGGCACTCTTCCCACATCTTTGGAATAACTGGTTTCATTACCAAAACAGAAAGAAAGTGAAGTAACCCTCTCCCTTCAGTACCAGCATCCCAGATACCTCGATAAACATTTGTCAAGCTACTTTTCTTACTTCCCTTTTCTTTCTTTGTGAAAAGACAGAAAGTCCCTTTTCTTTGAGACAAAGCCCACAAGCTTTCCTCCAGATGTAAGGCCAACATAGAACAGCCAGCGGACCATAGTGAGTGCTGCTCAATCTCAGAGGCCATAGCAGGGCTCCATGGCAGGAGGTGATTTCTACTCTCTTAGAATGATGTGCTTTGCTAATATTGAAAATGGTGGCTGCCACTGCTGCTAAATGTGCTTTTTCTTGTGAGGCAGTGGTGTGAGGAAGTCTTCATTAGATCCTGATTCTTGGAACCTTTGACTTCCTGCCTTCCCGTTCTCTGTCCTATACTTTGTGAGGTACAGGGTGTGTTCAGGGAGGACCAGTACCGGTACCTTGGGTATGATGGCTGTCCAGCCCTTTTCAGGGCTCTTTCCACCTTTGGTGTCCATCTGTTCCACCTAACTCTCACCTGTGGCTCCAAGAAGCTGCAGCATGTGCAACAGCCACACCCCAGTAAACTGTTTTGGCAGATGGGCCAGACCACGTTGAGGGTAACTAAGGGTTCTCAAACCCATTGGTGAGTTAGGGGGGTGTCTACCCCCCACATGTGAAAACTTCCTCCGGCGGAATGGGCCGATGAGAACAATTTGTTCCAATGGCCATAAAGGCAGATGAAGCAGGCAGTGTGGAGTGCTTAGAGCTTGGTTAGACACTGACGACACCAAGGTCATCCGCTTCATCCTGAGCCATCGCCAGCCATCTTGACTCTGTCCTGCCACTGGACTAGGATGACTCTGGAGGAGAGAGTGAGGCTGACAACTTAGTGCAACTCTGCCTCACTTAAATCCAATTTACACATGAATCAAAGACATCACCCATACCATTTCACTGTTATTCAAAGTTCTGTGGTGACCAGCAAGTTGCGAAGTAGCAGGTGCAAGATACACTGGGAGCTGTAGTCACAACCCTGCACACAGGAAGCCCAGGCCATAGGGTCATTTCTCACTGGAAGCAGCAGTGGGACCCAGCAGCGCCCTGGGTATCTGATCAGCCTTTTAAGGATTGTACTGCTCACCTCCTGGTGTGAGAAAGGGGACTAGAAAAGGTGCCCTAAACATTGTCTGCTTACCCAACCCTGGCCTGATTACCGTGGCAGGTGGGTAATCCCACTATGTGGTCAAAACACAAAAAATGTACAAAATGTACAAAAACATCTACAAAGTTGATTCTACTCATCATCGGCACATGGAACGTGCACACACTAATAGACAACACAAAATCCAGTAGACCTGAAAGAAGAACTGCTCTTGTTGCAAGAGAACTCAACAGGTATTGCATCCAAATAGCATCCCTGAGTGAAAAAAGGTTAGCAAATGAAGGCCAGCTTACTGAAGTTGGAGCTGGGTATACCTTTCTCAGGAGTGGGTACAGTGAAGGGGAGCATGGCGTGTCCACATCAGAAAGGGTGCTGTGCTCTTTGAGCAAAGCACAATGGAGACAGCACAAAATAAATGCAGGATGCACAAATTTGGGATATCCACCCCAAATATTCACATGGATTATCTGTGCCCAACCTGCGGTAGAGCATTCTGAGCTCGTACTGGTCTGATCAGCCACAGTCGGACACACTGAAATTTCACCTTATCGTGGTGATGTCATTGTGGTCCTCTTCGAAGATGAAGGACAACAGCCAACCAATACTTTGTGGTTAACAGTGCCTCTTGCAAACTGGGGCTTTTTTTCTTTAGATTCTCTAGAATTCAAGTTTAGATTGGATCACTTTCCACTTTACTTTGTTCATTTACGTTGCTCAGTAGAAGCATTGGCTTAAAGAAGCAATCATAGCTTTGCCATGTACCTAATTACTCCACTGTCTTTTGGAACTTTCAGATTTGCAGATGATATAAAACTGAGAGCCAATATGTCTGTGAGGTCTATGCCCCGTAGAGATCAAAGAAAAAGGAAGAGGTCCCCCCTTCATATGTGTACAAATATTTATAGGTTTTTTTATTTTGTAGTGGCAAAGAATTAGAAACCAAGGTTGTGTCCTTACCTTGAATGGCTGAATAAGTCGTGGTATATGAATGAACTTTAAGAAATGATGAAAGGGATGGCTTCACAGAAGCCTGGGCAGGATTGATACTGGATTAAGTGAACCAGGAGAATCAATGTACACAATAACAATTATATTGTAAAGACAGACAACTTTGAGAGACTTTTAAACTCTGATTAACACAGTGACCACCAACATTTCAGAAGACTTGTGATTAAACAGATACCCGCCTCTAGATAGAAAGGTGATGCACTCAGAGTATAGATGGAAGCCTATTTTAGGGTCATTATTTTGCTTGACTTTATATGTTTGTAATGGGAATAAATTACACATCCTGATTTAGTCTCCTCCCTCTTTTTAGAGAGGGATATATTTTTTGTTTTTCTTGCTTTCTCAGTGGGCATGGGATGAGGGCAGGGAATGAGAGGGAGATAATTCACACTTGCAAATAAAATCAAATTGAATAAAAAGGTTATTTAACATTTTGGCCAAGAGTGAGGCTCCAAAAAAGATCTTAACATGATGGAACAAAATTTTATTAGGGTAAGTAAAGTCCTATACTTGACTTAAACCTAAATATAAAAGTGCAAGGTGTGCTGGGTGTGTCTAGACAGCAGTTTATATGAGATCTAGTGGATAGTAAAGTCCAGTTGAGTCATCAGTGTGATGCAGCAGGTGGCCAGAGTGGCATCGCGTCTAGAATGAGGAAGGTAGTAGGTTCACTGTTTTCTTCCCTGACTTCCTCAGATTATGTCTGGAGGGTTGCATTCAGGTTCAGGCCTCAGATTTTTAGGAAAGACCTTCATAAATAAGAAAGCGTCAAGAGAAGGATAATCAGGTTGGTGAAAGGTTTCAAGCTAAGACAAGAAATTTGGTGTGAATAAGGCAAACCTGGGTTCACTTCCCACCTCTAACATGTGACTATGGATGGGCAAGGTACTTGGCCTCCCTGAGCCTCAGTTTCCCTCTCTGTAAAATAGGCATAATGCCTATGTTCTCTACCTTATGGAATCATTCTGGAGCTCAAATGAGATGATCCAATTAAGCCAGGCACTAGGGATTCAAAGACCAGAGTGAAACACTCCAACTGTTCTTACCCTTAAGCAGCTTATATTCCACTGAGAGGAAACAGCATGTGTACATGTAAGTACATGAAAATAGACTGAATAAACACAAAATAATTTCAGGGTGAAGTGCACTATGGGAATCAAGAAAGACCTCTTGTATGTATTGGTATCTGAGCTATGTTTTGAATGAAGCTAGGGATTTTATAAGATTAAGGTGAGTAGAGGGAGTGTTTCAGGCATGCGAGACAACCTGTGCAAAGGCGTGGAGGTGGGAGATGAAATGTTATGTATGGGAAAATAAGAAGTAGGTCAGTTTGGCAGGTCATAGAGAGTATGTGAAGAGAAATAATGTGAAAATAGTTTGGAAAGATGGATTGAACCAGATTATGAATGTCTCTAAATGTCAAATAGAGGACTTTGTATTTTATCCCAGGGGTAATAGAGAGCCACTGAAGCTTCTTGAACATTAGAGTGACATAGCTAGACCTCTGCATTTGGAAGATTACTTTAACATACATGTGGAGGATGAATTGAAGGGGTGAGACACTCCAGTCCAGGAGATCAATTTGAAGGTTAATGCTCTGGCAGCAGTCTAGTCAGGATGATGAGGTCATTGATGACCTAGCATGTTAGCTGTATAAGTTGACAGGGTTAGAGTGGACCAGATGTTGTGGAGGTAGGATTGACACAGTTTGGCAGTTGATTGGATATTGGGGGAGAGTCAAAGGGAAGGTGAAAGATGACTCCAGAGTTGCCTGGTTGTTGGTGGCTGGATGAATGGTGGTGCCCTTGACAGAAAGAGAGAAATTAGTCAAGGGGTATATTTGGGTGGAAAGTTAATGAGTTCTTTTTGGACCATGTTGGGCATAGAAAGTGTTTTGACAACTTAAAAGTTTATAATATAGGACCTATTGTGATCATTAAATACCATAAGCAAAGTACCACCACAATACTGTCCCAAATAAAACAAAGTGAGAACAGCCAGAGGATGCTGGTTTTCCCAGTGACAGCCAAGATGCCATTTCCCAGCTGCTGTTTCTTCTACCCTCACAGAATAATAGACTATTTTAGAATGAAAAAAGAAAAATCCACTTGAAATGAAGGCTCTCGCATTCTGAAAAATTGAGTTCATTTCTTTTCTGGTGTTTGCTTAACTGTGGACCAATTACTTGACCTCACTGTCTCTATCTTTCAAAAGGAGAGAATTATAATTCTGTGTAGCTCACAGGTATGTCTGTAGATGGTTGAGATAAGTGGTGTCTGCAAAGCCCTTTGAGATCCTCCGATCAAAGGAATGGTCGTGGTACGACAAAGGTGTGACTAATGTATCATGGTGCTCTTGTCTTTTTACAGGTATTCAAGAGAAGGTATTTTTACTTAACTCACCTTCCTGATGGTTCGTATATTCTTAATTCCTATAAAGATGAGAAGAATTCAAAGGAATCCAAAGGTTGCATCTACCTGGATGCCTGCATTGATGTTGTTCAGGTAGGCATGGGATCATGGGAAATCTCAACTTCATAACATCCAAAGGAACTCAAATCCATTTGAACTTGGTTAAGCTGTGTGACCTCAGGCAAAGTTTCCTTTACATCTGGGGGTCTTCGTTACCTTTTCTCTAAACCAAGATTTTGATGAGATGATCTCTAAAGTCCTGACAGAGTCACAGTTGACATAAGAGAGGGATTGGCCTCCTTCTGGTGTCTGATTTTCAAGTTTGTAAAGATGAATTTGAACAGGAATATTTGGATGAGACAAGCCTTTTCCATATAACACATAATACACATCATAGGTTCAGAGCCAAAGGCAGGACCTTTGGGGCGATCTAGTCCAAGCCCCTCATCTTATAGATGAGGATACTGAGGCCTACAGAGTGGCAGTGACTTGCCCAAGATCATACCGCTGACATTCAAAGGCAATACAGTGAAGCCGTCTCCTGATCTAGTGCTCTCATCTATGCCCCACGCTGCTTCCAGATTGGAGTTGGGTCACATTTAGGTTTGTTGGTCACCATTGTCCTAGAAAAGTCTAAATTTTGCACAAGAAAAGCTGCAGTAGCAGGGAAAGGGTAAGGCATTTTTTTGTTGTGAAGCAGCTGCTCCTCCCTGCTCCAAAATGGGAGATTGTCCAAGAAGTGAAGTATCTATCTTTACTCCAAGAGTATTTATTGAGCACCTCCTCCATGCTTATCACCATGCTAGGTGCCAGGTGCTGCATGATAGGTGCCGGGTTCGTTCATTCATTCTTATTTGATTTGTTATTTGTCCTTCGTTTTCAAAGAGGACCATGACATCAGGAAGATGATGTCGTGACTTGCGAGGGAATTGTGCTGGGTTCTGGCTGCTAAGTTCTGGCTGCTGGTGCTGAGGGAGGTGATGAATGAATGTAAGAGCATGGTCTTTGTCTGGTAGGAATGTACATTCTAGTCGGGAGATTTGTTCATTGAGCAAAGACATTGAAGCAACTGTGCTAACTGGATATGCATCTTGTCTTTAATCACCAGTGTCCCAAAATGCGGCGTCATGCCTTCGAGCTCAAGATGTTAGACAAGTACAGCCATTATTTGGCAGCAGAAACTGAGCAGGACATGGAAGAGTGGCTGACAACGCTGAGAAAGGTCATTCAGATCAATGCAGACGGCTTGGGACAAGAGAAGAAAGAGCCTGCGGAGCCTGTGCAAGGTTGGATTTTTGAGGTCGTGCCCTTGTCTCTAAGCATGTGGGTAAACATCTGCGTCTCAACCCTTTCCTTAGCTGAAGGTGATTATGGAGGTGGAAGAATTAAAACAGAAATATAAGGCAGTGTTTCATGGATTCTAACGTGGGAAATATAAGCAGCTTTGAAATTGGACACTTTGGATGGGAAATTGATGGCAGGTTTTCAAGAGTCCATTCAAGTTTTCCATTGCTCTCATAATCAAAAAGCTTAGCAGTAAATCTAGGCATGGGGGAAGGAGAGCTGGTTGGGCGCTTTTTCTGAGGTGATTAGTAAGACATGATCTGTATGGTTTGGAACGTCTCCTTTTAATGAATTTACAGAAGATGAAACGATCAGCCAAGGAAAATCAGAGAATATCATGGAAAGCTTGGAGAGGAGTATGCACCCTGAGCTGATGAAGGTAGAGCTTTTTTTTTTTAATGGGGTTTAAATTAAACAGAGAGAAAGAAGAAGAAACTGTCCCAGTGTTGGTACTATCTCCCGTTGAGTAGCGTTGTGCCAGTTTATTTGGGGGTCTGTCTGCATGGTGTTTACAAAGAGCCCCTTGGGAAGGAATCCTATGAACATGGGAGGTGTTCTACTGATAATGTAATCTGATTGACATCTGATCAGTGATTTCCTAGAAATATAGTTTTTTTGGTACACTAGAAGTGTATGTGTTTAAGTCATATCTCCAAGTGTCAATTTTGGGAAGTGGACCACACTCTGTGAATATTTGAAAATATAAATATGACAGTAATACACCTATAGACATAAATTAACAGCTAGGTGGTAAAATGGATAGAGTGCTGGGCCTGGAGACAGGAAGACTCATCTTCTTGAGTTCAAATCCATCCTCAGATGCTTACTAGCTGTGTGATCGAGCAAGTCACTTAACTCTGTTTGCCTCAGTTTCTTCATCTGTAAAATGAGTTGGAGAAGGAAATGGAAAACCACTTCAGTGTCTCTGCCAAGAAAACCCCAAATGGGGTCACATAATTGAAAATTACTGAACAAAATGAAAATTTGTTGTAAAACCACCTCTTCCAATCTCCTCCTTATATATCCCAGAAACCAGTGAGCCACAGACTCTCAGCAGAACGGGAGCTCAGTGGCCACCTGGCCCAATGCATAACTGAGCAGGGATTCCCTCTATAACATCCCTGATAAGTGGGAATCTAGCCTCCTGCAGAAAGGCCCACTGGGTTAGGGACTCTATTACCTTCCAAAGCTAGGCAGTAGGATTGAGAACCAGTCAGCCAGGTCACCCCTTTCTACTGACTTGCTGTGTGACCTTGGGCAAATTTCTTCCCTTCTCTTGGCCTTTGTTTCCCCATCTTTAAAAATGGAAGTGTTTGGACTGAACTGTCAAGTCTTTATTCTATGGTCCCTGATATAATATAAGAACTGATGAATAACTCTTTATTCAGCTAATCTCTATCTCTAGGGATTCTCCAATGTCCCCTCTCAAGCTTTACCTTTCCAAACTGAAGAATCTTAGTTTCCTGAGTCTGTCTTGCTTCTCCTTGGACCCATGTTAGTCATCTTTCTCTGATTTTCTCCAAGCTGGTTCTCTTAGGTTTGAAGGTGTGGGGATCAGGGCTACATGGAAGGTACAGGGAGTCAGGGGAGGGGAGTGAAGGAGTCCATGGTGAGGCCCCATAGCTTTTATAGACCCCAATGAGAGAGATTATTGATGGATGCAACTGTTGCTTGGTTGACTCAATGTCCCATTACAAAAGCATTTTTTTTTACCTTTTTGGAGGTTGTTAGCATTTATAGTTTGGTAGCGGGTTTTTTTCAAACTATACTTTGAAGAAAAATAAAAAGACATTTGATCCATTTTTAAAACTTGGTCTCTTTTTTCATTTTTAGTATGGAAGAGAAACTGAACAGCTGAATAAACTCAGTAGAGGAGATGGAAGACAGAACCTCTTTTCCTTTGATGCTGATGTGCAGGTAATGCTCTCATTGGAGGAACCCTGGAGTCAGGTCTTATTCGGAGGCATCCAAAGCAGTGAGCTAGGCTCTGTGGGAGTGAGAGTTTAGGGAGATCACAGACCCTGCCTTCATGGAGAGCCTACATAGAGTCCAGTAGGAGTAGAAGCCCCCAAACCCAAATAACTGTAAAATACACTACTAGATACTGAGGGCCTTCTGCCCTGATGCTTAAGGAACTTAACAAAGTGTTAGAGATGAGACCAAAAGGAGGAGGTTGTTATTGAGAAGGGGGAGCAGGGCAGCCTGCATGGGAGGAGGTGGCACTTGAGGTGGGGTTTAAAGACTGGCTAAGATTTCATCAGACAAAAGAAGGGTAATGAGAATGTTTTGGGCATGTGGAAAGAGCATCATGAGAAAAGGCAAAAAGCTGGAAAAACAACAGGTATATTTTGGGTCAGAAAGCAAACTTGCTTGACCAGATGGTAGTATGCATTCAAGAGAATAATGACATGAACTCAGCCTGGGAAGGCGGGGTGATGCCAGATTCTGGAAGGTCTTAGATGCTAGGCAAAAGAATTTGTAGGTGATTTGGTAGGCTGTAGGAAGGCCCTGATGATTCAGGGGCAGAGTAAAAATTTGCCCACATCTTTATTCTACTGCTCTAGCAGTGGTTTGGAGGGTGGATTGGAGGTGGGAAACAGAGGAGAGATTTTTGCCAAGAGTTGATGCTGGCAAGCCTGATGGTCTGCACTGCAGTGATGACAGAAGGAAGGTCTGTGAAATGTTGAGCTGTTGCTGTTGCATCTCGAAGGTTATTGATTCCTCTTTGGGGCTTGCTCATTTTGAATAGGTGGGTGGTAACAAACTCTTCTTCCACTGTGAACAGTTCTGAGTTGAATGCATGTTTCATGTTCACTCTTTTCCCCAACACCTTGAAGATAAGTTTGAAAAGGAGCTTCTTCTTAAAAAAATATAGAAAGTAGTATAAACATCTTCCTTTAGCAAAGGTGCATCATGAGAAATGTGGAGCCTTTGGAGTGTACTAGTTGGTTTGGTTGCCTTTTGCCCTCCGCAGCTGATAAGAGCGAACATGTCTAGGTTCCCAAATGTCAGTCCTCTGCCATCCATTCCTAAATCTTATGTGCCAAACATAGAGGAGCGTTGTCTTTTTCCCCAGCTAAAAACTGTGCTTTAATTGGACCTGTCAGTGTTGTTCCTACTGCACAAAGGATCCAAGTGAATGTGGTTGAAACCAAAGCCAGTTGGTTTTTCTTTTTAAAAATTTGTGGTGTAGCATGTTTGCGGTCATGGAACTGAGCTGGTTTTATGTGGGAGTTGCTTGTCAATGAGCTACTGTGAAGAAAGATGCCTGGTGCTTGTAGTGAGGCTCTGAGGGCAAGAGATGTCAGTCTTCCAGTAAGGAAGGATCCTTTCCCTGAGGGCTGCTTCCTTAGACCTTCACCCCTTTTTGAGTTCCCAGCTTGACATGTCGACACAGTTGCCTCAGATGCACTCTCCTGGATGATTGAAAGAGTTGCCTCAAACTTGGGAACTGGTCAGAAAGGATCTAAAGGTCCTTCGTGTGGGTTTGCTGGGGGGCCTTCATGTCACATCTCTTCTCACTGCCCTGTTGGAGATCACAGCTAGCAACAGATTGCCAGGCCTTTTTAGCCAAAATTTCTTGTGATGGATAGTCATGTTCATTTTTTATATTTTTATGTTGTAGGTAAGCAGATATAATATATAAGACCCCTTTCAGGAGGATTTGGTCTTTTATAATAGGCTAGGTCAACGCAAGTGCAATTAGTTGAGACATTATAGGTAAAGAAACCTACTGGGATTTAAATTACTTCAGGAATTTGGGAGAAGAGTTTTGTTTGATGTTCAGATATTCATATTGGTAGTTTCTTCTCGTATTCATGAGACCACATGCAACTGAGAGATGCAGTGGATAGAGCCCTGGACCTTGGAGTCAGAAAGACCTCATTTTAAATTTTGCCTCTGGCAGTCTTTTTGACTCTGAGCAGCTCATTTAACTTCTCTGTGCCTCAGTTTCCTCATCTGTAAGGCCCAAATGCTGTAGCGCACGTGCAGTACTTTAAGCGCTGTGCTAACCGCCATTATTTTAATTTTTATTATTACTGGTTTTTGCTACACTTTCCAATGAACACCCCCTTCCCTTGTAACCAAGGAGCATGCAGTCAAGCAAAACAAACTAACGCGTTGGCCACATGTGAAGATGAGAGAAGCCTACTTTGATGTTTGTCCACCAGATCATTTCCCCCTAAAAGTAGCCATGGTGAAAACACTGACTCTTCCCCTTATTCGGGAATAGTACAACTATAATGAACACCTCGCTTGCTTGAGCCAAGGGAGCCAGGCCTTGGAAATCAAGGGCGGGGGTAGAAGAGCTTGTCAGACTATCATGGGCATGTTTCCTTCTGGGTCTCTTTGTGGCGGGTAACTTTGGCAGGGGCCAGCACTCAAGCCAATGGACTAAGGTTGGGTCCTGCAGATTGGATCCCAGTGCATATAGTCACATGCCCTTTAATTTGTTGGTAATGCTACTTGTGTGTTTTTTCTAGAGGTTGGATTTTTCGGGCATTGAACCAGATGTAAGGCCATTTGAAGAAAAGTGTAGCCGTCGTTTCATAGTGAGCTGCCATGACATAACCTTCAACGTCCTGGGCCATGTTGGAGACAGTGCCCAGGGACCATCCACAAATGTATGTATAACTTGTTTCTTGGAAACCACCATCTTGCCATTGGGGCAGTGGTTTCAGTCAGGAAATGCTCCTCTTTTTGGCAGCAGGTGGAGGTGCCTTTTCGTCCCAGCTCTGGTGTATGATGAATTGACAAATCTCCTTCAGTCTGTATTCAGTTCAAAGATATTTTGGAGACTTGTTTGTTGCTGAACCATTTCATTCTGAAATAGAAATCACTTGGCACCATCTTTAACTGACTTAAACTTTAAGAAGAGATTTGATTTTCACATTCTCGGTTGGATCTCTGTTACATATAAAATTATTCCACAAGCATATTAACAGTAAGACTCTCTAAATTTGCTTTTGAATGCAGCTTCAAATTGGACAAAGTCTGTCGGTTGTTGCTTTGAAATGTCTTTTTCTAGCATGCAAATGAGCCATCGTTTATTTTGAGTTGTAAATGCAATGAAAATGAATGCAAAGGGCTTCCCAGCTGCAGAAATGATTAAAAGATTTCAGTGGGATTCAGAGTTTTAAAATTGAATTGTCCATTTTAAAAACGCAGATGTTTTCTTCAATTCCCAGGTCGAGCCTTTTTTTCTCAACCTTGCCTTGTTTGATGTGAAAAATAATTGCAAGATTTCAGCTGACTTTCATGTAGACCTTAACCCTCCATCTGTTCGGGAAATGTTATTGGGCCCATCAACACACACGGACAATGATGGCACACCAAAGGGATCTTCATCTAAGGAGTATTTTATTCATGGAATTGAGGAAGCTCAGTTACGCTATATAAAACAGGTGCGTGTGGTCTTTAGCCTTTACAGGGGTTAGTGAATTAAAAGTAGAAATGCACCATCAGCAATTTCAAGGATTTGAAGACTTTAAGGTCTAAGTATCCAGGTAGATGATGGAAGAGGAACTGAGGTGCTAAAAATGTTACCGGTTCGTTATGGGTGGCATGCAGTCAGTCATAGGTAGCATGAGGACATTAGTAGCTAATACATTAAAGCATGAGGCCCCCTAAGCCACTGTGCTCTGACATGTAGGCAATAAGAGAGGCAGGTGATGAGAACACCTCTGGACACCCAAGGTATCCAAGGTAAAGGACAGCGTAGCACAGAATGGACCCAGTGTGAAGTCTAATGGAAAGTCATTGTTTAAATTGCAGATGCATGATCCTGTGCTTGTCGACTATGAGGCAAATTGAAACAATTTAGTAGAAGAATGGCAGACCTTTAACTAGAAAGGATACATTTTCCATGCTCTTGCTGAAGCCTGTGCCAAGGACATATTATCCAGAAAGTGCTTGAGAATTCTCCCTTCTGTATAGATTGGAAACCATGAGGGATGAAGGGGGAACAGGGTTAACCAGGAACCCCTGTATAATGAAGGGAGAGAGAGAGAGAGAGACAGACAGACAGACAGACACATTACTTTGACCAAGGCTGTGCTTAGTGATCTGCCCTACACGCAAAAGTGAGTAGCATACTACATTCCCCACAGTGTTCAGCAAGACATTTCAAGTCAGCAGGTATATGCTGTATGTTTATGGTAAGGTGATATAAAGATCTGTGTCATGTGATCTCTTTCCCAAGTGATCGTATAACCTGCCTACAGAGGTAAACCTAAATGCAGGGACCAGTTATGAGAAAAATGCTTAGGTGGAGCCTAGATCTTATTGGTATAGAAGGATACTCTGTGTAGCTCCAGCCATGCCTCTTCATCCTGTGGACAGAAAGCCATGTTTTCCCATAGATCCCCCACAGACTATCCCTTCATCCCTTTGTGGACAGCTTTCACCATTGCATGGGTAATGGCAGCATGCAGGTTGACCACAGGTCATCAAAGCATGTTCATGGAACTCAGGCATGTTTACCCAAATAAACCAAGGTTTCCAGAAACTAGGTCTTTGAGTCCTCTGACCCTCTTACATTTTGGGGGCAGTCAGACTTTATCAGCAGTGCAGATATACTTTCTTTCTTTATCACATAGTGTGGTAAAAGATTTTCTTCCTCAGTTTCCATTAGTGTTAACTAAGGAGAATGTGTGCTGACACATTTACTGCCCCACCCACCCACCCATATATTCTTTGCTCTAGTGACACTGGTGTCCTTGCTCTTTCTCAAATAAGACCCTTCATCTCCTGGCCTGGAATGCTCTCACTCCTCATCTCAGCCTCTTGGTGTCCTGGGCGCTTTTTAAATCCTAACTAAAATTCCCTCCTGCAGGAAGCCTTTTCCAATCTCCCTGAATTCAAGTGCCTTCCATCTGTGGATTAGTTTCTATTTCTGCTGTCTATATCTTGTTTGCACATAGTTGTTCACACATTGTCTCCTCCATTAGAGTGTGAGCCCCTTGAGGGCAGGGATTTGTTGTCTACCTTTCTTTGTGTCTCTAGTTCTGTGTGCTTGGCACATAGTAAGTCCTTCATAAATGTTTACTGATGGACTGCAATGATTTTATTTTCCCTTTCAGGGAATTTTCTCAGTGACAAATCCCCATGCTGAAATTTACCTTGTTGCCCGAGTAGAGAAGGTATTACAGGGGAGCATCGCACATTGTGTGGAGCCCTACATCAAGACCTCTGATCCAGTTAAGGTATTGGACAGGTGGAAATGGGAGAATTACAGATTCAGGGGAGGGGGGTTGGGATCTTTATACTTTAGTGAGTTTTCAAACAATATTTCTAGTCATTCCCAAGGGAAAAATTTTTTCTTTGAGTGTTCTTTCTATTCTGTTAGCACGGACAAAACACGTATAGCAGCGGAAAGGAATTGCTTGTTCTGTTCCTTTTCTGTCCTGATGGAAAGCTGCCATTGCTTTCTGTGTGTATGTTGGAAATGAGAGAGACCTTACATTAGACCTCCAGATTCATTACAAGCTGCTCTGCCACAAATAGCCAGCCCCAATTACCTCTCAGATCTAGGGAGTAGAAGGTACCTTAGCAAACACTTAACCAAGGGAGGCCTGGGGAGGCCAAGTAAGCGGGTAAAGTGCAGATCTGGAACTTGAATCTTTTGACTGCATCCATAAGCTCTTTCCTTTGCTCTCCTGTGGGCATGAGGCATTTTGTTGTTAATTCATAGTATCATAAAGACCTGGAATGGAAGTGACATCAGAGCCTGTCTAGTCCAGCCCCCTCATATCATAGATGAAAGAACTGAGGGTCAGAGGTCAGGCCTTGCCTAAGACCATCCTGGTATGAAGTAGCAGAGGATAGTTCAAACCCAGGTCCTCGGAATCCAAATTCAGTTCTCTTCCCACATGTTAATTAATTTACTTCTTCAAAGAGTTTATTAATTGGCAGGTGCTGTAGGGATGTATGACTCATTTATGAAGGAAAGGTCTGGAAAATATGAAAGAAAGCTCCCATCACATTGAAATGGGCCAGATTTCCACATTGTCCTTAGGGACGGGAGGTGGACAATAGCTTTGTCTTTTCTCTCTCTCCTTTGTTGCCCCTCTCTTGCTTTTGTCATCTTGTAGGCATGGTAACCCTTTGACACATTACTCTTTATCTTGGTAATTGGCCGTGGGCTTCTTTGTTTGAGCTCACATGTTTCCTGTGCAGGCTGCTCCAGGCTGATTAATTGGCATTTTGCAAAAAGAAATAAGCGCAAGCCAGCTGAAAATATGACTGGGAAGGTCTTTCACAATCCTATCCTGGCGGATCCCTGGGCTTTTGATGTGTTTCTTAAGGAAATGTAAACAGTGGGCTCCTTGGCTTCATTGGGGATGATGTAGAGAGCAGCTTGTTCTGAGTCACGTGGCAGCCAAACTGAATGGCAATTGCCATCATACTTCTTCCTTTTCTTCCCTTAGACTGCCCAGAAGGTGCATAAGGCAGCCAGGCAAGTGTGCAGCAGGCTTGGACGGTATCGGATGCCCTTCGCTTGGGCTGCCAGGTATGTAGATGTTGAATTCCCATCCTTTTGGTCTTTATGCTGGGATTCTGTGCAATCCACCAAGCATGTATGATATACAAGTTACAACCATGGGCCTGAGGGATATAAAAATAAAAGGTTGCCATACAGGAGCTTCCATTCTTCTGGGAGAGGTGGTGTGGCAACAAGATGTTTCACTTGTTGAGTTGAATTGAGTTCATATGGAGATGTACAGCAGGGAATTTGTCTTATTCTCAATAAATGGGAAATTTGGAGTGTAAGTGTCCTTTTTCTTATAAAGAAAAGGGGCCTACTAAGACTTCTCTAATTCTTTATTTAGGAAATTTTCCCATTTTGACTCAAGGTTGGGGTAGAAGGCAAGGGAATAAGCATTTCTGTAGTGCCTACTATGTGACAATTGCTGTGTTAGAAATTTCGTTTGGTCCTCGCAACCATGGGAGGTAAGTTCTCTTATTCCAATTTTATAGTTGAGGAAACTGATGTAGAGTTAGAATTTGCCCAGGGTCACCCACCTAGGACATGACTGAGGTCAGATTTGAACTCTGCTCTTTCAGACTCCAGTCGTAGTGCTGGATGTACTGTGGTGTCCCCATGGTGTTGTTCTTGTTTGGACCTTTGCATTGATGTAGAGAACTCCTTCCACTGATGTAGAAGGTCAGTTTGTCTGTAACATATATTCTTCAAATGTTACCTGGGATGCTTAAATGTTAAATGACTTGCCCAGGGTCACACAGGCAGTATGTGTAGAGGTAAGACTCAGACCCAGGTCTTTCTCACTTCAAGGCCTCCTTTCTGTTGTGATATATCCCACTTAATATATCTCTTAATCTGAGAACATTTCAGTGACATCTTTCCTACTTGCATGTCTGAAGACATAGTTCAGTGAGCATTTATTGAGTACCTACTATGTGCAAAGCACTGTGTTAGATATGCAAAGACAAAATGAAGAACACCTCCTCTTTTCCAGGAGATCCCTTCTACTAGGCGGCTAGGTGGCACAGAGTGAATTCACAGAGGTAAATAGAGTGGGCTTAGAGTGAAGAAATCTAAGGTCCAATCATGTCTCAGAGACTTACTATGTGACCTTGCGCAAATCAGTCCGTTTGCCTTGGTTTCTCCATCTGTAAAATGGGGATAATAATTGTGCCTGTCTCACAAATGAGATAATGATGATAAAGTTCTTGGCGAACTTTTAAAGTGCCGTATAAAGGTCGGAGTTCTCATCGTTGTTATCTACCACATCCAAACAGATAGGTTGGGCACATGTTCACTGGAGAAGGAGGGAGAGGGAGAGAGAACACTGACAGCCAAGGGAAGAGAAAAAATCTGAGTCAGAAAATGAACAAACTCGAGTCATTGTGCGCCGCTGGTATTTTTGGCCTTACAGGGAGCTGGCTGGATTCTGGAAGTACTTTTTTTTTTTTTTATAAAAGAACATTCTAGAAACTGTGCTTGTTTGATGGGCATGCCTAATTAAGGGATGGTGTCATGCCTTTAGGAAGGGATGCTGGGGGCATGGGCCACACATGGCTCAGGTGATTGCTTTTTATTGAAAGACTCTGACAAATTAAGGCTTATGGGCATTTATTCCTTGCAATATGGGGTCTAACCCAGCTCCCAGCTTGCCCAGTGGTATTGGCTGTCCAGGGCAGCTAGACGGCACAGTGGCTAGAGCGCTGGTCCTGAAGTCAAGAAGACTCATTTTCCTGAGTTCAAATCTGGCCTTAAACATTTACTGGCTATGTTATCCTGGGCAAATCACTTAACCATGTTTGCCTCAGTTTCCTCATCTGTAAAAAGAGCTAGAGTTGGAAACGGCAAACCACTTCAGTGTCTTTGCCAAGAAAACCCCCAATGGGGTCATGAAGAGTTGAACATCGCTGAAAAATGGCTGCACGACAAGTGGGCTGTCCAATTCCCTGACTCGTCTGGTGAAGGGCAGCTTGTTGCAAATAATTCCATTAATTCTGGCAAGACAAGGGTTCTGGTTGCAGCACAGATTGGAGAAAAAAGCTGCCTAAGTGAGCTTGCTTTCCTTTCATTATTTAAACTTGGCTCTTTCACTGGAGGATCTCAAAACGTGGAGCACATTACTTGATGAAAAGTCTCTTTGTTCTCATTTTTCAGATCGAAAAAAGTAAAAGCCAGGGGGGTAGGTGGTAGAGGGCAGCTTAGGTTGGTGCTAGGCAGCCATTGCATAGGGGTCAAGGTCACGTTAAGAAGCAGGAGCCGCGTTGTACGGTGCTCTCACAAAAAGTTCCTGAGTGCAGACACACAGCCTTGACTTCTGATTCGTCCGTGTTGGGCAGGGCAGCTTTTAATTTTTATTGTCATGGCCCCATTCTTCTCTCGCACCGCCATCCCCCTACCTTGTTATGGGGCATGCAATTTCTTTTTTGCCATTTATATGTGTTCCATCTTCCCGTAAGTAGCTTTGGTTATCAGGAGCAGCTGGAATCCTTGCTGAAGGATTGGTTCAAATGTGAAAGAAGTGTGACTGAACCGATGTATTGACTGAAAATCAGAGGAAGCCCCTTAGAGGCATTTGCAGTGGTTAAGTTCTGACCAAGCCTTCAAAGGTGTCTGGTTAGCACAGTGGATAGAGTGTTAAGACTTTGGAGGCAGGAAGATGTGATTTCTAACCATACCTCAGACATTTACTAGCTGTGTGACTCTGGCAAGGTCATTTCATCTCTCTTTGCCTCAGTTTCCTCACCTGTAAAATGGGGATAACCTCATATAAAACTGAGATCACAGTAAAGTGCTTTGTAAGCTTTAAATAAATGCTAGCTATTATTATTATGAAACACTTAGCACTGTTATCATCTCCATCATCATTCAAAGGCTTGCCCACTGGAAACTTTGTGTTCTCAGCCATCGTGGCTTATCCGAGTATTCCCCAGACACTCGATATATAAGGATTCCTTGAAGATTGAATTTAGAGAAATAGTTCAGAATTTCAGTTTGCTTATGAATATTTTAGGATACTGAAAAAAACCTTTTGTTGTTCTTTAAGGCCAATCTTCAAAGATACTCAAGGTTCTCTGGATCTAGAGGGGAGATTTTCTCCTTTCTATAAACAAGACAGCAGCAAGCTCTCCAGTGAAGATATTCTCAAGTTGCTTTCTGAATATAAGAAGTAAGTGGGCTAGCTTACTAAAGTATATGCATTTTCATTTTATTTATAAAGAAGTTTAAGGAATATTTGAGGAATATTAGACATTCTTCTCAAGATTGGGAATAATATTCCTAATATATTTCATATTCACAACTTAAAGACTAACATATGTTTCCTTTATACCCAGGCCAGAGAAGACCAAGTTACAGATCATTCCAGGCCAGTTAAACATTGTAATTGAATGTGTGCCACCAGATTTCTCAAGTAAGAACTCTCATATGTAATATTAAAAATAACGTTTTTGCCTTACAGTACATCACGGCCGCCACATTCTCTTCATTGTGCAATATAAAACAATAGTGGCTATTACAAAATGACCTTTTTGGTCTTGGGCAAGTCTGTTCCCTTCCTGGCCTAGTCTTTTACTGTGTAAAATGAAAGGGTTGAGTTAGATCCCCAAGGTCCCTGGCAGCACTCATGTTCTATATTCCAGCACAGTTGAGTTAATTCATCTAGTAAGTGAAGTCCAAAGATTGTGTGATAAAATGGTCAAGTTGCTCTTGCCCAAGGGGAAGGCTTCCCCAGCTACATTTTGTTGCCACCTCCAGATGGATGAAAAAGGGAGGAGAGTCAGTCTTCCAAAGCACATCTTCATTACCACTTTCCAGCTATATATCTTTTCTCCTCAGTCTCCATCTCATGGCACGGGGAATTTTCTTCTGTGGTCTAATGATTGCTTCTTTTCATAACTTGTATTACTAAACTTTCCTGTTGCTCTGTTGAGTCCCTTTTCTGGATTGGGCATGTTATGATTGGTTGCACATCTTAAGAATGACATTTCAGAAGTTTTCCATTGTCTCACAGGTGAAAAATCACACTTCCAACCCAATTACCTTTTTGAGTTGCTTGCCAAGAGCTCATTGGCAATGGAAACCTACCCTTATTCTGCTGCTGCCAGTAAAAAAAAAAAATGCAATGAAAGCTAAATTGCAACCATGAGGAAAAAAGAGTAGATTTCTTCACACAGTTGAATGTTGAAATGGCAATTTATGTTGTAGTCAATTACCCTCCACAGTCAGTGTTGAGATAGGGAGTGATCAGGCCTAGACTGGCATCACATTCACTTCTCCTAACCTCTTGAGTTTCTGTAGTAGCTGCTTTCCTTTTCTAATTTGCAGGATGTCACTTAGAATTCAGCCTTTTGAGCAGTTACTTGGAGAGCTTAATGCATTTATTTGTAGGTCATTTGTTTAGATTTGAATGTGGGCCACAGTTAGCTGGTGTGTGGCCCTTACCTGGCTTATCTGTTTTCCCTCTTAGATTGTGTCACTGCTTCCTATGTGCCTGTGAAACCTTTTGTGAAGAATTCTCAGAATATTGCTGTGGAAGTTGAAGAGTTTGTTCCTGAAGTGGCAAAATATTGTTATCCATTTACAGTTTACAAAAACCACCTGTACGTATATCCTCTCCACTTAAAGTATGATAGCCAGAAGACATTTGCCAAAGTGAGTAATCATTTAGCCTTGGTTTCAAAAGTTCAAGCCCTCAGGTATGTGACTTTTTTCGAAATAATCTTTGTGAATAATCTTTCCTAGGCAAGGAACATTGCTGTCTGTGTGGAATTCCGGGATTCAGATGAAAGTGATGCTAGTGCTCTGAAGGTGCGTTGATTTCCCTTTACTCTCTAAGAGGTCAACAGTGAGTGTTCATTCACTGGCCCCATAAGGCAAAGGGAGGATCACACAGAGCAAGACACGTAAAGATTTCAAAATTCTCCTGTGACTTGTTAGATAATCGTCCATAGCGTCTTGATTTACCTCATTCTGCTGTTGCACTGCCTTTTATGCCCAGGTCCAAGGTCATCTTGTCTTTTGACCAGCCAGAGTTTATGATAGTATCATCATCGGATGGGCAAAAGCCGAGTGTGCCTGCCTTTTGTGCCTCGCTTATCTGTGCCTTTTAATCCTTGGATCATTGTTCCCTCCAAAGCCATCTCCGAAATCCAGGGCATCAACTTAATTAGGCTTTTGAAAAGTAAGGCATACTGATAGAAGAATAGTCCTGTGTTAGGCCTAGGGAGGTAAAAGACTCACACAGAGCTAGAGAAATAGAAAGCCAGCCCTTCATAGTAGACAACCTGCAAAATAAGAAGAATTAAGCCCCTGGCCTGGATGTTGGGTGGGAGTTCCTTTGGGCCCAAATTGTTGGACTGTCTATTTCTTTGGTTGAGCCATCCTATTGACTGACTAAGCCTCAAGAAAAACACTTGCCTAATAATCAGAGTGTTTTCCCATCAGCCGCTAAGAGGTAGCTAGCATCTGCTTGTGACCAGGCTCTGAAATCTTTTTTAGTGGATAGTTCCGGCCTTCTTCCTTAGTTAGCCAGTTTTGCCAGATCTTTGGAGCACGGTGATCTGGACTGAGTCTCACTTTCCTGGCCGATTGGGGTGCTGGATGCTTTCCTTTGTCCCTCTGTCCCCAGACCCTTTCATCACATGCAGCCTCAGAAAGGACAATATATAGAGTAGGCCAGTGAATGTGTTTCTTTCTTTTGCAGTGTATTTATGGAAAACCTGCTGGGTCTGTTTTTGTTATAAATGCTTTTGCTATCGTCTCCCACCACAACCAAAATCCAGAGTTCTATGATGAGGTAAGAATGTCTTCCTCCAACAGGTAGGCTGTGCACAGATGTGAAGGCATTGTCTTTGGAAATCAAAGGGGTGTGGGCCAGTCGTGGTGGAAACTGTGAAGGTTCTGCTTGCAAGCCCTACAGCAGGAGAATAGCTAGAGGAAGCGATTTCTCCACGAGGAGGCAGTGTCGTCTGTAGCTGGATGACTGGGTGCCCTTAGGCAAACCACTCCCTTCCTTGGCTTTGGTTTCCTTGGGTGTAAAAGAAGAGGAGGTCAGATGAGGCACTCTCAGGTCTAACTCCATAGTTCAAGGCTGCCAAATCCCCTTCCATTCAGAAGTCATCTGTAGCTCTAAGTTACATATGGAAGGAGGTACATTAGCACTCAAGCCATTAGCATTCTTCCATTGCTGCAGCATTTTATCAAATTAAAAAAGGGAGACTCTGCAGGCCCCTCCCAGAATCTGTCTTCCTTTCTGAGCATCCACTTTGCCATACATCTGTCTCTGTCTCCCTCCCTTGCGTTTCCATCACCTGTGCCTGCCTTCCTTTCGTGTCTCCTTTTCTGTCGCTGAATGGTGGTGTTTTTGTGGTATTTTTGTCTTTTTCTTGGTGTCTTCTCTATGCTCTCAATTCCGGTCCCCTCCTTCCTCCCAGAATCTCTGAGTTCCATGCCTGTATAAGCTTGGCTCTTCTGTTCCTATCTGCCCGCCAGGGTCTCTGTTGCCAGCTTTGTCTGTGATCACTCCACAGCTGGCCAGCTTCCTCCAAACTCATCCATCCTGTCCCTGTGGGCCCAAGCCCAGTCCCAGGCCACATTGCCCTCTTGATCTCTCAGGCCATGATCACAGGTTCTTGGAGGGGAATGTGTAAACACCCACTACCATTGTCATGAGATGGTAACCTGAGTTTCTCTCTACATGGAGACGGCCCATCTGTATAACAGATCAGTGGGTTAAATGTTGCAATAAAATGGGCCTAAAGAGGAACTCAGTTATACCTAAAGTTTGCCTTGGTAGTTTGTAAGTCAAGGGTTCAGATGGCTCCTTAAGAGGATGGTACTCTACCACTTTCCCCTCCTCCCCACAACAAGAACATGAGCTGGGGACTGAAGAGAACAGAACTCTACTTTTCAGCCTTGTGCCCTGTGCCCATAATGTGAGAGTAGAGAGTGGGCCACCTAGCTGTATAACTGAGCCTTTAGATTACTTTTATGACTAATAACTATTTATCATAAATCGATCACGTAGTAATTAGTATTCATAATATAATAGAATTAGAACTGAAAGGGACCTTGTAAGTTCCTGAATCCCAGTCTCCATTTCGTAGAGAGGGAAACTGAGAGAGATACCCAGAGAAGTTATGTAACTTCTCATGGTTCCATAGCTACTGTATGTCAGAGGCAGGACTTCCAGCCAGACCCAACACCCATTCACTCCCTTGTGCTGTTCTGGGGGAATATTATCTTTTAAGATGAGGAGAATGGGGGTGGGGTGGGGTGGAGAGCCAGAAAGAGAAAGATGAAGGTAGAGAGAGCTAGCAAGAAAGAAAGGGGGAGGGAGTGGGAAGAGGGTTGGGGCAAAGGGAGAGACAGAAGAAGGAGGAGGAATATAGGGGGAGAGAAGGAGAGGATGGGGGAGAAAGGGGGTAGGGAGAGAGAGAGGGGAGGGAGTAGAAAGGGGAGGGAGGGAGACAGAGGGTAGCACTAGAGAGAGACAGAATGATAGAGACAGACAGAAGGGAGGAACTGGGGAGAGGGATGGGGCAGAGAGAGGGAAGAGGAAGGTGAAATAGAAAGGGAGAGAGGAAGAGGAGAGAGGGAGGAAGGGGGAAGAGAGAAGAGGGAGGGATTGGAAGAGAGGGGAGGGGGAACAGAAGGAAGGGAGGGGGAGAGAGAGGAAGAGGAAGAATAAAAAACATGCTGTTATCTCAAGCTCTGTTACATGTTTTGTGAGGATGAGAGTATTTCTCCTGTTTAGCCCTCGGAGTGTTACAAATGTGAGTGAGGTCATGGTTATACAACACTTTGAGGTCCTCTCAGGCAGGCTCGCTGTGTAATGATTAATAATTAGTTTTCATCTACTTACTTTTTGAAGACCTTTAAGGGCTATATTTTGTGGGCTATTAATATAGTGATTTTTTTTGTCAAGATGAGAGGATTATTTACAATTTTCCATATTTTTGGCAAGGTAGAAAGACATTAGCAAAAAGTGGCCTCTTTCCTGCTTTATCCAAGTGAATTGAAGTGGGCATTGTTTTTCACAGATCTGATTTGACAAATGTTCTTCTGACAGGGTGGGCATAAATGATGTCTGTATATTTTTCACCTAGTGTTTAAGGAGCCTGCCAAGCTGGCATAACAGAAGCCAGGGGTGCCTCCATAGCCTTATGGTACAGCATTGCCAAAGTGAAATAGTGTGAGAAGTTGTGAAACACCCTGGGATTGCCCATCTGGCCCCCTGGGCAGGGAGTGCTTTCTGCCCATTATGACAAAAAGCCTAATGAAAAGAATTCGGTATGGAATTTGATCCCGGAAATATCGGAATAAAATACCATGTGTGATGTCTTGTGTCTTTTCAGATTAAAATTGAACTTCCCATTCACCTTCATCAGAAACATCATTTGCTTTTCACATTTTATCACATTAGTTGTGAAATTAACACAAAGGGAACAGCCAAGAAACAGGACACTGTGGAAACTCCAAGTAAGTGTCTTCTAGGTATATAGTACTCCTCCTTCCTCCCACCAGGAGCAAAGGTAGTTTCTTTTTCCTTAAGTGGGGGAGGTACTTTCTCTTGATTAAAATATCTCCTGAAATTAAGGCTTTGAAACCCTTACTCATCTCTTTGGAATACCTGACAGACTAGAAAGTAATCTTCCTGTGTTCCTCTAAGTCTGTGTCTCAGGGAAGTGTACTTTTGTTTCTAATCAGCCATTTTAAAACATTGAGGACTGAAGGGTAGAGCTGATTCATTCAGTGGAGGTGATGTGGTAACCTGAATTTTCCAGTCCTCCTCATTGTGGAACAGGGAATTAACTCTAGTGCCAGGGGCATCTGTGGGCCTGCAGGATATACATACTGACTGGCACAAATAGGCAGTGGGCAGCAATAAGACAGAGCAGGTCTTGGAAGTGAAGCCACAATGAATGTGTTGGTATATTCTGACCTCAGGCTCCATCCTGAAGGCATTGCCTGAAAAGGATTTGTTGGGCTGCCTAGTGAGAGAAATAACTTGGGGCAGCAGATAGAATGCCAGACTTGTCAGGAGACCAGGGTTCAAATCCTACCAGGCAGGAAGGGGCATGGCTAGGGAATAGACAGACTCTTGGAGACAGGATTTTCAGAACTACAACAGAAACTTCAAAGCACCTAAACACATGCATGTTGTTGTCATAATTAAAATGGTTCCTCAGGATCCTGTGGAGACTTGGGAGCCCATGTGAACCAGCTTGCCCTAAGCATCCCAAAATGCATGTCTATTCTAGCTTCATTCCCAAGGACCCAGCTTGCCTTGGGAGATTTGAATGGGGCAAGCCTGAATTAGTCTTAAATGTTCAAAGGATAAACCCACCATCTTGGTGGTTCTAGATCTAGTCTTTTATCTCCAAGGTTTATCTTTTCTGAGGTACTCTCAACCTAGACCAGGAGCCAGACCAGGCCTAGACTGAACTCTTAACTCAGTCTTATTGCTCAGTTGTCTGTAGAGCCTCTAGAACTTCCTCTTGGTTCCAGTGCACATTCACCTCAGTTCTAAGACATAATCTGCTTCTGCTTCATGCTGTCCTGGCTTGGAAATCGGCTAAGGAAGGAAACCACCCCTGAACTGTGGTCCTGCCTCCTTATTGAGTTTCCATACAGGGCTTCTAAGCCAGCCTTTGACTTTGAATGTCCCTTGGCATAGCCTGACTGCTCTGACCGATTAACAGTACAAAACCAATGACAAAAGGAGATATTTTCCTTTACTTTTCCTATTTTCTGGGTTGGAAAACTTTTCTCACTTTGTCAACTCTTTGGCTTAACTACTTTGACAGAGTCTTTGCACAAATATTCGGCTCACGTTTCAGACCAGACTTCTCATAAAACCACCCAGGCTTAAAGTGCTGCTAGTACAGAGAGCTTCAGATGCTTGGCAGTCTGGGAAATGCATCTGGGCCACGTTGGGGAGAGAGCAGTAGGACTAATTCTGGAATGAAGAATGAAGCCTCTGAAAGAAGCTGTGTTGCCTGTCATGCAGCTCACACTGAAAACGGATCAAAAACTGCTCCAAAGTAGGCTTTCAAAAGAGCTCACGTGCGCAACTGCAATCCAGGGTGGGCGTTGCCTTGTTTTGACACAGTTAGGTTCTAGGCCCGCAAAAACCAGAGAATTCGAAGAATGGAAAGGCAGCATCCCCTCAGCCTGAGAAGGACAGATGGCAGTAGCTTTCTTAGTTCAACTCTGGTGCAGTTTTCCAGGAGCTGGCCAACAGGATCGTGGGGAGAGCTCTTGAGAAAGTCCATGGTGCAGAATGAAGGCACGGGACCAATGACGGGCAGCATTCTGCCAGCTCATCTGCCAGTCTCCTCTATGGGGGAAGAAATCCTGTCCCATTACACGAAGTACAGATGCCTGTTGGTTGGGAGAAATCTAGCTCTAACCCTGCGCTTTACACATCCATCACCCATTTGCCTTTTCACAAAAGGATTAAAATACAAAGCAGTGATTAGTATCTGAGGTGAAAGTGAAAGTGAGTTCCCAGGCCCTAGACCTTTCTCCAGTGTGTTGTTTGACATCTTAGGACAGTTTTGAAACTGTGCCATTCATAGGGCTAGAAGAGAGAGATGTGAACTCTTTAAATAGAACTAATATAATAAATATATTAAAACTAATATAACAAAAGCCACTTACTTTAGCTCACATCTGCAAAGGGTACTATTCTCCCTGCCACCACCTGAGGCCAAGCCTTCACAACCTCCCACCTGGAAGGCTGGAAGCAGCCCAAACAGGCCTTCGTGCTTCTAGTTTTTGCCCACTCCTGGCCTTAATGTGCAACCATGCTAATCATCAACCTGCTCGAGTGACATCTGTTCATACAAAGCATTGGAGAAAATGGAGATTGAAAGGCACTGTGGAGTAGCAAAGGAGATGTGGGGAGAGGAGCCCCTTTGCAGTGATCCTGGAATGCAAATAGCACTAATTAAAATAGGGCTGAGGATTGGGGAAGAAATAGTACTGGGGATGTGTTGCTTGTCCCCACGATAAAAGAGTGAGTTGCCTAGGATTTCTGGGGGGCCAGGCCAGTGGGAGCTATATAAGAATCAGGTGAAGTCACTAGGGGTGTTTAGCCAGTTGAAAAGATAAGGAAAATGGGATGTGATGATAGTCTTAAATTCAGTCAACTTCAGTTAGACACTCACTGTGCAATAATAATGGTGTTAACACAACCACTATGTGCCAGGCACCATGCTAAGAGCTTTACATACATCACATTTGATCCTTACAGCAACGTTGGGAGGTGGGTGTTATTACAATCTGCATTTTATAGATAAAGAAACTGAGGGAAACAGAGGTTAAGTGACTTATCCAGGGTCACACAACTTGTAAGTGTCTAAGGCAGGATTTGAACTCAGGTCTTCATGACTTCAAGCCCAGTGCTCTGTGCACGTAGCACCCCTTAGCTGTTTTGTGTAAGATACTTTGCTGGTAGCTGAGAATAATAAAAAATAAAATAGTTCTTGCCCTCAAGGAGTTTCTATACTTCTAGGAGGACACAGCATGGGTGCAAATAAATATGAAGGAATTTCCTGAAAATCAAAGCATGGGGAGGGAAGGGGTGAGCTGTACAAAAAGGAATGGTACAGGGATGAGGTGGGGGAGTTGTAGTGGTCAAAGAACCAGTCTTAGAATCAGAAAGACCTGAGTTCCGTTTCTACCTCTGACATATCCTGGGTAGGTGGCCCTCTGTAAGGTACTTCATTTCTCAATGATCTGGGTAACTCTCAAAGATGCCATAACAAAGCTAAGTTATTTAGCCTGTTTCTCAGTTTCTTGGTCATAGAATTTTAGAACTAGAAGGAAGATATTAAGGCCCTGAGAGCTTGACTGAATCCTATTCCACAAACATTTAAGTGCCTATTATGGCAGGGAACATGATATGGTGGACATAGTGAGGGTCTTGGAGTTAGGAAGAACTGTGTGACTCTGAGCATGGCCACTTAACCTCTCAGTGCTTTAGGAAGTTCTCAGAGACTGTCAATTAAAGATGCATCAAGAGTTCCCCATATCCAACGGGGCCAATACCCACAACACTCCCAAGTGCACCCCAAACCATATTGAAATGCAATTGGAAAATATTTAACAAAATAAATTCAAATACAATAACAACAGATAACACGACATTTAAAAACTAAGTCAATATGAAACCCATGCAGATCCTTCTGTATAGATTAGTGGCTCCCATGTCTATCTGACCCCACTGCCCTCCACAGTCGGGTGCCCCCCAATGTTCTTCTTTCTATGCAAAGATGAGGCATAGCCCCAGAAATAGGGTGCACGGTCCTTGAATTCCTCCCCCTCTTCTCCCTCTTCCCCAGACATTCGGGCCTGGGACTCATTGGGTTGACTGTTGGGTTGCTCATGGTCAGTTGCTGTCTTGGCAGTTGGGTTCGCCTGGGTGCCTTTGCTGAAAGATGGCAGAGTAATCACGTTGGAACAGCAGCTACCCGTTTCAGCCAACCTTCCTCCTGGCTACCTGGGCCTTGGTGATACGGAATCCAAAAGGGTAGGAAAAGATTTGCTTCTAAAAGTGGATCGTTATGGAAAGTGTATAAGGCCAATATTTTGAGGGGGAGGAAATGACATTTTGTTCTCTGTGGAGGCTGCGTTAGCTGCTGTTGCTATTTCGGAGGGGAGCTTTGCTTGGCATTCATATTCTAAATGCAGGACTGAGTTCTGTCTGAAGCTACCATACCCAAAGAGGAAGAAATGTTTAAATGCAGAGAGGGGTTTTGGACTGTTCATGTGTATGTCTCTGTGATGAAATGAAATGAACCCAAAGCCTTATTTTCTGTTCACAGCAATCGAACATTGATATTAAGTGGGTAGATGGTGCAAAGCCTCTGTTAAGGATTAAAACACACTTAGAATCAACCATCTACACTCAGGTAAGGTGGATAATCAGAATTCTTTCAACCTTAGTGTTGGAGAAAAAGAACTTGGTGGCTGAGTTTTAGCAGTATTGGCCAAGCATGGTGCTCAAGAAGCTTGAGAGGTTTTGGTCTGAGGGGGACTCTGAGTGAACAGGGCCTCCAAATGCCACATGTATCCAGACAGTGACTTGTCTGGATTCTTGAACCACAGGCTAGTAAAGTGCCTAAAGTTGCCTCTTCACAGGCTCTCTGCAACAGATTGGGACTATGCATCTGGATAGTACTTAGGAGGAGGTGGAAACAGTTTAGCCTGTTGGGTGTACCCTGTCCTCCATGAAAATCTACTTAGTAGTGATCTGGGTTAAATGAGGATTTGATTTCTACTACTCCCTCCATTCCTTCATTCTTACCTCCCCTCCCCACCATGGAGGGTTTAGAGAATTGTTTATTTCTAGGGACACTTAGTTTGTGAAATGAAAAGACAGTATGATTTTTTTTTGACATGCTGGTGTCTACAGAGTAGGACTTCAGCGAGAGAAAGAGAGGGGGGAAAGGGAGCAAAAAGAGGGAAGGAAGGCAGACAGATCTGTTATGGTCAAGGGTCTTGGAGGAAATGGATGAAAAGAGAGGCACTTGTCGCTATAGAGGCTGAACTTTGGGACAACTAGCAAAGCCTATTGGCAGATATGGGACCAAAAGGCAGTTGATAGATTTGTGCCGAAGGATAAATGGCTCTTTCCATCTGGTTTCTAGGATCTGCACGTGCACCAATTCTTCCGTCATTGTCAGGCCATACAGTCTGGCACGAAAGTGGTTCCAGGGGAGCTCATTAAATATTTAAAGGTAAACATATGGTGGCTTTCCATAAACTTTCCAGTCAAAATGAGTTTGCTCTGTGTTGCCACGTTTTGATTTGGAAAAAAGAAGCTAACACTTTGAATGTGTTTTTGCTGAGATCATGCTTTTTGTTCCCTGCTTTTCCATTAAATGGCTTTCTAGACACAAACAGTAAAATCATTCTAGTGAGAAGCCAATAAATATTCTAAGCCTAGAATTCCAAATCTGATTCTTAGTGAATTTTGTAGTGAATATCATAGTCATCACCATTGCAATTTATCCGGGGGAAGTGCTTTCCAGATTAAAAATTGCTATTGCATCTGGTTTCTCATTTGTTCCTCCCAGGATCCTCTGAAACAGGCAGGGGAGGTGGTAGTGCCCCATTTTTACAGTTGAGGAAACTTGGGCTTACACTGGTTAAATGCTTTGACCAGGAAAAACTACATGGAGAGTAACAGGATCAAGTACTCAAACCAAGACCTTCCGAGGTTTTTTCCACTCTCCAGACCCACCTCTCTAAAAATGATTTTCTCTCTGAAAATGTATGTTCAATTCAGTCAACTGAAATTTCGAAAATATTTTTATCCTGCTGATTTCCTATTAATAAACTAGATCTCAGAGTGGAAATATAGATTTTTCAGAAAGATAGAGAAGCCACAAGAACTTGAGCCAGTGTTGTTCGTGGAATGAAATGAGAAGCAGGTCCCTGTCCTTGTCTGTGCCTCACAGTATGAATGTCTCCTGTGTATTTCACATTTGTTCTTTCACACTGTCTCAAATACCCAGAAGAGTCGAGGGAGCTCATTTTATTAGGGAAGGCTTATCATCCTGTAGGAGTTGTGCCTTGAGGACAGATTACATGAGGAAGCACAAACTTGGAAAAGAAGATGATGACACCTAGAAGATGATGACACCTTGGGGTGTTCCTGAGCTACCATAGGTTAGAGAGTTCAAGTTGATCAGTCTAATGGCAAAGAATAGGTCTCCTAAGCGAGAGAGGGTAGATAAGCTACATTCTGCATGTTTGGGCTGTAGAGACTGGGAAAGGTGGAAACCCAGGAGCTTGACTCCATGTGAAAGAAGCTAGTACAAGGTGATCCAGTCTCAAAGGACTGATTTCGGTGTTGGCCATGGAAGGAGATGGTAAAATGACTGACTGTATCCTCACTCCATCTGTCTGCATTGCAGAATGGCAGTATTATAAGATCAATTCAGAGCTAAAAGATCACTGGATCCAATCTCATTTTATGTACGAGGAAACCCAGCCTCAGAAAGGTTAGGTAAACTGCCCAAGATCACATAGATAACATGTGGCAGATCCAGGATAGGGTCTCTACCGTCATGTAAATTCCTCCAGCACTTCATTTCCCCCCCCATCTACCACCTCTGGAACTGTAGGAAATGGCACTCATTTATCTTAGGAGTACAGAGACTGACTGATTTCTCCCTTTTTTCATTATTTTGGTTTCTTAATTAAAATGCTTTGGTCTTTGAGGACAGGTACTACGTATTTCCTGGTGCTTAACAGGCACATCACTCAATTCTGGTTGATTGATTGGGTCTGTACCTCTTGTGTAGCCTGTGAGTACAGTATTGTACTAGTGGGACTTGGAGCCATAATTTACATAACTGATTACTCAAAAGGCCCCGTGTTGAACCTGGGAAAACTAGTGGGGGAATCAGAGCCAGAGTTCTCAGAGAGACTGAAGAGGACTTTGGTTACATATTGTTGTTGGAGTGATGGTACTGTCAAATTTTTGTCCATTTCTTATCGAGTTATGAACCTTAGAGATAGTATGCCTTCTATACTTGTCAAGAGTAAAGCACGTAGGTCATACAGCTAGGGGCTGCTTCTCAATAAGCTAGCTTAGGAGGAGGAGCCATATTTGATTTGGACGAAGACTTGACAGAATTTCCCAGGAGTGCGCATACATATAGTGTCTGAGCCAGCAGAATGTGTCCTAGGCCATTAACACTGTATGTGACCTGCAAATCAAAGTACATAGCCATTCATTGAAATGTGAGACATGGAGAGGGTGTGGCTAAATCTTTCATCTTCCCATACTGTACTTGGTCAAAAGATCTTAGCATTAGTTCCTACTCTGTCACTCACTGGGATGTGACTGTGGGTAAATCATTTGACCTCTCTGCCTACCTCATCTGTAAAATGGGGCTTATAATACCTTCCCTATCTAATTTTTGGAATCGTTATGAGGAGAAAATGAATGTAAATACATATAAAATATTAATCAATGAAAAGAATACTGTTGCACCTGAGGTAGAGGTAGCATCATTATCTGTAATTCCAATCCATTCCTCCAGTATTAATCATGCAAAGAGTCTCTCATTGATTCTCCAGCCATATGTCTATTAGGTTCATTGACTTTTTCAGGGGTGAGGAGCTGTGTAAAATGACTGAACAGAATAGAACAGACACATTTTTTCTTTTTTTGAGGGCGTGAGCCTACTGTCATTTGTATTATGCAAGCTTTCCCCCTAGTGGCAGTTGGTGAAATGCCATGTGCTTTCTGGAATAGAATTTAGCTCTTCTGAGTTGAAAGGAAACCTCAGAGTTGCTGGAATGTGAGCCGTACCCAGCTGAAAACCACTCCACAGCAACCCTGTCTGGTGGGCAGTGTGGGATATGGAAGAGGCATAGAGATCAGCTAATTCGACCTTGCAGATGAGTAAGCGTGCCGAGCACATTGGCATTAACTACAATTTTAGATCTGCTTCATGTACTACGTATGTAAATGTGACAGATTCTCTACAAAATGGGGACATTATCAAAAATCCTATGAAAATGTGGAAAATGTCAAGAAAACAAGGTCCATTCAGACTGAGGTTACATTTTGCCATCCCAGTATTTTAAAGGAAACAACTTCCTTAATCTTGTGACTTTTGACTACAATGAAATAATTTTTAGTATTACTTAGTACTCTGTACTAAGACTTTTGAGACGTTCTGTATTTGCGTTTGAGGGGCAGTGCTCCTTAGTGGGTAGACTGCTGGACTTCAAGTTAGTAAAATTGCAATTCAGAGCACTCCTCTGTCTCTTACTGTGTAACCACAGGCAAGTGATCGATTTCTCTGAGCCTCAGGCAGCTGTAAGAGATGTCCCCTTACGATGAAATCGTAGGTCCTTGACATTTTGAAGTACATATATATAGATATAGCTATAGATATAGATACATACAGATATAAATATAGATATATAGATATAGATTGAGCTTTACATGAGTCTCTCATATTTCTGTTCGCTTTCATCACTAATGCTATTTAGTAAATGTGTGTGTGTATTTTAAACATTTCATTTTAGTGTTTGCATGCCATGGAGATTCAAGTAATGATACAGTTTCTACCTGTAATTCTTACGCAACTCTTTCGTGTTCTCACAAATATGACCCAAGAAGATGATGTGGCTATCACCTGCACCATGTGAGTTTCACAAATAACTGAGATACTTTAAAAAAAAAAAACAAACCAATCTTGCTTGATTTTGAGTGCCTTGGAGTTGGAATATAATTTTAACTTCCAAATGGTGACCAGATAAATAGGATCCTGAGAGAAATACCACAGTTCCCAACTTTCAGCCATCTCCAGGCCATTGCTTTAAAAATTTCACCGATTTCTCTGTCATGGAGTCCTTCCCCGCTCCTGATTTTTGATGGTCCTGTGATTTTCGATGATGAAAAGATATGGAATGTTGTCTTTCTCCCTTTCCTCGGTGATTTTGGATTGTCTCAAATCTGTCCTTCACTTTGTCCTAACCACAAACATAATTCTCATCATTTTTTTCTCTTTTTATCCTTCCTTCCTGGGCTTTATGTGAGTCTGTCTTCCAGGGATTTTTTTTCACATAGGATAGCTTTAATAATAGTTTTAATACACATTAAGATAACTAGGAAGAAACTAAGTGACAAATGCACAACTTAAGTTATCTAATGGTGCATTTTGGACTTGGAGGCACATTTTTGAAGGCTCTTGGTTGGATGTTGCTATATTTGAATTTAGATGAACTCATCTTTGTATAATGAGCTCCCCTTTTACTCTTCCGTAATACAGGGACAGCATTAGATCTTAATCACCAGGCATTTGTTACTCATCTACAGTGGACCAGGCACTGGGCTAAGTGTTGGAAATAGAAGGAAAAAAAATGAAACACTGCCTACCCTCAGGGAGCTTATATGACAGATAACATGTACATAAGTACATATTGGTAGAGTATAGATCAAACAAATTCCAGGTCAATTAGTTTGGAGCTTGGGGGGAGGCTCAAGAAACACTTTACACATAGAAGATGGTATTTGAATTGAATTTGGAAGAAAATGGGATTCTAACATGGAGAGGTGAACAGAGAGCTCATTTCATGCATAGGGGCTAGCTAGTGCTATTTTACATATACATACATATATTATATATACATGTATACATACGTACATACACATACACACTCACGTAGAGGGAGACTAAGTTAGCAGGTTGGAGCCATATTGTAAAGGACTTAAAATGGCAGATCATGGAGTTTAGGGGATAGTAGGAAGGTGACCTGGTCAGAACTGGTCTTTAGGAAACAACACTTTGGCAGCTATAAGGAGGATCGATTGGAGGAGGGGGAAACTGAGGCAAGAGGTAATGAGGCCCAGGATCAGAGAGAAGGGGGTCAGATACAAGAGATGCTGTCAAAGTCAAAATGGCAACATTTGACAATTGGCTGGCTATTGGGGTTCCAGGATAATGCCAGAATTGGGAATCAGAGAGGTTAGTATTAGGGTTCAGAGAAGGGGTAGATTGGGGGAGAAGATGACTTTGAGGTACCTGTGGGAATCTGATTTGACATGTCCAAAAAACAGTCGATGATGCAGAACTAGAAATCAAGAGAAACTATGACTTAGATACGTAGATCTGGGAATCATCTACATAAAGAGGACAATTAAGGCCATGGGGGCTGACCGAGATCATCAAGTAAAAGATAAAAGAATTCATAGAGGATCAGCAACTGGATTTGATTCTTGAGCACTGCCTTGACACAGATCTCATTCTGTGGTTTAGAAATTATCCCACAACCTTAGAGCTAGAACCAACCTCAGCAGCCATCCTGTCCAATCTGTACCTGAACAAGTCTCCTCACTAGCATTCCCCCCAAATGGCTCTCCCTTCAGTGCTGGGGAGACCTCCCTTTAGACAGGTCTCCTTAGGAAGACCCATTAACCCATTGCCCATGACAGAAAGACTTGCATCCTGAGAGGAACAAAGGAACTTTGCAGGGCCTCATTTGGGCTCTTCACTGTCGTTTCAGGGTTCTCTTACACATTGTGTCGAAATGCCACGAAGAAGGCTTGGATCATTATTTAAGATCCTTTCTGAAGGTTAGTGGGGAATCTTCCTTCTTTAAGGAGGGATGGGGGGGCTGATTCCTTAATTATCTCATTGGGTTCATGGTTTCTTTTTGTTTGTAGTACAGTTTTCGGGCTGAGAAACCAGGTGCCCCTCAGGCGCAGATGACACATGAAATCCTGGCCACAGCCATGACAGCAGCGCTAAAGCAGTCTGCAGACTTTTTAGCCATAAACAAACTACTAAAGGTAAGGACCCAGGAGCCACTCAGGGAACTTGAGGAAAGCTATGCCTCAATGACCAGCCTAAGTAGGAGGTGGTCTGACAGGGAGGCCTAAGGGCCAAGTTGCTTCTGGTTCATACTTTTGTCAGCTCACATCTGTGCAGAGGAAAATCCCATCCACCTTTATGCATGTATATGGCCTTTGGCAAAAAAAAAAAAAAAAAAAAAGAAGCAGGTCTAGGCTGTGCTTGCAAGTAGAATCACCAGGGGTGTGGCCCCTGAGTAGCAGAACTAGCAACTCTGTGGAGCAAGGGGACACCCCTCCCCCAAAGTTTAAAGAGTAGGACAGGTGACTTGTTCATCCTCTCTGGTCAGGGCAAGGCTGATAGGGAGTAAAAAGAAAAACATGAATCTGTTGATACTTGAAGCATTGGGGTTGGATTCATGAAGGCCAAACTCTTAGGCCATGTCCATCCTAGTCCAAGAAAACACCCTGCACCTAAAGTCTCTTGTGTTTGGCTGATTCAGTTTTACTCTTCGTTACAGGGGAGGATCTCAAAGGCTAATCTAGATCTTGAGCAGGGGATGTTTACAAACTAAATTTCAAATAACTTGAATGAACCTTGGAGCCGTTACCTTCTTTCCCTATCTGCTAGTTTGGCATTTTCCACATTGGACATTGTAACCTGCAATTATTTTCCACTTGGAATATTTGGTCTGGACTTTCTTTCTATACTATGGTTAGTGAATCTGAAACTGGTCCAATTATCATCCTTCCCCAGGGCCCTTCTCAAGTGCCTTCATTTGGAGTAGTGTAGAGAACTTGGGTTGGCAGGTCATGTCAACAGATCCCAAGGTAGGGTAAGCACAGACTTCCTCCCACTGTTTCAGCTTGGAAAATCTCCTCACCACAAGGCCGGCTACCAAGTGATGAAGTTTTTGGCCTTGGTGACTCACTGAGACCTTGGGCAAAGGTGTATGTGGGGGCGGGGAGAGGACAACAGAGTTTCCACAGCAGTGAAATTCCAGGCTCATTGAAATGTCTCATAATCATCTCTGACTGGTGTTATTGTTTACAATACATTCGTTTTTTGTTTTGTTTTTTTTTTTACTCTTTTCTCAAAACCATTACCTTCTCTTTTTTGTACTGAATAATTTTAGTTTTGTGTTTTTCTGGCTTTTTTTGGTCACTAATATCGTATCCCTAGTAAATACTTTTTGATGGTGGACAGTGGAGCCAAAGAGCCAGGAGGTGTAGTGACAGGCCATCTAATCCAGAAGATGACTATGTGAGCTAAAAATCTATAGACTTTGTCAGTTATTTTTCTCTGTTTCATTGATTTGGATTTTCATATGAGACCATTTTTTTGGTGATGTAACATTTGGACTTGTACCATCTCCACCACACCCTTCAAACCTCAGTCTGTTTAGTTGTGAGTGATTATATAGCTGCAAACAAAATCTGCTTCAGAATCCAAGCCAGATAGGACCGGGGCGAAATTGGGGAATATGCACAGGCTGCCCTCATCCCTCTACTCTGTCTTTTAGTGTCCTCCTGTGCCCTGTGGGGTTCCCTGACATGTTATTCAGGTATCTACTCCTCTGAAACTCTCTTTACCCTTCCCCTAGCAAACTTCTAGCTTGCAGAAAAGGAGCTGACAGACCAGTTCAGTTCTTAAAATAAGATCACCCTAAAGTATAAATGATTACCCATTTCAAAGGAAGTTTCATTTTAATTGGTAATATTCCTTTAACCTAGGAAACAGAATCTCTCAGGATCAGATTTTAGATATCATGGGCAGAGATAAGTGGGAAGATATTTGAGGAGGTTCTTCAAATCACTTTTGTCAGTATTTCAGCTAGTTTGAAAGTGGTTTTTGGCGGATTGTAGGATCTAGGGCTAGAAATTTCGTAATTCAACTCCTCCATTAGAAATGAGGAAACAAGAAGGCAAATGGCTTGGTAGGAATGGAGCCCAGATTCAAACCCAGGTCCTCTGACTCCAAATCCGGGGTTCAGAATCCACACACACACATTCCCATGCACACACATGCTCAGCTTTCTAGCACACAAGCGTCCTGATGGGTTTCAAAGACATGATCTGCTGTTACCATTTTCCCATTGCAGTACTCCTGGTTTTTCTTCGAAGCTCTGGCCAAGTCCATGGCCTCGTACTTACTTGAAGAGAACAAGATTAAGGTAAATAAACTCAAAGGTGATTTTTCTTGGTAAATGAATAAAGGTCATTCCCTTTCAGTTGGCTTTGTATCTTGGAAAGGCATTTCAGCCCTTGGCTTAGCTTGAGGAGAATGTTAAGTGGAAACAAAGCAAAGGATCAAGCCTGGCCAGGGAGTTTGCAGACAGACCACCCTGAGCTCTCTTGTATTTTAAACCTGGATGTGGCCAGTAGTCTCTTAGGAGTCTGGCTTCCATACAGTTTGGGGGGGGGCAAGTGTCCCAGAACAGAAATGACTTGGACCTAACATAGTTGGTGACATATGTAGTCATGTGATATGCTTTTTCTGCATTGCTTTGATTTGTGCAGCCTATTTGGTCTCACCCCACCCCCACCCTGGCTCTTTAGAGAGATATTTGGGGCATCTGAATTATTGGGGACTTAATAGTTTGCTTTAAGTGCAGCTGTGTTGAGTGCAGAGAGCTAGAAGGGGCAGGGACCACAGATTCCCAGAGCAAGTGGGAGCAGCAGCAGCCCAGTAGTAGAGAAGCTGTGACTCAGAATGCTAATGATCCATTGTGCTTGTCACAGCGGCCTGGGTCAAATCATCTTTCGTCTCGATGAAATGTGTTTGGAGGCATTAAAGACAGACTTGGCCTTTACTCTTGCTCTTGCTTCCAAATGTTGCCATTTTGGGTCCTTAGCTGGCAAGTTAGTTCCTTTAACTCTTTCTCTGCATGTTGAATTTCAGCTTCCCAGGGCCCAGAGATTTCCTGAGTCCTACCATCATGTACTACATTCACTCCTTCTTGCAATAATTCCTCATGTGACTATTCGATATGGGGAAATCCCAGAGGAATCGAGAAATGTTAATTATAGCTTGGCCAACTTTCTGAAGGTGAGTTGTATGGAGTCCCACTCATTTCCTCTTGTGGAGCAGAAACTCAGTTCTGGGGCTAGCTACTGGCACGACTGCTTTGATGAAGATAATCAGTCATTTCAGTCAAACAACCAGTTCCAATAGATTTTTTTTCTGTCAAAATGACCAGTTGTTTGAGTGATTTTGATGTACACAAACCATACAATTCAGATAAAAAATTGAGCAGTTGGTCTGATGTTTTGTCTGTATACTGCCCCAAATCCAGATGTTTATGGAGGACAGAGAACATATTTCTTCTTGTTGTTCCTCTACTTGAGAACATTTTGGATTGTTTGCAGAAAGTGAGCAGGCCTCCTAGGACTGAGTACAGTACAGCAAATTCCCAACTTCGAAATGAGTGGTGTTCCAAATTTTTGTAAGCAGATTGGAGTTTTGAACACATTTTCTCATATGTTATTAACTAAACAGACTCTTATAGATATGTAAGGGACCTCTGAGATCTTGTCCAGTCTCCTTATTTGACATATGAGGAAACTGAGGCACAGAGAGGTAAAGTGACTTTCTAAAAGTCACACACCAAGTTGACTTAGGTAGTTCAGTGGGTAGAAGCCTGGACCTGGTGTCAGGAAGACCTGAGTTCAAATCGGGCCTCAGACACACACTAGTTGTATGACCCTGGGCAAATCACTTCAGTGCTGTGTGACTTTGTTCCCCTGTCTGTGAAATGGGGTAGTAATAACACCTATCTCCCGGGGTTGTCACGAGGACCATGGGAAATATTTAAGGGCTTTGTACAATGTCTAGCACATAGTAGGTTCTTAATAATTATTTGTTTTTCTTCTTTCCAGATCCATGTTCTTTCTGTTATGCCCAAGTGCTTCCCTCCCATTGCTAGGACTAAAGTTGCTATTAGTACTGATTATAGAATTTTAGCTAC
>CM053775.1:6673814-6690585 GCA_028658325.1 Potorous gilbertii
AAGGTTGCTACCTAATTAATTCTCGCTTCCCTTTGCTAGGTGCAAAACACTATAGAAATGTGAGAGGTTATTAGTAGGAAATAAGGTTTTAGGTGCAATCTAACTGAATTGCTGTAATTGCAAAGCATTTTGGTATTCGCTATAGTTCATCTTTTTATGGAAGATGGCTTTGTATTGAACGTCCTCTTCTAATTTAGTATTACAAACTGGAACCTGATGGCAAAAACCCAGAACTGCGGGGATAAGACTATCTGGTAACCAGTCTGTAGTGCTTGTGACCCAGTTATCCCAAATAACTGCTATCATCAGTAAGGCAGATCATACTGTGGAGTTTATAATAATGTAATATTTGCAATTCTGTTTTTCTATGGAAGTAGCATTACTTATTGGTTCTTGTGACACAAGAGGCACCATGAGACAAAAAGACATTAGGTTCCCACACTGATTTCACAATACATCAAAATCAAAGACATTTCCTTGACTGTTCTGAAATCTTGGTTTGAGCCTGGACTGAAATGGAGCAGTCTATATATTCTGAATGTTCCAATAACAAACTCTTTCAAACAAAGATCAACCTGAAATGGACATATCAAGATGCAATGAGGCAAAAAAGTCCAGTTACTTTCAAATAAAGTGCCTAACCCTGCCCCGCACTTGGTAAGTACTTCATATGTATTTGTTGACTGACTGCAATTGTATTATTTAGAATCTTCAGCTTTCGTAACATTTACATGTGGATCACATTAATTATTATTCATTGTCCCACCTCCAAGATCAAGAATTTTGAAATTTCATTCTCTACTTGCTACTATTTTGTTTGAATTTTTGCATCAATGTTCATTAAGGATAATAATGGTCGATAGTTTTCTTTCTCTGTTTTGTCCCTGGTTTAGGTATCAAAACTATATTTGCATCATGGAATCTGGAAGGATGCCTTCTTTTCCTATTTTTGACAACAGTTCATGTAACAGTGGAATTAATCATCCTTTAAGTGTTTGATAGAATTCACTTGTAAATCCATCTGGTCTTGGAGTTTGTTTGTTTTTTTCCCTTTGGGAGTTAAGTTGTGGCCTGTTCCATTTCTTTTTATGATATTGGGTTGTTTAAATAGAAATTCCATTCTCCAACAACTTCCTGCCATACCGCCAACCCTAAACAAAGCTAAACTTCACATAATGACATATCCCCAAAGCATCTCTCCACTCTAGGCTCACTTATCTCCAGATCCAGCATTGGTGCCATGGTCTGTCCCTTTAATGATTAACAAACTATTATTACCCTAACAGCCCAAGTCATCTTCTCATCCTACTCCCATGATATTCTGTCTTCAACTACTGACCCATGGGTAAGTCTACCATCCAAATTCACTGCTTCTGTTTCAGTCTTCTTAAGCTCATTTCACCAATTACTAATTTATGATGCAAAATTTAAACTGAAATCTTCCACTACTGTATAATCTTTTTTTTCCTCATTTCACTTCCTACAGTATTTGTGTCAAATATTTTCTTCTCTCTTCTGACCATGGATGACCTAGACTCCATGAGCTTCCTTAATCCACTCCTCAAAATTCAGCATCATCTTCAGGCCCCTTCACTAAGGCTAATCCTTCTATTTGTGCTCTCCATCACTCTCTTTCATCCTCCAGAGCTTTACTCCAGAAGTTATTTTGTCTCTTGAATGTATAATTCCCCCAGTCTTTTAAAATACTTTGTAAGAAGCCCTCCCCCTAGCCCCATTTACTATATATAACCATCTCAGTTCTCACTTTCACTGCTAAACATTAAAACCACTCATTCCCTCCTGCCACAAATTCCTTGCAAATCTGGCTTCTCTGACAATTCTGCTGAAGCTGCCCTCTTGAAGGGCATCAATGATCTCTTAATCATTAAGTCCAAGGACCTTTTGTCAGCCCTCCCTTCCTTGTCCTCTGTGTTGCTTGTAGAACTGTTGCCTAGAGACTCTTCCCACCCTTGACTTTAGAGACCCTACGATTTCCTGATTCTCTTTCCTAACTCATCCTTCTCTGAAGACTAAGTTCTAAAGGGGATTACTCATGACATCATCGATTCAGACTTAGAAGGGACATTAGAAATGATGTAGCCCTACTTCCTTATTGTACGTGTGAGAATGCTGAGGATCAGAGGGAGGAAGTGGTTTGTCCTCTGGCATCTGAAGCTCTTCATAAATTGCCCCCTTTCTGTACTTGCCATCTCCTGACACCTTACTCCTTGACAGAAATTCTCCAGCTGCAGGATCCAGCTAGATTGGTCTTCTCAAACACAACACTCTACCACTTGTCTCAGGGGCGCCTTTGTATTCACTGTTCTCCATGCCTGGGATGATCTGACTCCCTCTATTCCCCCTACCCCCACCTTCCTACTGGCTTATCTCAAGACACAGCTCATATACTAACTTTTGCAGGGAGGCTTTCTAGACCTCCCCCCTCCCCAAGATGCTAATGCATTCCCCTTTCAGATGAGTGTGTTGTATTCTATGTAGATCTTGTTTGTACCTAATTATTTACATGTTGTTTCCTTTATTAGACTGTGTGATCATTGAGGGCAAGGAGTGGGGTGTTTTGGGTTTGGTTTTTTTTTTTTTTGCCTTTCTTTGCATCTCCAGTGCTTGTCACAGTACTTAGCTTGCTTATGGAGGTTGGACTCTTGGACAAGATCACTCAAGCAGTAATTTATGTTTGGGTTTAGTCACCCAGCTAGACTGTAAGCTCCATGGCACCAAGGACCTTATCTTCCGGAAACTTCCCCCAGTACCTCGAACAGAGCTCTGTACAGAGCAAGTAAATTGTCACTGTGCTGAGAAGATGAATTCCTCTTCATTACTCAAACAAAACTTGGTCCTCTAAAAAAATCTAGATGATTATTTAATTATTTTCAAAACTCCAAAGTCTGACCAAGAATGTTAATAGATTAACTTGCTACCTCTTAAGACTGAAGGTCACTCGTTGGTGAAATCACAGTGGAGAAAAATTTGATAGCCCTATCTTGTTTTACGGGAACCTTCTGACTGTCATTGCCGACTTTCACACCAGACCATTACTTTCTGATACTCGTGGGGGTTTCCTCAATGTTGGAGTTGCCTGGACAAAACTGTTAGGTGTTTTGGCTGATGGTACTAAGGCCCAGGATACTACGAGTGCACACGTAGGACCATCATGCAAGTGGTTTGCCTTCATATATTTAGCATCAGTTATGGAAAATAAGGGCCAGATTTGCCTTCCGACAGACTTGGAACAGGACAGGAACTAAAGAAAGTAAGCACAATACTTACAACCCGTTTTAAAAGATATTAAAGAGCGGGCTGTCGCTCGAGTGAGGTGCCCTATTCAACTCTCAAGAGTCCAGCCGAGACAGAACAACATCTTTTCAAGTCTCTGGCTGTTGTAGCTGTCAGGGCTCAGATCTTTATCTCAAAGGTATACAACCAACCTTTGATCTGCCTCCAGAACTCTCGCTAATGTCAACTTTTCCTACTCTTGTGTGGGTTCCCGGACCGTCATGACAATTAGCAGGCTTGGGCGCGAGGGTAGCTCCCTCTTACACTGGCATCACAAGGGAGCAGGAGACCACAAACAAGCCTCGAGCAGGAAGCCCGCGGGCAGCGCCCGGAACCCACGGAGCCCAGGGGAAGGTGGCACCGGCTGGGGGCGCGGCCAGAGGCCACCTCGAGCGGCCGCCTCCCCTGGGTCGCGCCCGGGCAGTACGAGAGGAAGTCGCAGCGCTTCCTCTGTCACCGCGCCCAGCCAGGGGGGGTTGGGTGGGGCTCTTTTTGTGCGCCGCGGCGGGGCGGGACGCCTAGTGCGCGTGCGCGCGCCTCGCGCATCCTTCCTGCTACTGCCAGGGCACTGGCTCAGGTGCGGCCCCGAGGGAGAGGGGATGCGGGGGAGACCCCAGGGGAAGGAGAGAGGAGCGGCCCCGCCCCGCCCCCAGCTGTCAAGCGCCCGCCCCGGGAGCCCGCGCCCGGCCTCACCAGCACCGCGGAGCCTCGCACCGCCTCGGACACGCTCTGCCGCAGCTCCGCCGCCGTGCCCGGCTTGCTCAGCCGCTTGGTGAACTTGCGCACCTCGGCCATGGCGCGCGGCTCGGCTCGCGAGGGACAGGCTGGCCGGCTGCAGCCTCCGCGGCGCTGCCCCTGGCGCCGCCTCCGCCCGAGCCTCCGCCGCCTCCGCCGCCTCCGCCCTCAGCCCGAGCCTCCGCCGCCTCTGCCGCCTCCGCCCTCCGCGCCCTCCTCCTCCTCACACGCGGGCCTCGCGCCTCCGGCCGGCTCCGCCCCCTGCCCCTCCCTCCTCCGCCCCCTCCCCGGTCTCCACTGCCCGGGCCTCGGGCTTGCGCCGGGGATCGAGGGTGTGCCCGGGAGGAGGAATAAGTGGGCGGGGGCGGGGGGGAGCAGGGTCACGAGGGAGGAGGCGGGGGCCGGCTCGTCCCGGAGCTCCTGCGCCCAGGAGCGGAGACTGAGGAACTACTCAGACCCCTGTAACTGCCGCGCGATCTCGGGACGGGAGGCGACTCAACATGCCGTCCCTGAAGATCCGATCGGCTGGGTGGGGCCCCGCCCGCCACTTCCGGCCCCCTTCAGCCTCCTCGGCCTGACGGATCCAGGGCAGAGGAGGTTGTTGGGGACACTGAGGCAGGCCAGACAGGGTGAGCTTTGACGCCCGAGATGCCAGGAGCTGGAAACCCCTTCCCCAAAGGCCCTCACAAACCCCTGATGGTTTCCCCTCTTTGATTAGTCTACCCTTTCCTCAGCCTCTACGCCTTTTGACACTTTCCTGGACATGAACAGATATATCGGGGTCCTTCCTGTGTATTTCATGCCCGGCCCTCGCTCCCAGAATCACAACTTCTTATAGATGGAAAACATGTTCGAAGCTATGTAGTCTAATCCATACCTCAATACTGGCCCATCCCCTCACCCCTACCCTCGTCTGCGTTTGGACAGCTCTCGTGCTAAGGAAATTTGTCCTGGCATCAGTTCTCAACTGGGTTTTGCATCTTCCGCGCCGACTCCCCCCCCACCCAATTACACCTAGGTCTGCCTTCGGGGGACAAAGAGCACAAGACTCTGTTCTGTGAGATTAACCTTCAAATGCTTGTCAGTGCACCCAACCCCAGTCTCCTCATCCCCAGGCTAAATACCCCCAGTTCCTTTAACGTCGGTATAAGAATAACTAGCCATTTAGAAGAATTTTTTCCATATATCATTTGACTCCAAATCCAATACTAATCCATAAACCCCAGGGGATCGCTGCCTTGCACATATCAAACATCGAATGCGTGTGTGTGTATGTTCCTCCTTCATTGCTGAAGAAGACCATGCCATCAGAGAAATGATGACATGACTTGCACTTTGTTTTCAGTGAGGGAGGGCTGTGCAGGTCACCAGCCTCACTTCTCCTCCAGAGCCATCGGAATTCAGTTCATCAGGATGACTCATTTTGGTGAGAAAAAGAAAAGGCCCTGAACTTGAAAACTTGGATTCTACTTGGTCTAACTTGGCCACTAAAAAGCCAACATTTATACAGAACCTTTTACAAACATTTTCTCATTTACTCCTGACAATTACCCTGTGACAGAAATGTATTAGCTGTTATTATCTTTCTTTTATGCCTCAGTGCTGGAGCCAGAGGATCTGGGTTCAAATTCGGACTGGTACTACCTGGCTGACCTTGGTCACTTCTCTGGCCTCAGTTTCCTCAAATATAAAATGACAAAGGTGAATCAAGTCACAGGGGAGTTAACCTTCCAAATCAAAACTCATGGTCCTAAGTGACCTGCCTAAAGTCTTTCCCCTGCCTCTTTCCATCAGACCAAACTGCCTCTTACTCTCTGGGTATTGGTTTCCTTTTCTGTAAAAATAAAAGGGTTGAAATTGTTGGCATCTAAAGTCCCCAATTCCAGCTTTAACAAATCTATGGTTCACTGACTTCTATTAATACCCACTATTGACGATGGCAGCAATGAGCAGTCAGTACAATGCTTTAAGAAAGGCCTTCCATCATCCTCACTATACAGGCAAACACATGCAATCCCACAACAGAGGTGATCCCCCAACTCCCAACAGTGTAGTTTAAAGATAACTCTCATTGACCTTCACCTCCAGCAAGTCACAAGTGAGAATTTAAGAGCCAGCCCCCAAAGACGCTGGTCACTGTTCTTGATAAAGATGGCCCTTCTCAAGGGTTAGTGACTAGTGTCTAAAAGTGAATGATAAGAAAGCCTTCCATATAGTTAGTAGAATTGTATACAGTGGTTTAAAATCTCTGAACAATTCAGTTCAATTAACAAAACATTTATTACGCAGTAGAACAGATGCTTCTGAAAGGAAGAGGACTGTCTTTTTGGTCTGGTCTCCCAAGCCTCCACAATGCCTCAACAGAAGAAGCTGGAGTTCATCTTTGAACTCCTAAGCTAATGCTCTGGCCACCCACCACACTCTTTGGCCCCGTGAGATTCCTCTCATGTTCAGTACCTTGCACAAAGGAGATATTCAGGAAATAATGATAGTTCATGTTGCTAATGCAATTGATGACTCACACATGCTTTCCTTACAACCACACAGTGAAAAAGGAAGGTTAAGCATTATCCCCATTTTATAGATAAGGAACTTGGCATCCCTATGTCCCACCTACATACCTTTGCACAGACTTTTCCCCCTTACACCTAGAATGTTTTCCCTCCTTTTGGAAATCCTGCCTTCCTTCAAGGCCATTGCTAAACCTCTCAGCTGACAGTGCTGACATTCCCTTTTCAAATTATCACATATATATGTGCCTGTATCCCTCCAGACAATGAAAGCTTCTTGGAGGCAGGGTCTGCTTTTTGCTTTGACTTTGTATCCCTGGGATCTAGCACTGAGCCTTGCATGCAGGGCTGCCTCCAGTCATCCTGAAGTCTATCTGGTTACTGGATTCAGATGGCTCTGGAGGAGAAGTGAGGCTGGTGACCTTACATAGCACTCCCTCACTCAAAACAAAGTCAAGTGCAAGTCATGTCATCATTTCTCTGATGGCATGGCTTTCTTTAACAGTGAAGGATGAACACAACAACAACACAACTACATGTTTCCTTTAGGTATTGTTCCAGCAATTCTGCTGGGTTCCTGCCTCATAGTGGCCTCATACTTCCCAATGCAGATGCTGCCATCAGCTTTTTGGGGGATGTACTAGGGCACCAATTGGAAGCCCCAAATCCTCTGGACCCATCAAAGCTCTGTCCAGAGTGTAGTGGGGAAGAAACTGAGATCAAGAACTGTTGTTCTTCTTTTCTCCACACTGAGTGATTCCTTCTCAGAGGCTTGACTGTAGCCTTCCACCAAGCTTGCAGGTGATGGAATCTCAGGGTTCTAAACTGGTCTGTTATTCTATACAAAACCCACAAATGGTGACTAAGGCTCCTCAACTAATCCAGACACACTTCCTGCACATCATTCCAGCTCATCCAGTGACTTTCAAGGATATCCAAATTGATCAAAGATGGTTTCTGTATGTAAGGTGAATTTTAGTGTAAGTAAGGTAGATTTTAGTGCATGTGAAGTGAATTTTTGTTATTATTTCTCAGAGTTCAGTTTCCCAGGATCCATAGTCACAACAATCAACAGTTCCCAAGTACTAGACATGAGTTCCCAGTTATGGTTCAAAACATCTCCACCAAGCTTGCGCAAAGTTATATAATGGTAAATAACATAAACATCCACTGTGGCTGCGCAGTGAGATACAGGGATGAGGTGATGTAAACTTGTGACGCTGTTGCTGGCAATATGCCTTCTTTGTCTGTTGGCTTAAAAAACAGGTGGTCACTAGACAGTGAATGGGGAACCCTTAGGGTTGAGTGCACAAATGCTATGTGTGCCTCAACTGGACCCCATTGAGGTTTGGGGGAAACCCTTAAGGTTGAGTGCACAAGCTGAAATGCTGTGGGTGCCTTGATAGGCTCCCATTAAGTCTTGGGGGGAATCTGTGTTTGCCTCAACTGGCCCCCATTGAGGCTTCAGGGGATTTAGAGGAAGCACAAGTTGTGCCTGTCTCGAATGACCCCATCAAGACCCCTGTGAGAAGAGTGGTTAGGGAATGCCGTAGGAGCTTGGGCTCCCGTTATCAGCAATCCTTTTCTGAGAAAACTAGACTAGAATAAAGTGAGATTATTAACCCCTTCTTAGTATTTTTCTGTCTGACCAAATCAAGAGTGAACCTGCGCTAGCAGCCCTCCTGTGGGCTGTGTTTATCTGTCTTACACCTGGCGCAGTCAAGCAGGATTTGCATAGACTACAGGAAAGTAAGGGGTTTAATGGAACTGGGAGAGTTGTCCAATATTTTCTTGTTATTGTGTTCTTTTTTGTAGGTATGGCTCTATGAATCCCTCCGAAGGGATGAGAGGATGAAATATGGACCCCTTCCCAGGAGTGGGAGGATGTTCCCTCTACCCCGAGGGGCTTTGAGAAAGTTTTGTTGAAAATTGTGGGTCCCCTTGATAAGAAGGGAGCTAGGAAGGCTGCGGGATTTGTAGAAATTCTGTGGGAGACCCAGACTGACAGCCCCAAAGGAGAGGGAGAGTCAGTGTTGTTTGGCAGATGCAGCAGTGTCTCGGACCAGTCCAGAGAGACCTTAGACTAGTCCAGAGAGACCTGGACCCAGGAGCAGCATCAGAGGTTGTGACCGTGGAGCAGGCTCCAGTAACGTGAGAGGAGTCAAGCAAGGAGCCGCAGAAGCCCAAGAAGCAGAAATATCAGAAACAGAGGGAATGGTTTCTCAGGTGCCTAGAGCAGGGCCCTGGGGAGATAACCCCTCTTTCCCGCTCCTTACCCTACTAGAACTCCTGAAGAGGCAGGCTGGAGAAGTGGCTATAGAAGGAAAGCATGACCTTGGGAGGTGGAGGAGCTGAATGGGTGATTCAGTGTCTTGTGTTGTAATTTGGTTAAAGTTAACTGTTGTGAGAAAAAATACTGACAAACTACTGTCAGTGGGAGCCTGGTTAAGGGAGGTTCAGATTGATTTATTCCAGGAAAAAGAGGCATGTGAGAAAGCCCAAGAAATGTTAGAGAATGAGACCCAAATTCTCAGGGCTCGGATGTTTATTATTCCCTCTGATGATCTGGAGGGGGACTTTGGATGTGTTATAGTGAAGGGAAAAGATGCATGGGAGAAGTCCCTCTTAAATCTCCCAGAATTGTTAGAGACTGCCACAGAGGCAGAGTCCTGTGAGAAATGGGAGCAGAAGTTCCCCAGACTGCAGGAAAGAGTTAACACTCCTATAGAGATAAGAAAAGAGCCAGAGGAGAAGCTTCTTTTGAATTTCTCAGTCAAGGCCATGGCCAGAGTCGCTGCAGTGTGAGGTAGGCTTTGCTAGAGAGAGCCCACATCAGAGTACCCACTCCTTGGACTATGCTAGAGGGTGAAGGCCCTGGAATTGCATTGTGCCCAGAGCCCAGACCAGAGTGGTCCCTCCTCATGTAAGGTTGGGGGAGGATGAGCTGCCCTGGAGTTGGAGAAACATGGGCCAAAAACAGAAGCCAGGGGCCAGGACCTCTGGAACCTGCTGTGCCTGAACCAAGGCAGAAGCAGGGAGAGCCCTGGTTGGAGCAGCCCCACCCTGCAAGGTGAGGCCCCTGAGTGTGCTGGCAGGGTGGGAGCCCTGGAAATGTACAGGGGCAGTCCCTCCCCCCCAAACCCCTGAAGTGAGACATGTAGTAGGAGCAGAGAGCAGCCTGTGTCCAGACCCTGACCGGAGAAGGGAGCGGTCAGCCCCTGAAGTTTCACTGTGCTGAGGACCCCGTTGAGGGTCAAGATGAAAATTTTGCAGCAAAGCAGGAACACTGAGCGTGCTTTTTTGCCCCATCCCCCTGGGAGAGTTTGGGACCCAGGGGTGGAGTTGTCTGTCGTGGGATGGGGAAAGTGCCATAATCCCTGGGAACCCATCCTGTTGGCTTTGTTGCCAAGTTGGCCCCCCAAACCTTGTGGTGGGAGCTGGAGCAGTGTTGGGACTTGGAGTTTTTTGGATCATTCAGGCATAGGTGCAGCTAAGAGTGCCAGGTGGGAGGCTGCTACAGCAGCAAAGAAAAAGTCCCCCAAGAGGACTTTTAGGACTTGAACCCTGTGCTTTGATTGAGGGGATTGTAACCTATTGTGGTCTAGGGGTGGACCTGGAGATGTGATGTATTAAGGAGAGCCCCTGTCTTGTGATGGGGGTTGGTACAGTTTCAGTAACCCCCACAATCACAGTCTGGGCATAAGGGTAACCAAGATGTTGGCCCAGGATCTCCCCTGATGTATAAGCAGTACTATGGACAGTACTTTGGCCAGTACTTGATGTGAGCAGGAGCTCACTGCTTGATCACCAAAGATTGTGACCCTCAAAGAATATCTAAGTGGGAAGTGGGTATCTTATATCATGTACTGTGCATATGTACTATGTCATATGCTGAATGCTATGTTATGTATTGACTGCAACGTTATATACTGTGTGCCATGTTACATGCTGAGTGTTATGTTATACACTGAATACTATGTTCTATTTTAGGCCATGGAGTCACTTTGGTAATATGCTATGTTTGCATACCTGATGTCCAACACAATGTGTAGGTTATACTGTTGTTATTTAAGTGATGCCCAACACAATGTCTGTGTTGCTGTAGTCTATATTGTTATTGTATCATGAATATTATTGCAGTTATGTTGTTGTGTTGTGTGGATTGTAATATTATGCTTTATTTTCTTGGCTCGAGGACCCTAGAAGTGTTACCTGTGTAGATTGTAAAGGCCAGGATCCTGGAGGAGTGGAGTGTGTGAAGTGAATTTTTGTGATTATTTCTCAGAGTTCAGTTTCCCAGGATCCATAGCCATAACAATCAACAGTTCCCAAGTACTAAATATAAGTTCCCACAGTTATGGTTCAAAACATCTCCACCATGCTTGTGCAGAGTTATATAATGGTAAAAAAGGTAAACATCCACTGTGGCTGCACAGTGAGATACGGGGATGAGGTGATATAAACTTGTGAGGTTAGCTGGCAATATGCCTTCTTTGTCTGTTGGCCTATAAAACAGGTGGTCACTAGACAGTGAATGTGGAACACTTAGGGTTGAGTGCACAAGCTGGAATGCTGTGTGTACCTTGATCGACCCCCATTAAGGCTTGGGGGGAATCTGTGTTTGCCTCAATTGGTCTTCGCTGAGGCTTGAGGGGATTTAGGGGCAGCACAAATTGTGCCTGTCTCAATTGACCCCTTGAGACATAGGGGTAGTTGGCCCCCCTTCTCACCAACCCCGTGAGAAGGATGATTAGGGAATGCCATAGGAGCTTGGGGTCCCGTTATCAGCAATCCTCTTCTGAGAAAACTAGTCTAAAATAAGGTGAGATTATTAACCCCTTCTTAGTGTCTTTCCTGTTTGACCAAATCAAGAGTGAACCTGTGCTAGCAGCCCTCCTGTGGGCTGTGTTTATCTGTCTTACAGTTACCAAACTTAAACCAAAGCCTATGTGTGATTAATTCACCCAATGTGTTCTCACTTGGTTATGGTATCAAGGTTTATCATCTGGTCACTTACTTTAAGTGGGGTAGTGTGATTGATTAATTCAATCAACGCCATCCATAAGGACATAAAATAACCTTGGCTGTGAAGAGAATAGGACGTTCAGCTAAGCCTGATGGCCGACATCCCAGGATAGAGTTATAGAAGGCAAAAGGATTCTTTTAAGGAATTATGAGGTAGATGCTTTGTGATGGGAAAGTACAGACACTAGGGACACAGCCTGCTAAGAGGGATAAAAAGAACAAGGAGACCTACTGCTGGATGCTGCAACAGATAGAACAGGGATTGGAGTCTGGAAGATCCAAGTTCAACTCCCAACCTTTCTGTGCCTCAATCTCCTCATCTGTGAAAAGGGGATAAAAATACCTTACAGGGATGAAAGAATCAAATGAGTTAACAAATGTAAAATGACTTTGCAAACCTTAAGGTACTACATAAATGCTAGCAAAAAAGGTGAAAAATGATTTACACTAGAATGGGACAGAATAGAATAAAATCTTGGAAGTAAACCAGACCTTGGAAGGAATCACGTCTAATCTCCTTCCATGTACCACAAGTTCTTCCTTTTACTTGGGATCTGAAAATGAACATAACAGGAATAAAAGTCATGTTGCAGATTCACAAAAAGAGATGAGAAAAGAAGAAATGACTAAGTGGGAGTTGAGCCTAAAGCCAGTGGGAAGCAGGGTGGACTAGCCTATAGAAACATAATTCCAAAGGTCAGCACCTGGGAAAGGTCTACACACATGGCAAGTGACAAAAGGAATTCCCTTGAAGTAGGGGCTTGGGGCTTTAGACATGGGTCCTCACTATTGTCTTTAGCTGTTTAACTGTGGGTCAAGCTAATAAGCAAGTCCTGTGACGCCGAGTAGGGCAATTCATCTCAGCTGTATATGCTGGCAATTAGCCCTCACACCTTTGCCTTCAAACTATGTGTGCTGCTCTGAGGTGGGCAAGGTAGGAGCATGGAAGAGAGAAAGGAGAAGAGGAGGAGAGGGGCAAAAGGAGAGGGAGAGAGAGACAGAGACAGAGAGAGAGAGAGACAGAGACAGAAAGAATGACAAGGAACCTAAGGGCCCCTACCGTTGCAGCTGGTTCACCTAGGTGCTTTTGACTCCTAGATTGGGTTCATCATTTACAAACTCCACTCAACCTTATGATAACAGCTAACATTTATATGGTGCTCTCATTTGACCATAGCTTGCGATCATAGTCGCTAGGGCTGTTCTTCCCACTTTTAGATTGTAAAATTCTGATTGGTTTGGATTTATTTTTAGAGAAACTGTTCCTTCAGATCATTTTGTTTCCTTCTCTGGACTTTTTCCAGCTAAATTATTTATTAAAAAATCAAGCAAAATAACAAAAAAACTAATTATACCTTTGATTTAAAAAAATCAATTCTAATCCTCCAGTGGATCTCTTCAATGCATATCACAACCCATGGATGCCTCTTTAACTTTCGTTCATGTCATTTTTGCTCTCACCAGGCTACCAACCCCTCTTCACTTTCAATTATATATTTCTTTTAATCACAACTTTTACATCTTGTTCTTATAATAATCATTTCCCAATAGCTATCGCCCCCACCCCAAAACCTTTCCTTTTAACAAGGAAAGCAGTTGAGCAACACGCCTAGCAGTGTATATGCCATTTGACACCTACAGTTCTCCCCCTCTAGGAAGGAGGTGTGTTTCATCATTTGTCCTCTAGAACCAAAATTGCTCAATTCCTTCTTTCAGTTGCTCTCTCACTCTTCTTTCAACCAGGGTTTTCGGCACCAATTGCATCTCCATATAGTTCTTTATCAGTCATTAGTTATAGAAAGCCTTTGCAATTTCTCCCTCTCAGACAATTTCTTATCTATGGCTCCCTCTTAATGGTTATTGACATCGGCTTCAGATTTCACTTGAAACTGCTGAAAACCTCCACAAAGCCAACGCACTGGAGATTTTACTCAGGGCTTTCTGATATTTTCTTGTTTTTCTACATATTGGCTTGCTACCACATATGATAGAGATTTTCAAACTTTGCTGCCTAGGATCATTCTAAATCTATGATATAAACATTATTAAATACATTTTTATTCTCTACATTCTGTGTGACAGACTGTGAGTGAGTTAGATCACAGTGGGACCCAAACCAGATTCAAATGTAACTAGGAAATATTTTAGCAAGATAAATAAAAATACAATAAGACATAGATAGTACCACATTTTAAAACTAAATCATTCTGGTTTTTTTTAGTTGTTTTCAGTTTTGTCAGACTCTCCATAACCCCATTTGTGGTTTTCTTGGTAAAGATACTGGAGTGCTTTGCCGTTTCCTTCTCTAGCTCATTACAGATGAGGAAACTGAGGCAGAGGGGAAGTGACTTGTCCAAAATCAGACAGCTATTTAGTAAGGCTCTGTGGCTGCATTTCAGTAAAGGAAGCGCCTTCCTGACTGTACGGCTGGTGCTCTATGCACTATGGCGACACCTAGGGGCCGTGTATACGGTTTAACAGCCCCTGCTTCTGTTTGAATTCGGCCCTCCTGGAATGGATGGTGCTGCCAAAAGTTTCGTTTTTTCTTTTATTTTCATTTATAAACAGCCTCTACTACAGTCCTTCTTTGATGTGTAGCTTAGAGGCCATGCTGAGTTCTCGGGAGTTCTGTTACTGAAAAAAAAACCTCTGGCAGCTTTTCAGGATTCAATCAGTAAACATGTATTAAGTGTCTACTGTATGCCACACACTCATCACCACCTAATGATTTTTCTACATTTTTTCTTTTTAAAAATTAATTTATTTGTTTTCAGTTTTCTGCAATAACTTCCATAAGTCTTAGATTTTCTCCTCTTCCCTCCTCCCTCCATTCTCCGCCCCTCACCAAGATGGTGTACAATCTTATATGGGTTGTATACAGACATTCTTATTAAATACATTTTCCTTAGTCATGTTGCATAGAAGAATTAAAATGAAGGGGAGAAATCATAAAACAAACCAAAACACAAGAGAAAATAGTCTTCTTCATTCTGCAATCCAATTCCATAGTTCTTTCTCTGTATCTGGAAGGCATTTTGCCATAAGAGTCCATTGGGAATGTTTTAGGTCCTTGCATTGCTCTGATGGGCTAAGTCTACCAGAAAAATTCCTCGCACGCTGTGGTTGTTGCTGTGTACAAAGTTCTCCTGGTTCTGCTCCTTTCACTCAGCAGCAGTTCATGTAAGTCCTTCCAGGCCTCTGTGAAGTCTTCCTGTTCATCATTTCTTACAGCACAATAGTATTCCATCACATTCATATACCACAACTTCTTCAGCCATTCCCAAATGGATGGGCATCCCCTCGATTTCCAGTTCTTGGCCACCACAAAAAAAGCTGTTATAAATATTTTTGTACTTGTGGGACTCTTTCCCATGTTTATGATCTCTTGGGGATACAGCCCTAGAAGCAGTATTGCTGGATCAAAGGTCATGCATATTTTTGTAGCCCTTTGGGCATAGTTCCAAATTGCTTTCCAGAATGGTTGGATCAGCTCATAGCTCCACCAACAATGAATTAGTATTCCAACTCTTCCACATTTTCTCCAACATTTATCATTTTCCTGTTTTGCATGTCAGCCAATCTGATAGGTGTGATGTGGTACCTCAGAATTGTTATGATTTGCATCTCTCTAATTGATAGTGATTTAGAGCATTTTTTCATGTGACTATAGATATCTTTAATTTATTCCTCTGAAAACTACCTGTTCATATCCTTTGACCCCTTATCAATTGGGGAATGACTTTTATTCTTGTACATTTGACTCAGTTCTGTATACATTTTAGAAATAAGGCTTTTATCACAGACACTAGTTGCAAAAATTCTTTCTCAGTTTTCTGCTTCTTCCTAATCTTGGTTACAATGGGTTTGTTTGTGCAAAAACTTTTCAATTTAATGTAATCAAAATTATCCATTTTGCACATCATTATGTTCTCTATCTCTTGTTTGATCATAAATTTCTCCATTCTCCATAAATCTGAAAAATATGCTATTCCTTGCTCCCCTAATTTGTTTATAGCCTTTATACCTAGATAATGTATACATTTGGACTATTATTCATGTGTACAGTGTCAGGTATTGGTCTATGCCCAGTTTCTGCCACACTATTATCCAGTTTTCCCAGTAGTTTTTGTCAAACAGTGAGTTCTTATCCCAGAAGCTGGGGTCCTTGGGTTTAACAAACAGTAGATCGTTATATTTATTGACTATTGTGTCTTGAGTACCTAATGTATTCCACTGGTCTGTCCCTCTACTTCTTAGCTACAGTACCAAGTGGTTTGGATGATTGCTGCTTTATAATACAATTTGAGAACCAGTAGGGCTAGTCTACCTACCCTAGTATTTCTTTTCATTAGTTCCCTTGATATTCCAGACCTTTTTTCCTTCCAGATGAATTTTGATATTATTTTTTCTAGCTCTAGAAAATATTTCTCTGATAGTTTGATTGGTATGGCACTGAACAAGTAAATTAATTTAGGTGGAATTGTCATTTTTATTATATTAGCTCGGACTATTCACGAGCAACTGATGTTTTTCCACTTACTTAGGTCTGACTTTATTTGTGTGAAAAGTGTTTTATAATTGTGTTCATATAGTCCCTGGGTTTGTTTTGGCAGGTAGACTCCCAGATACTTTATAGAGTCTACTGTAGCTTTAAATGCAATTTCTCTTTCTATCTCTTGCTGTTGGGCTTTGTTAGTAATATATAGAAATGCAGTTGATATATGTGGGTTTATTTTGTAGCCTGCAACTTTGCCAAAGCTGTTTATTACTTCAAGTAGGTTTTTACTTGATTCTCTAGGAGTCTTTAAGTATATCATTATATCATCTACAAAGAGTGATAATTTAGTTTCTTCTTTGCCTATTCGAATTCCTTCAATTTCTTTTTCTTCTTACTGCTAAAGCTAACATTTCTAATACCATATTGAATAACAGTGGTGACAATGATATAAACTTATTTTTCAGATTCTTCTCCCTAAAATATCAGAATAAAAGAGTGATCTATTCAGTTATTTTTAATGTGAAGAAGATGAAATAACAGACAGAAAATAATGATAGGAACAATGATTCCTGTGAATAATCAAAGCCAAATTTTGAATCTTTTGAATGACCAAAGGAAGAAATAGATCAACTTGTGCTTCAGGATTATTTGAATGAAAACAAGCATTCATATTTATAGCACAGCACAAATGTCTTGAAATAAGTTACGA
>CM053775.1:6691085-6706578 GCA_028658325.1 Potorous gilbertii
CCTTTATACACACACACACACACACACACACACATATATATATAAAATTACCTCTTCTGACCAGCAAGCCTTTCTTTAAAAAGAAAAAGAAAAAAAAACCACATTGACCTTGTCTAACAAGGTCTATACAATATCCCATCCCCGTACAGAGGATAGATACTACTCTCAACGGGAATTCCATATGCACTGAGGCAGCTAGGTGGCCCAGGAGATAGAGCATAGGACCTGAATCAAGAAGACCTGGGTTCAAATCAAGCCTCTGACACTTACTAACTATGCGACCTGGACAAGTCACATAACCTCTTCTTCCTCAGTTTACTCAAACGTAAAATGGAAACAATAATAGATACTATATAAATGCTTATTTCCTTCATCTCTTCCTCCCCAACTCAGTATCCCACTTCTACAGTGAAAGAAAGGGGATGTGAATGTTTTTCATCTCTTTTCCAGGGCCAAGCTTGATCATATAGAACATCCCGTTTCCGTTTACAGTTCTTTGTACTTACATTCCAGTCCCCTCATTTTACAGATGAGAAAGTAAGACTTAGAATGGGGAGGACCGTGACATCAAAATGATGACATGACTTGCAGTTGACTTTAATTTGAGTGAGGGAGGCTGTGCAAGGTCACACACAGAGTCAAGATCAAAAGCTGGCTGGGGATAGAAACATAGAGGTCTGGCTGAATGAATGAGTCTCATCTCTACTGACTTCTCCCAACTTCTTTTGGGTGAAGCAATAAACACTTCTAAAAGTTGGTACCCTAGACTCTGGAATTCAGTGACTCTCCATGGAATTGATTCTTTATCTAACACGTTCAACTAGACCTTTTTAAAAATGTCCAGACAAAAGAAATATAACATGATAATGAATGTCCTAGAAATTGTAGAATCCGAAGATAAAGAAGAAACTCTTGTGGCCTTAGAAAGGGAAAGCACAGAGGGAAGAAGAGGCCAGAGCTTTACACCAAGAACAAACATGCCATGGGTATCGCCCTTAAACCTTTCCAAACAGTTTGAATATATTGAGGCATTTCTTTTCCTGTTAAAATACACTTCCAATTTTCTGAAAAACTGGGCTGTTTTCAAGGGGAAACTTGATAGCCGAACTTAACAGAATGTTCTTTTAAAGAAAGGGACAGCTGCAGTTGCTTTGTTGGACAAGTTGGGTGGGTCTTTTGGATGAGGAGGCCTAGGGGACTCTTCATTCCTACTTCCCTTACAGCCTAGTCCTCCCATAATGCTTCAAAGGATGAATAATCCTGGAGACAATATCTGTCTGAGACACATCAATATGCCTTTCAGGTTCTTAATTCTGGATACAGGTCTCAGATCCCTGATGCCTTTCTTTGCCAGAATTGAAATGAGGTTTTGCTAGTATTATGTAAGTCTTTCTGTGTATTAGAAACCAAACAAACAGCTAAACTCCATTGTCAAGTCAATTCACCAAGAGATTATTTGGTATCGAAAGGATCAGAAAAGAATTTGTCTTTTAATCCTTTTCTTGGGAGTTCATGCCCAGCAATCAAAGACTGGCTGTGAAGAGCAAGGGGCAGCACGTTGAGTTTTCTAATGGTCATGCTGTGCTATGTCCACATCTGGCAGGACATTTATTGAGCAACAGCTGTAACAAGAGCTGATATTTTGTATTTTAAGCTTCACAGCAACCTTTTGAGGTATGCAGGACAGATACTGGCCCCATTTTATAGATGGAAACTGAGGCTCTGAGAGATTGTCACTTGTCCGTGGTCACATGGCTATTAAAGTGTATTGGTGGTCACATTTGGACTTGGGTCTTCCTGACTCCAAAGCCAGTACTCTGGTGCACTACACCAGGGGTGGGGCATCTGCAGTCTTGAGGCCACATGTGGCTTTCTGGGTACTCAGTCTGGAGGTACGTGCATACATGCACACATACATACCTGCACACACATACATGTATGTACATGTATGCGCACATGTGTGTAAATGCATGCCTGTTTATATACGTACATGTATGTATATGTGTGTGCTTATATGTGTGCGCATATACATGTGTATGTGTTTGTAAATAATGTGTGCCTATATACACATATGTACATATATATGGAATGCCAGTTTTGCCACCCACTTATCTTGAGTAAGTTTCATCACCTGTAAAACAAAAGAACTGGATTACAGGATCCCATTCTTTTCCAACTCTTAAGTCTGTCATACTGTGATCCCATGTAGGAGAGTAGTATAGGAGAGAAGGAAGTGAGGTGGTATAGTGGATAAAGCATTAGGCCTGGAAGCAGGAAGACCCAAGTTCAAATCTGGCCCTGTGTGGTCCTAGGCAAGTTAACTATAAAATGGCAGTAATAGCGCCTTCCTTCCAGGACTGTTCTGAAGACCAGATGACATAAGAATTGTAAAACTCTTAGCATAGTGGCCTGGCACATGAAGTGCTATCTAAATGCTAGCCATTGTTAAGGCTGGAGATGTAGGTTGGAGTCAGATGATGCAGGATCTTAAATTCCTAGCTACAGAAGTTGGATTTAATTAACTGGGGATCCATTGATGATTCTGAGCATGGGACTAGCTGATCATAAGGCTGTTTGAGGAAGGTTAATGTGAGGGTGGATTGGCAGGAGAAGAGAACAAAGGCAGGTAGACCCCTCAACAAGGCCACACTTTCATCTGCGGTTAACTCCACCTCCATCATGGACTTTGTAGACTGGGCCAAAAGTGAAGCAGTAAAGTTGACCGTGGCTAATCAACCACTTGGGAAAACTGGAGGAGTAGGCCCCAAATTCTGACTTTTGCACTTCTAGGACACTGGTCATTCTTTGGCTCTTTCTGTGTATTTTTGTTTCTTCATCAACATAAATGGAAATAGTTGACCTGTGATGGAATACTCATGTGCCTACCAGGCAGGTTATGGGGATCATGTCCCTGATAGCAATTTTTTATTTGGTTTCTCTAGCGCTGTCTGACATTGATGGACAGAGGATTTGTTTTCAACCTGATCAATGACTATATGTCTGGATTCAGCCCCAAAGATCCCAAGGTGAGTTATAACTGGATACAGTTAGACAAAACATTTGTTTTCTGTTAGAAGTGGCCATAAAAAGTTTCTTTTGCATTTTATGTACATGAAGATGAAACAAACAGGTTAATAATAGCAATTACTTCTGTTACTGAGTTCTGTAAAGTCTAGGATAATTCAAATTCCAAAGTCTGGAAAAACAGAGCCTAGGAAAGAATTTGGGGTGATGATTGGACTACCCTAAGAAAAGGGAAATAGGAAAGAGTCTTAGCTTTGTTCCTCTGGGCACTGAACAGTCAGACTTATCAGGGTCACCAAACTCAGGGGCCCATCTTTTCTGTACATATGGTCCAGCACCAACCTGTTTTCTAACTTAGGCCAAGGAGCAAAGCTCTTCCTTATTGGTCTTCACATATTTTCAAGGGCTCATGGGTATTTAAGACCCTTTGGTGCAGAACCCCAGGTAAGATGAGAGCAGATAATGACCAAGACCAAGTGTCCCATGTGGTTTCAGGAGGCTTTCAGACTATAGCAAAGGCCACCCTTCCTTCCCCCTCCCCCTTACTAAACTCTCAAGGATCATTCCCACTCATATTTATTATTCTAAATCTGTTTCAAAAATGAATGCTCACCATTAAAAGAGAAAAGCACATTAAGTCTATGCCAAATTGCATTCATATTGACACATGACTAATTTTTTTTTCCTACTCAGGTTCTGGCTGAGTACAAATTTGAATTTCTACAAACAGTTTGTAATCACGAACATTACATTCCTCTAAATTTGCCGATGGCCTTTGCAAAACCCAAACTTCAAAGAGTTCAAGGTACATCCCGTTGTTGGGTCCACATTCTTTATCTTGGGACTCCTTGGACAGAATGCTGGGTGGTTAAGTGGGTGGGCTGGACGTGCTGAAGTCTGGGTAATGTGCTCTGGGCAGCAGCCTCTTTTTCCTGACAGCATTAGGATGTATAGTGTGGAGAAGTCATGTTTCAGTCAGTTCAGTCATTTTTCAGTTGTGTCTGAGTTTCTATTGACCCCATTTGGGGTTTTCTTGGCAGAGATACTGGAGTGGTTTGCTATTTTCTTCTCCAGCTTGTTTTTTACAGATGAGGAAATGGAAGCTAACAGGGTTATGTGACTTGCCCAGGTCACACAGCTAGTATGTGTCTGAGACTGGATTTGAACTCAGGAAAATGATGAGTCTTCCTGATTCCAGGCCTGGCTGTCTATCCCCTGCACCAGATTCACTACCTGAAATACCATTTTGTGGTACAGATTATAGACAGGAGAGTAGACAGGAGAATTGGGGATGCATATGGTAAATTTTCAAATGCGTGACTATTAATGAAACCAGAGAAATCCAACCCAAGCTACTGCGGAATGGGAATGCTTTTGCTGTGCATGCTTTATTATAAACCGATGTTCTTTCGTTGCTGTGTTTTTTATTTGTCCCTTTTCTTTTCACATGGTAATTAGATTTTTTTTCATTTGCTGTGGACCGTTTGACTTCAGTAGGTAGGTTTAATTGGGTTCCTTCTAACTTAATCTGCTTACTTTTTAAAAAACAGGCACCACATAGGCTCTTAATTTGACTGTATGACTCAAGTGAACAAGCTTTTCTTGGTTTGTTTGTTCAATCCCTTTTCAAAGTCAAAACTAGCATTGCCATTGGAGGGGATGTCACCAGCAGAAGAAACTGCTTTCTGGCCTTAAAACCTTTCCCTTTTGGGGGACAGGTGCCATGCTCACTGGGTCAGGCTGCCTTGTCATAGCCAATCTAGAAAAAGCCAACAAAACTCCAGCTGATTGCCAGAACCCCCAAAGAGTGATTCACTTTCATTTGATGAGACTATCTAGGTATGTGAACATGTACCAGATTGTTTGCAGAGAGGAAACCTTACCCTAACCCTTGCTGCTGATTTGGAGGAACACAGACCATTTCGCGAATAACCCTGAAGAACACTAATCAGGACAGCAAGAGCTTATATCTGAGTTATAGGTGTAGAGCTAAAAGCAGATATGAACCAGAAAAATGATCCAAGGCCGAGGACTCCAACTCCTCCCTTGTTCTTCTCCACCTGTTAAGAGGAGTCAAGAGCAAGTCAGGGAAAGTGATGGGATGAGGACAAGGTATGGGTCTTCATTCTGGGGTTCAAACTGAATGTTCCACCAACATTTATTGAGCACCTACTGAATACAAAACAAGATATGAGGGAATTATTGTGGGGAATCCTCAAAAACAGAAAACCTAGGGCCCATAAAGAGGGCCTGGGCTTTAGTATAGCAATAGATATAACAACAAGGATATTCGAAATACATTTGTGGAAATGGTAGGATGGAGAATACTCTCCTGAGGAGAATCTGTTTGTGGGGAGTCACTCAGACCAAACTTGACAAGAGAATCTGAAGCTGACTTAGGCTGCCATGGAGATCAGAGCGGTGAAGATTTCTGAGAGGACATTTAAAAGAAAGTTTCTGTGCATTTTACAGATTTTTATTACTATGGTGATAAAGGAAGTTGAGAAGGAGATTTAAGCCTTAATATTCAGCTAAAAAAAGATGTTTAAACTTGCTTTTGCTGCCATGTGTGGAACTCTTTTCCTATCATTTTCTAGGCTAAGAGTTTAAGTGAAAAAGAATATAGGATCCAACTTACTGATTGAACTCATCATAAGGCCCATCAATCCAAATCCCATTCAAAGAACCGTTCTGTATTTTGTGGAAATATACGTTTATTTTATGGGAGAAGGGAATTGTTCTGATGCAGTCATAAATAATAAAATCACAGTTATAGTTACATATTAACATGAGATACGATGCTAATTTAATTTGTTTAAAACAATTTGAAAGTGAGTTTTATAATAGATATTGTAATTTCGTGTTTTCTGCAGATTCCAACCTGGAATCAAGTTTATCAGATGAGTATTGCAAGCATCACTTTTTGGTTGGTCTCCTCCTGAGGGAAACATCTGTTGCTCTGCAAGACAGCTATGAGATCCGCTGTTTGGCTATCACTGTTATAAAGCATCTCTTGATAAAGCATGCATTTGACACTAGGTACCAGCACAAGGTGAGAGCGGAGTGGCTGATTCGACATAATAAATCTGTTCACAGACACCAGTGAGGTTTTGCATAACTATTGGCATCTTCATCAGGGCAGGCAACTTGAGTGTTTAAGGCCACCTTTTACTCAGATGCTTCAGTTGTTTCAATTTCCAGACAATGTTTTTTTTTTAAGGCAATTATCACTACCATTAATGTCCAAAGATACACTATGTGCAGATTTCAAGGAACCGTGATTTTGTAGGCGGGGATACTCTCTACACAGCTTCAGACCATTGTTGTGCTCCTGATCTACTTTGGGAAACGGTTTGCTTGGGCTGTTTATCTAGAAAGATATACATCATTGTAGATACCTAGATTTAAATCTATCTGTCCATCAGCTGCTGACTTACTTTCTGGAGATGGGACTCCCTGGACTTAACCATACTGGGCTTCAGGTGACAGACCCACCATCTCTGTCACCTCTGCTCTGGGATGAGGCGTGGGGTACTGGTGTAGAGAATATGCACACACGCGCGCACACACACACACACTCACTACAATTTTCTTCCCTCTTTAAAAATGACACTTGCCTATGGGGACAAATGCATAGATAGCTAAAATTATTTTTCTGTCTTTTCTGTGTTGTGTACATAATGGTAGTGGTGGTCTTTTTTTAAGCTTATAACATATATTTAAACCATGCTTGTTTAAGTCTTAAGTAAATCATCTTCTGCCACTTTAAGTCAACATAAAAGTTCATTCAGAAGGACCATTCTCAGTGATGGTCCTGTTACCATTTGCAATGAGCCCAAGTACAATAGCAGAAACTTTTGGATTGGAAAACTGTCTACCTATCCACTGAAGCTGTACTCATCTGAAAACCCTAGGAACTGGAAAAGTAGATTAAACAGCCTGGATACTGGAGGATTCCTCTTCTTGACGGCAGTATAACACTTCCAGCCGCGATCACCATGTATTTGTACTGCTGTTCAGTCATGTGGAGGCTTTGGAAGACCCTATAATGGGAAGCTGTACTTCACACCCTTAGAGAGCCAGTGATTTTTTGCCTTTAATCATGTCAGAAGTTGTAAACTATGGGCACATTCCAGGAGGAGAGATAGCTGCACTCCTCCCACCCTGCCATTAGCCTCAGTTTAGCTATTAGGTCAGAGCTGGGTTGAGCTGATACGTTGGCTTCAAAAGCTTAAGGGTACTCTGCTGTTTATATAGTGATAATATTATTAAATAGCATATCCTTTTATACAAAACTCCCTGTCTACCACATCATGAATTATGAAAGTATAAATTGGATCCTACATGGTAATTTGTCATTTTTTAATTTATAAACTAGATATAGAAATGGAATTATTTCCCTGCAATATTTTCATCTATCTGTGAGAGCCAAAAAATGCTTGGATGCTTGATGAGTGGCATTCATTACAGATCTTTAATTGTCAAGTCGTCCAGTTTAAGGCTTTCAAACATTCACTACTTGCTTTGTGTTCTGCCCTAAAGAGAAATTCTGCCCTTAGCTTTCTATTACACGATTATCTGACAGTTTCTACTACTGTAGTTGTGACAGTTGTTCATAATAGGGGGGAGGAAGCACATCTGTGATTTCACTGGTTGTAGAGAAATGCCAAGTGAGGAAACTCCCTCCTTCAATGCAAGCCAGGACCTTCTCTGGAACTATAGTCACAGTTGCCTAGAGCACTGAGATGTTGAGTAATTTGCCCCAGGTCTCACAGCCCATACATGTCAGAGGTGAGATTTGAACTCGAGTTTTTCTGACTTCAAGGCTAACCCTCTCTCCACTATGCCATACTGTTATCTCTATAATACTAGGCCTAATAGTAAGACATGCTCATCGAGTATGGCCCTTCTGAGTGGACCATGATAAGGCTTAAGGCTTTTCATGAAAAATCCTGGTTATTTCAGGGATCAGGGTTTAATGAAGGAGGTTTCATGTCTTCAGCATTAACAGTGAACAGATGTTTTAGAGAGGAGCTACCCTTGACTAGGGCCATTAGTGACCATAAATCAAAGTGTTTGCACTTTTACAAATGTGCCTGAATCTTTGTTGTCTGATATTTTATCCTGGGGAGCTAAGACCACAAGATATATTTCTGAACAAGGCTGATCAAGGTAAAAGACAATTTAAATAGAGAACAAAAACACCTGCAGTGGTGTCAAAGGACAGACAGCATTAACTTCTGCCTCACAAGTTTAGTATGACATCAGCTTTTACGTTGCAGGGCATGTGTATCGGCTATAACAGAATATACAAATCATCATTATGAACAAGTTCTACATACTGTAGCTTGGATACTGGCCAGTCTTTAGCCAAAACAGAGCTACAGCACCGTATTCTTTTTTATATGTGATCCACATAGACCATGTGCCATTTATAACTCTGGACTCTAATTGCTTTTTAGAACCAGCAGGCCAAAATAGCCCAGCTCTACCTCCCTTTGGTTGGACTGCTTTTAGAGAACATCCAGCGATTAGTTGGCCGAGACACGTTGTATTCTTGCACTGCTGTGCCCAGTTCTGTGAGTAGCCTTCTCTGGTTTTGCTGTGGTTGCCTTTTTCTTATTTCTTTAAATGTGGGTAGAAGAAATGCACGTTGAAGTGTGTACTTTCAAATCAATTTGCAAAAAGGAACAGTTACATCATGTAAGCTGCTCAGTCACTTGGGCTTTTTCATATCACATACGTATCTTCACAAAGACATACCTAGTCCATTTGTCTAACACAAAGGCTGCTGTGCTCTTCAGGTTGGAGGTTTTCTGTTTTGTGTCCTTGACAATAACACACAGAATTGGCACGCAAGTGCGTCTCTTTCAAGGTCTGGCCTAAGGACCAAGCTTGCCTCAGTGTTAGTCATTTGTCCTTTGGCAGGTTCCTGAGCTCCTTATGGATAGCTCTGGCCAGAGTCCCTTTCACAACTTAAGCAAATGATTCCTGTGTGCTCTCCTCTGAGGCATGCATGCTCCTTTCCTCCTTCTCTGCCCTGCTTCCTGGCCCTGCTTTCTCTTTCTAGTCAAATGGAGTGACCATAGAAAGTTAAGGGTTGGAAAAGGGACATTTGAAGTTCAGCCTTCCATCCAATGCTGAGATCTATCCTGCAGCAGCCCCATCAACTTCTGCTTTCATACCTCTGGGAATTGGGAGCTCATTACTCTCTTAAGTATGGGTAGCTCTAAATGTTAAGAAAACTTCCCTTGTGTTGACCTGAAATCTACCTTCCTGTAATTCCACCATTGGACTTACTCTCCCATCTGGGTCTCAGAAACACCAGCCTACTCTTTCTTTCCTGTGATAGCCCTTCATACATTTGAAGATAGTGATAAAGTCACCCCACCAAGATGTCTTTTCTCTGGGCTAAATATCCCCAATTCCTGTCACTGTTTTTCATACAGTTACTAGCAGTTGTTGTGAGGGCCTTATGAGATAATAACTATAAAGCTCTTAGCGGAGTGTCTGGCACATAAGCACTATCTAAATGTTAGCTATTTTTAACTATTATTTCTTATATGAAATTACTTTCCAGCCCTTCACCATCCTAGCTACCTCCCTCTAGGGACATTCTGTTTTGTCGGTGTTCTGTTTAGAGTAGACTGCCCAGCACATTCGGCTTATGTAGATACCATTACAAATTATTCTTTAAAGAAATTAAGAATGACTTAAATCAATGGACAGATATTCTGCAGTCAAAGTTAGGCCATGCCAATGGAATAAAAATGGTAATACCATTTTAATGAATTTACAGATTTATTACTATACCAATTACACTGTAAAGGGAGTCACACAAGATACTGGTAGAATTCTTTTGTAAGAATAAAAGTTACCAAGTTGAAAAGCACGTATTAAGTGCTTCCAGTGTGCCAGTTATTGTGCTTAGCACAGGGATAGGAAGGGAAAAGGAGCTCACAATCTAATGGTGGAGACACCAGGTGAATAGCCATGTACATACTGGAGATCAGCAGAGGGAAGGATGGGAAAAGGCTTCTTGTGGAAGGTGGGATTTTAACTGAGACCTGAGGGAACCCAGAACATCGAGGAATTAAGGAAGGTGTTGCAGGCATGGGTCAGCCAATGAGAAGGCCTGGAGTCAGGAGACAGAATTCAGAGCAGGTAGCTGGTGCAATGCAAAAAGATGTAAAGGAGACGACAAAAACAATACATGTCATTGCTGCGACAGTGGAAATGGAAACCGTAACAACAGACTGACACTGGAATGACTGGATTGGACCCCAGAAAAAAGGTAGGAGGAATGCATCTCCTCCTTCTTTGCAGATGTTGGGGACTGTGGATGTGTGGGACACTTTATATCGTGTCTGACTTGCTCGGAAGTTTGTTTTACTGAAATGTATTGTTTCTTTTTAAAAAATTTTTTGTTATGAGGTAAGGGAAGGTGTTATATTGGAAAATGAAAGTGATAAAAAAGATCACAGTAGAAATTAAAAATAAAATATACACTTATCCCTTTCATATCCCTATCCTGGTTTTGATATGTGGCAGGTTGGTATAAGAAATTAAATGGGAATTTGGGGGGAATTTTACAGAAGTCAGAGACAACACATGAAGGCCAGTAGATGACATAGAAAAAGTTTAAAGATTTGGAAATGTATAAAATATATGTATAATATTGCATAACATCAACCCAAATTTCCTAATAAGGCACTGTAAACACCCTACAAAAGAAAAAGAAAAAAAAATTCAGATTTCTTCTTTGGTACAAAGGGAAGGCCAAACAATTTTATGCAGATTTTCCAGATCCTAAGGGTGCTACAACCCTAATACCCCCACCCCAATGTGGAAGGAATAACTGTATTGCCCAGAACTGCACATAATCCCCTAGATATGGCCTGCCTGGAATCCAGGGAAACTCATGTTTTTCTTGTTTTGGACACTGGTGTTCTCTTAATGCGACACATAATTTTTAAAAGCAGCTGTTGGATCATGTTGAGCTTATGCTCTTTTTTTTACAAGCATTGCTAGGGAGCCAACTCTTTCTCCTCTTTCCCCTCCCCACCCCAGGCCTATGCTTGGATGAGTTCTTTTTAAAAAACAATTGAAAGCCAAGACTTTACACACCCCTGTGCAATTTCAGCTTTTCCCTTATTTTCTTTTTCTACATCATTCAGTTGTTTTAGTCACGTCTGACTCTTTGTGATCCCATTTGGGGTTTTTTTTGGCAAAGACACTGGAATGGTTTGCCATTTCCTTCTCCAGTTCATTTTACAGAGGAAGAAACTGAGGCAAACAGGGTTAAGTGACGCCCAGAGTCATATAACTAGTAAGTGTCTGAGGCCAGATTTAAACTCAGTTCTTCCTGACTTTAGTGCTATCCCCTGAACCACTTAGTTGCCTTTTTCTACATTATCGGCCTAATTTCTAATTTCTAACATTACTTCCCCTATGACTTTCCTCTCCCTGTCCTCAATAGAAGTCTTCCTTGAGAAATTCAGTAAAGCAAATGAGACCAGTATATTGACTGTGCTTCTCACATCTTTGACCTCCTGGGTATCTGTGCCTACTGGTGCTATCACCAGATCAAAGGGTATATAGAGTCTAGTGCCTTTTTTTCTTATGATTAAAAATAGCTTTCCAGAATGGGTGGGCCCATTTCCAGCTTCTCCACCAGGGCTTTAGTGAGCTTCCTCTAGCCCCTCCAGTGTATGAAATGTCATCTTGTTGGCTTTGGACTAATGAGATCCATTTAGAGGCCTGTTCTATCATTTAGTTCTCATTCTCTGCCAGCTTTCTGTCATCTGCATGTTTGATGAGTATCTTTATCTAAGCTGTTGATATCAACATTGAACAAGAGAAGGCTGAGGATGGGAGGCCTTTGGCACATTTTTAGAGGCTGCCTTCTAGGTTGGATTCAGTCTGCTAATGAATACTCTCTGTGTGGCCAACTGTGAATGTCCCTTACACGTCTGTACTCCCCCCAGCCCACGTTTCTCCCTCTTATTTACAAAGCTACGAAAAGAAACTTCCCAGATGTCTTTGCTAAAATGAAGAGAGGCTATTTTGGCGGCATTCCCTTGATCTAGCAAAAAAGGAAATGGAGTGAGTTTGGCTCCTCGTCATCAGCGATGGCCTCTTCTTGCACCAGTTACACCAAGTAACTACTGAGGAGTTCTGGAGCTAGAATTTAACTCAGCATCAACATCACAATTCCTGTGCTATTGTTTCTGGGATATGCTTTTGTAATCTTTGAAATCAGGGAATCTATCTTCTGTTATTGCTCCATGATTTCTCCATTTTGGGTAGTATTATGTTTATTACATTGGCATAGGCCCGTAAGTTATGAGATATAAAAAGTAGTTTCATGAGCACATCTCCAAATTGTTTTGGTATGTAGCTCTATGATGTAATTAGTCCAGGCCTAGAGACTGAACTCATTTAGGATATCTGGGTACTCATCCGTCTATCCATCTACGAGTGTTTACTAAGGTCCTACTATGTGCCAGGCATTGAAGTACAAAGGAAACAATCCCTACTCAGAAAGAGCTTACATCAAAAGGGGGTAACAAGAATACATATAAAAACATATTCAGCACAAATATAAAGTTAATAGGTACAGATAGGTACAAAGTAGCTAAACATCAGATACTTTGGAAGAGAAGGCACTAGCAGTTGTGGGGATCAAGAGAGGCTTCAAGTAAAAGATGATGCACGAGCTACAGGGGTAAAAAGGACAGAGCATTCCAGGCATGAGTACAGCCAGTGCAAAGGTATGGAGGTGAGAGATAGAGTGCCATGTGCAAGGAACAAAGACAAGGTCAATTTGGCTGGATCACAGTCTGTGAGAGGGGAAGTGACAATATGACTTATCTTACTATAATTTTGCTCTTTATTTTCCTCCAAATGATGTTTGTTCTGCCATTTCAAGATAGGAAACCATTCTGTTTCATAAATAAGATAGACCAAAACTAGAAATTGAGCAATGTAGCATTCTTGTTATCATGCCAGCATCCTACCAGCTTTATCAAGCAGAGGCCATTCCTTTCCTTATTTTCTTACTTTAAGCATAGTCATGAAGAAATTGGTAGCATTTTGCCCTTAGCGTTCTTCTTTTTAAAAATTATGAACTTGAGAAATATTAACATACAGAGAAGAGAAAAAGAGGATTGTATATGATATCAAGAAGCTCTGTTATATACTACTTGGTTTTTCCTAAGTGTGTATATATGTATGTATGTATATACATATACATACATACATACATATGTATATATGTGTGTGTACATATACATACATATATGTGTTTATACATGTGTATACATATACATACATATATATGGGTGGATGTGTGTTACGTTTAACCTAGCAGTTCCAACAGTGCCTTTTTGTGATCTGTGACCCCTTATGAACTCCCTTCTGCTCTCTTCTGTGTAGTTTTGAAATGTTTCATTGACACCTTTCTTTATTTTTTTAAACCACTGCTACCATACCTCCTCTCCTCCCCCCAAATAAAGCCCTCCCTTATAACAAGGTAGCAAGAGACAAGCAAAGCAAACCCAGAGTATATTGGCTATGTCTGGAAATGTATTCTTAATCTGCACCTCTGGTTCATCATTTATCTGCCAAGATGTGGGAAGCATGATTCAGCATCTGTCTTCTGAAGTCCTGATTGGTCACTATGTTGATCATGGTTCTTAAGTCTCTCATAGTTTATTTTCCTTTGCAGGGTTGTGGTCACTAAATTGTCTCTGACATTTTTCACAAGCCTGAGCTCATTCTGAACTGCTTTTTTCCTGTCACTACTAGAAAAAATGCGCACCACACTTTGCATTTATCCTTACATATGTGCCTTTTAAAATCTGAGCTTATCAGAAACCTCCTTTAGCAGTCACGGTGTTTTGAAGATATCAATTTCCTTTTATCCACATTGAGATTATCTGTAACTATAGTAACAGTTATGGCAGGTGAAATCTGAAATAATTGAGGAAAAAAGGTTCAGGCTTCCAAGCATATAGCATTGGTAAGCAGTGCATGCCAAGTGCATAACAATTTGGGACCAAGCCTCCTCAGCTTGGCGCTGGACTCCAAATAGAGAGGAGCCAGATTTTTATGCATTAAAAGATAACAATTAACAGGATATAAACCAGGATACAAGATTAGGTCATCTGATTTCTAGTTGGAGAAAAGATTAAGGACTTTCTGAGTTGAGAGGGAGATGAGCAAGTTTCAGGAGTTGGGAGGAGGGAGAGTGAGCAGGTGGAATTTCCTGGTTATGAAAACAGAATATCACTCAATTCCCATGATAAGCAAGTACGTAGACCTTTACAGGAAAATGAAACTAAGTCTCAAAATGGAGCCAGTTTTACAAGGTAGAATATTTGGTTCAGACAATTCTCTCAAATCCCCCACTTTGATTCATGGGGTAAGCGCCAGCCCACACCTTCCATGGAACACTTATCTATAAGCCAAATTTATAAGGTTTTTAATGTGCTCATGCTCCCTACCAACATTACATACCAAAAAAAAAGACTCTCACACAGCTTAGTACAACAGCTAATACAAAATCAAAGAACAGTGATGATGATGATGTCCCTTAAGAAGCCAAGCCTTGTTAAATAGACTCTATAGGTAAACTAAGTCAGGCTACAGATCAGACTACTATTTTGAGGAGGGTGATTTATAAGTCACCACGGTAACCAAGAAAATTCAACAAATATAAACAGCATGAAACAAAGGGCCAAAGCAATATGATGACAATCGCCAATACTAAATAACATTAAGTCTCCTTGGATACAGTAACCCACTCCCAATGTCCATTTAATTATTTCATCTTGAGTCTCAGGTGTCCTATCTAGTCCTTGGAAATATCTTCCCTTGGACATTCTGGAATAGGCTTGATTCTCAGAGAAGCTCTGAAAGGGGCTCTGCTTCTCTGGTTCCAAGTCACTTGGAGAGATTCCTAGATAATTCTGTTAAAATCTGCTAGTAATAAGACTTAATACAGGCTGGTACATCTTACTACATTTGGTTTTCCAAATCTGAAACGTCAGAGAATTTCAGTTTTTATATGCCATTTGCTGTGTCTTTACCTAAACCTGGTAGCCAATGGAAGAATTTAAAAAGAAATCCATGAGGGTGTGACATGTAAAATAAACCCTTCTGTCTTTTAAGATTATCAGACAGGCACTTTAAAATGGGAAAATGATTTCACTTCCTTTACAATTGTCAATGCAATTTTATATGTAAAATCCTTAATCCAGTTTTGAGAACTTATTACTAAAGCATACTCAAAGCTTGAATTTTCCTTTAGAAGGATTTAGACGCCAATCATATACATACGTTGTATATATTCTAATTCTTAGAGAAAATAGTCTTTTCCTGTTACTTTCTCAAAATTTGCTATTCCATTTAATTGGAAAACTTATATATTACACCTTTATATTACTTCATTGTATATTTATATATG
>CM053775.1:6707078-6725586 GCA_028658325.1 Potorous gilbertii
CCCAGTTTTTCCTCCACCTGTCTAACTTGATTTTCAAAATCCTTTTTGAGCTCTTCCATGACATGAGCCCATTGGATATCTATTTCAGATGTTTGGGATACAGAGGCCTTGACTCCTATGTCTTTACCTGATGGTAAGCAGTTTTCTTCCTCATCAGAGAGGAAGCTTGGAATCATTTGGTCACCAAGAAAGTAATCTTCTATGGTCTTATGTTTTTTCCCTTGACTTCTGAGATTCCTCTCCACCCCAGCCCAGATTCGCCCAGCTAGTGCTTGGGGTCTGAGATTGAAATGCTGCTCCCCAGCTTCAGGGCTTTTGGTGGCTGGCTGGCTGCTATTCAGGGTAAGATTAATTTCAGGTTCTCAGGTGGGGGCAGGGCCGCCTCCCAGGCTCAGTTCCCTCAGGGGGTTTATGCAGAGACCTTTTGTAATGGAGCTCCTGCCTGCTCTGGGAGCCTCTGGCTGCCTGCTGCCTCTGTTGCTGCCTCCCGAGGGGGCCTGAGTTATGGAGCCACCCCGCTCCCCTCTCAGCCAGTCCAGAAGTCTCTCTCACTGACCTGTAGCTCCTGTGGGTGAAGGGACCTTTGGGGCCGCCGGAGATTCTGTCCCTGACTCCTGCTTGGATCTGTTCCTTTCTGTGCCACATGGCCAGGGAAGGGCGGGGCTCCGCTCCCGTCTGGTGCGTGACAGACCTTTGGGATCAGTTTCTCAGGGCTCTCTGGAATGGAAATCTCCTTCACTCCATTGCTGAGTGGCTTCCACTGATCCAGAATTTGTTGGGAGTTGTTTTTACAAGAAATCCATGGGCTGTGAGTTTGGAGCTAGCATATATGAATCTTTCCACTCCTCCATCTTGGCTCCCTCCCTCCCATATGAATTTCTTGAGGGACATTTCCACTTACTCAGAGAGCGTACTACCTAAGGTGAATTCAGACATAGTGGCTTCACTGTCACTGGAGATGAAAAGACACAGCTATGGAAATGTTGGGGGATTTCCATTTTGCATCTATTTCTTGGACCTCTTCCAATTTCCAGCAGATGCTATTCAAGAAATAACGGCAATTTTTCTCCCCGACTATGTAATACAGATCACTTCAATGAATGTCTTCACCTTGTTGAAATTACACAGATAACAAGAGGAGACTGAATAGGTTTTACTTCGGGAGTCTTCCCTTCATCTTAACTTTTTCTTTAGCCATAAACATCTTTGCAATCTGATAGACTCAATGGTTTTTGCCTTAGTCACAGAATTTAAGAATGGGAAAGGATTTTATGGGCCATGTGGTCTAATCCATAACTGAAAGGAATTCCCACTATAACAGGCCTGACAAATGGTTCTGCTTGAAGACCTACCACCTCTCAAGGCAGCCTGCTCTACTTTGGGCAGTGCTAGTTACTAGGAACTTTCCCCTGGCATCAAATTTAAATTCCTCCTAGGGGTGCGTTTGGGGGCCAAGCAGAACAAGCCTAAGTCCTCTTCCACATCCTTGAAAGACAGCTTGCACATCCTCCAAGTCTTCTCTCTTCCAAACTAATATCCTCCCTGTTGCCTTCAACCGCTGCTTATTTGGTGCACACTCAGAGCCATTCATCATCCTGGCTGCTCTCCTCTGGATATTCTCCAATTTATCAAAGCCCCTCTTAAACTGTGATGCCCAGAATTGAACACAGTACTCTCAATACAGCATTCACAAGGCTCTTCATGAGGTAAGGGATCTGAGAATTTGGGGGCTTCAGAAAGAATTCAACAAACATTTCCTGAATGCAACGTTCTGTCCTAGGTGCTGTTTAAGACACGGTCCCTGCCCCCATGGAACTTATAGTCTAGTGGATGAATGATGAAGAGATAATCATTCTTCTGCTTCAGTTTTACAGTGATTTTTTTAAAAGCAAGAGAAAAGAAAAACTGCCACAAGTAACTGTTTGAAAATGATAAGACTCTGGGAACCTTATGGAAAAGTAGGATATGAAAGGGAAAGAGAAAAACCACCAACCGCAATTTTGAATTACAGACCCTTTGTCTTAAGGCTGTTTGCTTTGTGGGTCTTCATTAACTTTTACAAGGACACTCTCCATGGCTTCTTTACCCAAGTTCTTAGGAGCCAGCAAAATGAGTAGTAGAGTCCTTTGCGGGTAGTGCCTGCCAACTACTCCCTCTTAAGGCAACTAGGTAACTGTAAAGCCTTCTGCCTTACTTACCTTGCTAATAAAAGCCCTCAAGGAGGCAAATACATGCTTAAGAGATGCTTCTGATTGTCCATTTTTCAAAAAGGCAAGATGAATATCAAAGACTTTTTTCATTAATGGGTTGTGGCCATCATTGTTTAAGAGCTGATTCTGCAAGAAACAAGAAAACAACTGTATTTTTGCAACAATACACAGCTTTCTGTTCTTCTGATAAGCAATAGAGAAATAACTCTACTAACATACCTACTCATCAAACTGCCATGTTAGAGAAAATTATAAAGTCCAAGGTACAATCAAATAGAGTTTTGATGAGATCCTTCTGTGGTGTCTCAAAATCTTCCACAGATGTTATCTGGAAGGGTTTCTTATCCTTTTTTATCAATCAGAAGGAAAAATCTAAGAATCTGAATTCCTTTTCCAGGGCCATAAAGCAAACAAGGACCTAATGTTTACTTAAGCAAACTGCCCGTAAAAGAACAGTTAGTAGCCTTAACAAAGGTGCAAGCTGGAGAGAAACTGGATTTCTCTGTGGGAAAATGAACAAAATGGGGGGTCACAGAACAAATAGAAATTTCTGGCCAAACATCTACCTAGCATGTGCTTTTACTTTCAAACAGGGATTGCCATGAGGCAGTCTGTCTACTAGTGACATTAGATATTTGTCAGCAGAAAGAGATGACTCATCGGGCATGCATAGACTGCTCAGTTGTGGAAATGACATCTGCAAGAAGAGGAGGGAAAAAAGGCAGAGGAGAGTAAAGGGGAATGGATATTCAGATTTAAAGGCAATTTGTAGGTTTCAGAATCTTAACAAGAAACCCTAGTCAACTCCCCTTGGGCTCCACCTCCTTGCCCCAAAGAGAGAAAGGACTGAAATGGAACAAGAAAACGAAAGGGAAAAACCAGTGCTCCACTGGACAGCAGAGCTATGACAGATCCAAGACTAAGCTCCACAGCTGGGTCTCCCTTCTCCAGTGCACTCAAGTCACAGCAACCAAAAGCAAATAAGGAGTACAAGGACAGTGCACGAAATCTATTCTGATGTCCCTCATCCAGTCTGCCTTTACTGTATGTACTCCTTGAAACTTGCATATCAGGTTTTGCATGACCGAAGTGAAGGGCAGGAGAAAAGCATTTGATCTGGATTACTTAGGCAAAGACAAAATCCTTTAGATTTCTATCCTTTGCAGGGTGCAGATAGCCAGTCTGGAGAGGTCAAGAGTGACTGTATGACCATGGGCAAATCACTTGCCATTTCAGTGCCCACAAGCAACCTTCTAAGACTGAGTTACATAGGAACTGATGATGATTTGCAACCACAGAGGGAGTTTCTACACTGGGAATTTCCCATGCTGATGAAATCGGAAATCCAAAAACAAACAAACAAACAAAAAAACCAAAATCAAAAAAACACCCAAAAAACAGAAAACCAAAGCCCAGAGCAACAATCCTATGAGATCATTGTTTCAATGTTCAATTGAGTTTTGGCAACAGGGGCTGCGTCAAATATCTCAAAAACAACTATATCTCAAAGAAAGAAGCACCTGGCTTGACTCCACATCCCTTTGGAGTTGCTTAAGCAAAATGACTAAGGAATAAATCATGCCATAAAAAGCCTTCTATTTAATTTTGTCCTTTTAAGAAAAAATATACAATCTATTTTAAAGATGGCATTTAAAAATAATAGACTAGAATTATAAACTCACAGAACAGTAATGCTGGAAGGGACTAGAAAGATCATCTAGACTAGCCCTCTAGGAGCAAAGGGAAGGGAAAGGACTTGACCAAAGTCACATCACTAGTTGGTGGCAGATTTCCTGGCTTCCAATCCAGTGGTCAATGCTACCAATACCATGCTGCCTCTGGCTTTACCACCACCCTTCTCTGGGCCTCAGTTTTGGCCAATGCAAATTGATGGGTTGGACCAAATTTTCTCTTAAGAGCCTTTTTAGGTCTTAGATTTGATGATCTGTGTCAAATTTTACATCTGCAATGACCATGAGTACTCTGATTCCCAAATCTTTACCTTGAAGCATTGTGTAAAAAAGGAGATGGTATCCAGCACTGTGAGGGAAACCTCAGTGGCTGTGTTGCCTTCAAGGAGTGCCTGGTGGAAAATGTCTGCTTCAGATGTTCCAGAACCTATAATTCAGAAAGAAATCAAAGCTTTGACTAACACACAAATTCATGTGATCATTCGGAATGAATCGTCCTACACAACTACACACACAGAGACAAGAACACAGGATGATCTTGATAGCTACTATCTGAAGAAGGAATTTCCTTTACTCTTTATGATTCAAACACGAAATCTAGGCTGCCTTTGAAGCAGCATGGCCCTGGAGAGAGAATGGTGACCTCTGAAGCTTACTATTATTAGATTAGACCATGTGCCAAGTCACTTAATATTTCTGAGCCTGATTGTTCATCAGCAAAACAGGGATAATCCTACCTATCGTATATCCCTCGTACAATCATTGTGTGGTTCCAGTAAGGTAACATGGAACATTTTTTGCAAACTTCAAAGCATTATATAAACGTTAGGTGGAATGATATTATTATTACAAGTGTTTCTATATCAAGCAGCTAAAGCCAGTTATCCATTTGGGCTCCGTTTCCATAGCTCTGCTAAAAATTGTCTCATCATTAATCTACCTCAAGTGTTCCCCCCAATCCCCTTTATATCCTCCACTTAGCTGCCAAAGTGATATTTGTAATACAGGGCTGACCATGTCACTCCCCACTCCCATTCAACAAACTCCCAGTGGCTCTGTATCTCCTCCAAAATCAAATACAAAATATTCTGCCATTCAGTCCTTCATAACCTGGTGCCTTCTTCCTGTCCAGTTTTCTTATACCTTCCATTCCCTGCCTCCCCCTATCCCACACACATTCTTTGTGATACGGTGCCACTGGCTTCTTTGCTGTTCTTCCAATAACACACTCTGTCTCCCAACTCAGGGTATTTTCATTGGCTGTTCCCTGTGCCTGGAATGCTCTCCCTCCTCATCTCTGTCTCCTGGAATTCCTGGCTTCCTTCAAGTCCTAGCTAAAATCCCATATCATCCAGGAAGCCTTTCCCTGACCCTCTTCATGCTAGCACCTTCTCTGTTGATTCTCTCCAATTCATCTTGTTTACAACTTGTTTTTCCATAATTCAAGTGAGAGAATCTGTGTAAAGCACATAGTGGGCAGTCACTGAGACTGAGTGTCTCCCGAGCAGTCACTAGAGAAGCAGCTCACCTTTCTGTCATATACATCGTTTTTTACTGCATGTGTTCATCGGTAACAGGGCTCAGCTTCCTCACCCCCAACATCATGTGTGGTGACTGTGGTATTCCTTGCTTTGTAACCATTTACATCAGAGAGATAGGCCTTTGTTTCAGGGACATGCTCAGGGCCATTAAAGCACTGAAGACAATGCAGGGTTTGGGTCCTAATCCACTTTTATTCTTGGGTCAAGATAATTTTATTGACGGATGGTCGAGCTCTACACATCATCCATTCAGCTGCCTAGCCCTAGCTTAACGACAGGTATTCTTCCACCATTTGGGTTTTTCCTACATGGATAGTTAGGCCAATTTTTTTTAAATTTATGGATCTCATTTAGGAAATGATGCAAACTTCTTGGGTTGCAAATAGAAGTATCTGGAGGTTTTTACCACCCATTAGAAATTCCCCTTAAATTTGGCTTCCAGGCTGAATATCCTCTGTGACAAACACATTTGGCAAGTATATGTCTCCCAGTTTTATGCCTTGATATCACGAATAAGATGGTTACTAAAGTACTCATATCCCATGACCTCCTCCTCCATTCTACTTCAGCTGCATACGGACGTGGTCAGATTCTTGATCTTGCCGTCACATGGGCAAGAACCCTGAAATGCCTTCATCTGGTCATAATCTTTCGCCATTCCATCTTTCCCACTGCTTTATGATCCCTGACTGTTCCATCCGACTGTGATCCCTCCACCCTCAGTTCTCCCAGGCTATCATCCCTGTACTGATTACACTGTCTTCCTTTCCCCATATTGATCCTTTGGTGAGCAGTCTAACTCTACACGATCTTCTTACACTGCAGGTCCTTGTTCCCTTATTCTATTACCAGTTATACCCGGCCAAGGCTCAGCCTTGGATTACTCCCATAACCCACTGCCTTGACTTCTATTTGCGTACTGTTGAACACAGCTGAAGAAATTCACAAAACTGTGCTAACTGGGTCCATTACAAATTTATGTTACACAATCTCAAACAGGCCCTCATCATGGCAAGGCAATCCTTTAACATCTTCCTAATCAATTCCCAATTCCACTCACTACAGGGACTTTCCCAAACCTTTTTATCACCCCCCAAATCTCTCATAGCTCATATTCCACAGAAAAAAGTAAGGTCATTCACTGTGAGTTTTCTTCCTCATCTCACATCCCTCAGATGCCTTCTTCTACTATCTGTTATTTCCATTCTGTTTCAGGAAGAGGTTTCCTTGACAACGTAACCTCCCCTCCAACACATGCACAAGCCATCTCATTCTCCATTATCCCCATTCCCTCACTACTCTCCAATTTCTCCTTGTCTGCAGTAGGCTTCTTCCTCAATGCCTACAAACATATCTGATTCCCCAACACTCAAAAATCCCTCACTTGATCTGTCCCCCTCACTACACTAGCTTTCATCCTATATCCCACCTGCTTTTCATTTCCTCTCACTTTCTTAATTCCCTGCATTTTGGCTTCCAACCTCATCACTCATCCAAAACTGCCATCTCCAAAGTTACCAGTGATCTCCTAATTGCCAAATCTAAAATTCCTTTCTCAAAATTCTTATCCTTCTTAATTTCTCTGCAGACTTTGACATTTCGGTCATTCTCTTTCATTGATATTTTCTTATCTCTAGATTTTTGTTGGACCATTCTCCCCTGATTCTCCTACTACCTCTCTCTGAGGGCTCCTTCTCAGTCTTTTTTGCTATATTTTTTTCTGGGTCTTACCGGCTAATGTTGGGTGTCCCCAAAATGTCAATGTTAGGCTCTCTTCTCTTATACGGTTTTGCTTAGTTATCTCATCAGCTCCCATTGATTCAATTAACATCTCTGAACAGATGGTTCTCAAATCTATTTTACCAACCTTAACCTCTTTCCTGACCATCTATCTACTGGACATCTTGAACTAGATGTCCCATACACATCTTCAACTCAACATGTCCAAAACTGAGCTCATTATATTTCACCCCAAACACTCCCCTCTAACTTTTCTATTACTGTCAAGGGCACCACCATCTTCCCAGTCACCCAAGCCCACAACCTAAGTGTCATCCTCAACACTACTAGGTAGCATTGTAGTGGATAGAATGCAGGATCTGGACTCAGGAAGATCTGAATTTGAAAATGACCTCAGACTCATCCTAGTTGTGTGACCATGGACAAGTCTGGATTATGTTTGTAAAATGGGGTTAATGCTAGCACTTACCTCCTAAGGGTGTTATGAAGAACAAATGAGAGAATATCTCATTACATAGCAGGTGCTATGTAAATGCTTATTCCTGTCCTTTTCCTTACTCTCTCTCATTCCTCATATCCAATAAGTTTTCAGTCTTGTTGATTCTATTTGTGTAACGCATATACCAACTTTTCTCCCCTGACACTGCCACGCCCCTAGGGTGGGCTCATCACCTCCTGCTTGAACTACTGTAATTGGCTTCTGGTTGGTCTTCCTGCCCAAAGCATCTCCCCACTCCAGTTTATCCTCCACTCAGCTCTCAGGGTCATATCTTCCTGAAGTGCAGTTCCGACCATATAACTATTTCCCCACCCCTCCCACACACCAACCCCATCCTTCCCAATCTGCTACTGTAAAATAAACTTCAGTGGCTCCCTATTACCTTCAGGATAAAATATAAAATTCTATTTGACTTTTAAAGACCTTCATAACTCAATCTCTATTTTTCCAGTCTTCTTATACCTTACTCTTCTTCACACACTCTGTGATTCACTGCCCTTGGACTTCTTTTTGTTCCTCCCACAAGACACTGCATCTCCAGACCGTAGATTCTCATGCACTATTCCCCCATACCTGGAATTCTCTCCTTCCTCATTTGTATCTCGCGGCTTCCCTGAAGTCTCAGCTAAAATTCCACTTTCCTCCTTAAGGCTGCTCCCTTTCTTCTGTTGATTATCTCCAATTTATCTTAGATAGTTTATTTGCTTGTTGGCTTACCCATTCTGTTGTTTTGCCTTTTTTTCTGCCCTCAGAATCCTGGTGTATACTGCTTCCTTCCTTCCCTTCCCTCCCTCCCTTCTTCCTTATCTTGGCAAGATGGAACACTGGCTAATATAAATTTGGTCAAATTTAATCAAGATCACTGTAAAATTTTACTTTTGGGTTCCAAACAGCTTCCAAATTACTAAGAATTTTAGTCAGCTCAAGATCAGTCAGTCATGTGATATGGCAACCCAAAAAGTAATTCAATCTTAGTCTGCATTAAGAGAAGCCTAGAGAAGTGTGCTCTTTCTTGTATAGGCCATCTCTACAAGTGTGGATCCAATTCTGGGTTCTGCCTTTCTGGAAGGCTTGATAAAGCAGAGAACATTCAGGAGACAATCAGATGGTGAAGGACTTTGACATCATGCCATGGGAGGATTGGTTGAAGAAACTGAAGAATGCTTAGTCTGGAAAGAATATAGAGGGGGACCCAATACCCCTCTGCAAGTAGCTGAACAGCCTATACTATTGCTTGGCCCTAGAAGGCAGAATTAGGGACAATGAGTAGACGCTGCAAAAGATGCAAATTTTGGTTTGATGTAAGGAACCACTGCCTAATAATTTGAGCCATCCTAAAGCTGAAGGGGCTGCCTCAGAAAGGAATGCGCTCCCCTTCACTGGAGGCTTCAGGCAAAGGCCCTATGACCACTTGTTGGGTATATTGTCATGGGCATTCTTGTGTAGATATAGGTTGGACTTTCCGAGGTGCCTTCAAACTTTGGATGCTGTCATTCGGTATTATATTAAGTCAGAATATTACCTATTTTTGATTTTAATAGTAGGAATGAAATCTGGGCAATGAAAAATGAACCATGTCACAAAATTCATCGAGGGGAAAATGTAAAAAAAAAAAAGGAACCTAATGCATTAATATTTAAGTAAGAAAGACTACGGAGGTCCACAATTGTTGAATGTGAAAAATATCCATAGTTCTATATAGTCACCTATGAGAATAAACATGGAGTATTGGCTAGAGAGCCCTGAGAGTCAGGAAAACCACGTTCAAGTTCCACTTCTGACCTTTTCCAGCTAAATGCCCAGGGGCAAGTCACCAGACTGTTCAGTGCCCCAGGCAGCCCTTGCTCACTGGCACTGGTAGAGAATGTTTTCTCATCTGGCATACTGATGAAATCACAGGTCCAGTTCAAAAACCAAAAAATGAGCAAGGATCTCCACAGACGTGGATACATGGATACATCATTCACTGTATTCTTTCTAGACAATTTAGAAGTCAGGGTTCTTTAAATGAGAGTTGATTCTAATGAATCATTCCATGGACTTCTTACACTTACTGTGATTAAGTGTGAATGAGCTTTCAAGGCTACTTAGATGCTGAAGCCGGGCCTGCATCACCCCTGTCCGGTTACGAAGGGCTGGCATGGTCTGGGACTTTCTGTCTATTCCAAAGTGTTTGGACAGCCAGGCATCATGTACCCTGAAATAAAGACCACATGTAAAACGTCAAATGAGCTAAAAATACTCTATAATGTTAGATGAATCATCTAAGGTTTCTATCCAATAGTAGCTAGGGCATTCCTGCTGCACACAGTGCTGTGCTACATGTAATCTAGTGCTTGATAAACCCCAAGATGCAAGCTTTTGGGACAAGAACTCACTATGTGAGAAAGATTAGGTCAAAATGGGTACATGATTTAGAGATAAAAGGTGATATAAACAAGTTAGGGAAGCATAGATCAATTGACCTGTCAGATCTATGGATAACAAAAGAGTTTAATGATCAAACAAAAGAAAGAGAGCACTATGGAAATAAAATAGATCATTTTTGTTACAGTATATTAAAAAGGTTTTATACAAACAAAACCAATGCAGCCAAGATTAGAAAGAAAGCAGAAAACTGGGAAAAAGTTTTTTATAAAATATATTATTTATTTATTTTTGAGTTTTCAACATTCACTTCCACAAGAATTTGAATTCCAAACTTTCTCCCCATCTCTCCCCACCCCAGGATAGCATGCACCCCATCCACCCCTTCCTCCAGTCTGTCCTCCCTTCTATCACCCCACCTTCTTCTACGTCCCTCCCCTCTATTTTTCTGTAGGACAAAATAGATTTCTATACCCCACTGCCTGCATATCTTATTTTGGGGAAAAAAATTTTACAGTAGGTTTCTCTCATAAAGGCCACATTTCTCAAATATATTGAGAACTGAGTCAAATCTATAAGAATATGAGTCATTCCCCAAGAAAATGGAATCACTTCTGACTTGAGTGATTCATTAATGATAAGACATCAGAGAGTTATACAACACAAATACACAAACACCACCTAAACTACCCTCTCCCTTTAGTCTTTGACAGTCCTTAATCATTAATTTGCTTGTTTTTTAAAAAAGATTTTCCCCCAATAACCTAACAACTAACATCCAGAAAAATTCTTTTACAACATAGCTAACCTAATAAGGTGTCTATCCTTTACCACATCGGTACATTCTCCAGACAAAGACTAAAAACTATGACAACTAGATAGTCTATCATTCTTCAGACATATCAGGAAAAAATGACAAATATGTTAAACTCTTTATTTTAATACTACATTAAGTATGGAATAATTTTAAATACACACAAAACCATTCTACTTTCAAATATTTCTTGTTAAAACAAATAGGTAGTTCTCCTTCCCTGCAAATTTATTAAATAGCAATATAAGCCACTGGGGCTTTGGTAGTAAAAATGAAAGGATGACGTAAGTACCAGATCATCCACATCTTCCTCCTAGGGGAGAGTTTACCTACATGGTGAATATAACAGAATGTGGACAGACTTGCCACCTTTTCTCTTGTTATCATTTTAGACATTTCTACTTTCTCCCTGGATATGACCCTCTTCTCTCATCTTCTGGAGAATAGTAGGAGCAAATCTAATAAAACTGAGATCTCACAGGCTAATAATTTCAGCCTACCTTTGGGGAAAAAATGACTATTTGTTCTAATGGCTATTAATACTGAATTCTGCTCACATGGACCAACTGGGTGGTCTTTGCCTACACAATGAGTTCATCACTCTAGTTTTCTAAGGCAGAACTTGCAAACTAAGACTGCCCTCTTCTGGAATGAAATCTATAAAAACGATGAAAAACATGGCAGAGGCATTTTATAATACTCTACCTTGCTATGTTTCTCTTTCCCGTGTATCTGAAATGAAACAAGCATACTCTAGAAAGAAAAAAAAACACAATAGTCTATTAGTAGAATTCAGGAAAATGTATAATCTCTGCAATTTAGCAAATCATTTTTAAGACGACATTAGCTGTGTGCAGATGTGCATGTGAAAAAAGAGAACACATCAAAGTCCTATTACCCTAGACATGTTTACTATCCCTTTTGGCCCATATGCACATGCTCACATGCAAGCGTGCACACACACACATACACACACATATATGTGGCACATAGGCTCACTAGACTCCTTTGCCTACAATGACTTGCTATAACTGGTGTCATAGGCACAAGACATAGCCCTTTTGTCCTGTTCCATTACTAGCTACAGCCATCTCACTATACACTTCTCTTCTAACTCTCCTCTGGGCTCTCTTGCCACAGTTGTTAATACCTGAAAAATACTGCTGAATTCTGATTCAGCTTGCTTAATCACAGTGGTTTGTAAACCTGCTTGCTAACTGCTGACTCACTAACTGCTCCACTGTAACAATGTTTCCTAAACATTTTTTGATGATCTTTAATCAAAAGTGTATAGTGCAGGAATCCTCTCTTTCTTTTGGGAAGCACTCAGCAACAGAAGTGAGATATATATATATATATCATCCATGGAACATTAAACTTTAGGTGTCACAGTAAACCTATTCACTTTCAAAACAGATACAAATTTAGCAGTACAGCACGTGACCCCTTTCAAATCACTTCTCTAGAAGGCCTGGGGCTTACTTCCAAATTACCGAGATCTTATGTAATAGCACAGACATTCGATTCCAGAAATGAAACTCTGGCTAACCCCACAGCTGTTCCAAACCCAGGGGTGAAATGAAGCTACTTCAGGCTAGCTCTAGATACATCACCCAGGACTCTAGATGGATTGTAAAGATGGAATGCTTATTGCTGAAGTATGTGGCAATATGGCAGGTGTTTCATATCACCATTTGTTCTTCTTCTATAGGTGAACACCACATTTTAAATCATGGTTTCCAACATAGGCAAAAGCAGGAAAAAAAATTGTTAGTGCAAAAGTAGCCCGGATAAACGTTATAGAAGTACTACACGTGTAACAAGGAAGACTTACTCAAGAAGTACTAGAATGTTTAGGAGCTCCTGAGGAGACACTTTGTTCCAATAAGTTAGAAGAGTATCTAAAAATGAAATAAACAGCAACAATGTCACACCTTGAACCTCAGCTTTCTTGACTCAATAGGTCTTATTTCTTTATTTATTAACAGACTGTTTTTTCTGCATCTTATTGGATCATTACACATAAAGGAAATCACAAAGGGTTTTCAAGTTGTGATGTCACTTAGTGAAAGTATGTGCCTCTTGTTACATGCTAAGTACAGCTAATGGCTTTCTCCTCATTTCATACTAGACCACATCCTATGCACTAGAATGAACCTGTCCCCCAGGGCAAAAACGTTGTTATTCCCACAAATTTCCCCATTTGAGAGATTCGTTAGTAAAATGGCTATTAAGATAGGAAAACTAAAATACTCAAAGCTGAGTTCAACATTTTAAAATTGTAGTTTTTTTTATTAATAAACACTAACATGTGCGATCATCACATAGTCGAGAGTATAGGTCAACAAATGATTGCTGACTGAGTGATGGATTATCCCTAGCACATTAGTGATCCATCATATCTTATGTAGGCTGTGATTTACCTTCAGAAATCATTTTGAAAATGTACAGGTAGCACATCAGGAGGCTTCTAATTTCATACTGGTCCAGCCTGTTATACTGGGACATACTATTTCGCGTAGAACTTCTTGTCTGTAACAGAAACAACACACCTCTGATCAACTCAAAGGTGTTGCTTTGCAGGTTGTTAATTTTAATTTGAACAACACAAGTCTGTAAGACTGAATATTTCATTTGACAAATATGAAAATCATTTTCTCGTGAATCCTGTTTGTGTGAAAATAAAAGACTGGCACGAAGGAGAAATCTGCACACACTATTATATTTCGTCATCATCTGAAAGCAAAGGGACCAAAATTCCTAGTAAAATCATTGGAAATTTTTCTTGGGCGATGATAGCAAGATTCCACTCTGAAACATCATAGATAAATAACATCTCTACCAAGGCCAACTTGGATGCCTCGTCATCATTTGGAAGTAACCCTAGGTTCTACAGGGCTCCACCAGTAGAGGAGCTTAAGCTTCGGCAGGTTCCACATTATGGAAAGTCTCTGAGTGTGGTTCTGGCATTATCTGGAGACTAAGAGGCAGCCAGGTGGGGATGCAGTGAAAAGACAGCAATGAGCCTGGTGTCAGGAAAACCTGAATTCAAATCCAGTCTCAGACTCTTACTAGCTATGTGACCTTGGGGAAGTCATTTAATCTGTCTGCCTTAGTTTCCTCAACTATATAATGGAGACAATAACAGCAACTACTTCTCATGGTTGTGGGGATCAGATGAGATAATATTTGCCCTAAGCATGGAAAGCATCCAAAAGTATCACAGAAATGAAATTAATTATAACTTGACATTCAGGAAACAACTGGCATGGACATCCTACCACAATCAGTTTTCTGTGAGTGTAATCAGACCATTGACTAGTTGAAGCAAATATCAAAAACAGCATCCAATTAGAAAGACTAACGATGAAAAGATGAAATTAGGAAAAACAAACCACTCCAACCTGATCTATTCAAACAAACCACTGACAGGAAATACAAAGGAGCAAATATATTGACCTTGCTTATCACTGTTTCCTGCAAGAGTGGAATTGATGTTTTAAAAAGCCACTGGGCCACCAAACACTTGATGTCCCTGCTCAGTGGAAAGAAATGGCAGCTAAGGCAACCTTACTTTTAGAATGCAAACTGATCTGTAGAAACCGCCGAGGACCAAAGATCACATCACCTTTTAAAACAGCAAAATAAAACAAAAAAATGACAACGAAAGAGCAAACAAGTCTATAGAAAGTCTTACATGCCACTCAAATAAGTCCTATCATTCAAAGAGCATTTATGATGAAACTGATAGGATGGCATCTAAATGTAAAATGGACCACATTTAATGCTTTTATAACGATCTATTTTTGTCATCAGTAATTTTTGTCATCCCCTCAACCTCCACCTACATTTCAATAAAGTTGGTTTCCTTTGTAATCTCATGTTTTCTATTTTATGCATTTGAAAATTATTATAATAAGAGATCAGTAGGCTTTCCCAGACTGCGAAGGGTCCATGAGATAAAAAAGGTTAAAAATATTGGTGTTACATGTATAACCTATACCAGATTGCTTGCCATCTTGGGGAGGGGGAAGAAAATTTGTAACTCAAAATCTTATAAGAAATTAATGTTGAAAAAAAGAAATCAATGTTGAAAACTATTTTTACATGAAAGTGGAAAAAATTAAATTATTTGCTAAAATAATTTTACTAAAAACTAATTTTTAAAAATAAAATTTTCAAAGTGGAAAAAAGAACCTAAAAGAAATAGAAACAGCCCTTATAAGGAAATTGGGAAAAGGGTCTGGGCCAGAGCAAGTATATGCTGGGATAATTCCTATTAAGGATAACAAGGCAGTTGGAGGAAATACCAAAAGAATGGGAAATAAACCATGGATGATGTTAATATCCCAATAAGCTGACTGAGAAAACATCAATTACTACTGATCCATATGTCTTCCCTTCTCATCTTTATAAAATCTTTATGAGAATGATCTACATGTATATCTAAAGTAACCTCAATGAAAATCCTGCTATCTCATGTGACCAGCCCTGGGCAGACTAATACTCTCCCCTTCCTGGATCTCAGTTTCTTTTGTCAAATGAGACTGTTAGACTATAATTTGGATTCTTTTCTTTTTTATTCTCCCAGGTTCACCTAGTTTCTGTGGTAGCTGAGTAATGGCTCAGAAAGGGCCTACTTAAGGAAGATCTTCTGGGTCTTCCCTCTGTGCTCTTTCTCAAACCAAGAAGACTTGGGTAAGAGAACTTCACCATACATTTGAGGACATTCAGATGAGCAATTTTAAAAGGAAGGTAACTTGAATTCTTCTTTATCCCAGTTAACTTCATTACCATATTATTCAACAATGAGGAATAAAAAAGTTGGACCAGACCTACTGGAAAATGAGTCCTCATATTTTCATCAGATAAAGAGAATTCGGAATTCTTTTGGAAACATGAATAAAAATGTGGCCACCTTTATTGTGGCAGAAACTACTCCCTCACTCAGGTATTTATTAAGCACATGCTATGTTCTGGGCACAGTGCTGAAAGTCTGAGTTCTACACATTCAGACATAGTAATGACAGTGTGTGAGGGGCACAGAGAAGAGAAGGCAGGAAGACCTAGGTCCCATCCCTGCCTCTGACACATGCTAAGTCCCCACAGGAAAGTGATTTGATCTTTTAGTTCCCTAGGATACTCTCTACGACTACAAGTTACAGATGCATTTCTAATCTGCAGTGGTGGAGGAAGATTCCACACTGGGAGGTCCCCCCTTTTTCAAAGATCCACCTCCCTTCCATCAGTGACTGTATAGTACACAGACTTCAAATCTGAACATATATGCCCTCTGGAACACTTTTCATGGTGCTAAGGATGAAACATGATAACAATAACAGACATTTATTTAGTGTTTAAAGCTTTGCAAGATATGTTACATACATTACCTTGAGTCTCACAATAACTATGTGACAACATGATTAATGTGGAAATATGTTTAATATGATTGCACACGTATAGCATATATCAGATTGTGCTTGCCATGTTGGGGAAGGGGAAGGGGAAAAATTTGGAACTCAAAATCTTTTTAAAAAGAATGTTGAAAACTAAAACTAAATAAATTAAATAAAAAAACAATAACTCTGTGAAGTATTAGATATTTTTATGCCTATGCACAGGTAAGGAAACAGGCTCAAAAACATTACATGACTTGCCCAGAATCCCACAGCTGGATTCAGAGGGGTGGGGCACATGAAGATCTTACACAAATCTGTCCTGTCTTCAGGTCTGAAACTTTTCACAATACCACATTCTTAGAATTAGCTCTCTTCAATTTAAGATTTTCCTCAAAATGGTGGGGGAGGGGGGAAAGGAGGAAATAAACATTTATTAACTGTCTACCATTCACCAGGCACTGTGCTAAGTACTGTATGGATATCTCATTTGATCCTCACAACAGCCTTGGGGATGTAGGTGCCATCATTACCCCTATTTTGCAGATAAGGAAACTGAGGCAGGCAGAACTTAACTTACCCAGACTCACAGAGATAGGAAATGCCTGAGGGCCAGATTTGAAGTCAGGTCTTTCTGACTAGGCCCAGTGCTCTAAGCACTACACCACCAGCTGCCAAGCACTACCTAGTAGGTGGTTAGAAGGAAACCCCAAATGCTTCTTTCCAGAATCCCATCTTTCAAGGATGGAAACCTTACATTGTCAGTTGTGCTGCTCAGAGAGCCTCTTGAATCTTCTCTTTTGATTCCATGTCCATTGGGAAAGGAGGCGCCATAGGCTAGAAAAACAACATACATCTAAATGTTAGGAATGAGAATGAAATTGCCAAGAAATTTCAAAAATCAGCATTTGACTAATTTCCAAATATGTTTTTAGAGAAATCCTGGGAACGTACAATGGGAAATGTTTGTAAAACATCTGAAAGCAAAGCAGAAAATATGCCACTTAAGACTGTATTTCATTATTCTCTGACACATCCAAGAAATTCCTTGGAAGGAATAACAACTCCCAGAAAGCCAGAAGTGGAAGGGACCTTTTACAATCATTGAATATGACCTGCTCGTTTTGTAGTTTGGGCTTGCCTGACATTCCCCCATCTAGCGAGGTGGGATTTGGGACTCGAATCCAGGTTTCTCGATTCCCAGGCTAGCCTCTTTTTCCTCCAATCCATTTTCCCACTACCAAGACTGCAGGAAGCCATCTTTAATGCAGATGTTTAAGCAACAGAAGAGGTGTTCTCATTACCAGTCAAATGGTTATAAAGTTGAAAAGTACTTCCTTACTCGCATCTTTCTCTGCCACCAGACTTCCTCTATTTGAAGGTGAAGTAAAGCCACATACAAATTCATCCCTGGATGCCTGAAACACAATGTAAGGCCAGAGATATTTTAAACATATCACCATATCAAGAACTTGTCTGCATTAAAAACAGGAAACAACCTAAATGTCCAACAGTTGGAGACTGGCTAAATAAATTACAATATATTAATTCATTAGAATATTATTAAAGACTGTTAAAGATGACAAATATGAAACATGTAAAGGAAGTATGTAATGGCCTATGTGAAGTGATATGGAGTGATCTCAGCATAGTGACTCCTGCATACACACTGAATTAAACTAGAAAGATAGACAGTTATAAAGAAGCAACACCAAGCCAAGGTGGCAGAGCTTCACCTCCACTTGAAAGAGGATTTAGAATTAAAGTGCTTGCTCTGTTCCAACAACTTGAGGACAGGGATTCTTTTACTTCTGTTTTCATATCCCTCGTGCCTAGTATAGTGGCAGGAGCATAGCAGGTGCTTTAAAATGCTTGTTGACTGATTCTACTTTGCCAGGTATTTCATCTAAGATCTTAAACCTTGTTTTGTATATTTGTTTGGTTCTGGTAGAAGGTCATTAAGTTGATCATTTAAAAGAATATTTCAAAAGGATTCCATATCACATAAAGATGCTGACTTGATCTTAAACAAAAGCACTGCAACTCATCACACAAGTCTAAATGAATAGTGATGCTCCTGGAAAGATGCAGGCACCAGGTGCTCGCTGAAGTTGTATTAAATAGAGGAGGCTGCAGACAGGTGAAGGAGGTCACATACATACATATACATATATGTGTGTGTGTGTGTATAAATATATTCAACTTTGCTTTTGGGTTAAGAATCTGAAGAAACATTGCTAGAACAAACCT